>CM037882.1:18275534-18725966 GCA_021292165.1 Shinisaurus crocodilurus
TGTATGTCGTTTGCACAAATCCATATATGGGCTGAAGCAAGCAGCAAGGTGCTGGAACCAAAAATTAGACAGAGTTTTGATTAGCTTGGGATTCAAACAAAGCAAGGCTGATCACTGTCTGTACACATGTCACACAGAATTGGGACATTGGGTGTATTTGTTAGTCTTTGTTGATGATATATTACTGATAACAGAATCAGTAAGTCAAAAAGACAAAATTGCAAAAGAATTGCAAGCACACTTTGAACTGAAAGATCTAGGTTTGGTAAAACACTATCTTGGAATGCAATTATCCCAGGATGAGGAAGGTTCTTTCTTGGTTGAACAAAGTGGGAAAATTCAGAAATTGCTGGAGATTCATGGATTGGAGAATTGTAACCCAGTTACCACTCCAATGACTCTTGAATATCAAAAGCACACAGATAACACTGAATTTGAGGATATTGGAAAATATCAGAGTGTTATTGGAAGCCTGCTATATTTGGCAAATGTGAGTAGGCCAGACATCTGCAATGCTGTGAACATACTTAGCAGGAAAACGCAAAATCCTTCTATGTATGATTGGCTAGCTGTGAAACGTGTATTAAGATATTTAAAAGGTTCCATGAATTGCAAACTGAAATTGTCATCACACACAGAGGGAGGTTTTTGTGTGTACACTGATGCTGATTGGGGAGCTGCAACAGATAGAAAGTCCACAAGTGGGACTGTGCTCATGTATGATAAAAGTTTAATTGACTAGTATACACAAAAACAATCTTGTGTGGCTGTATCTAGTGCAGAATCTGAATTCATCAGTTTATCTCAAGCATGCAATGAGATTGAATGGTTCAAACAATTGTTTACTGATTTGCAATTACCAGTAAACAGGGCTGTTACAATTTTTGAAGACAACCAGGCTTGCATAAGCATGGCACAAACTGAAAAATGTAGGCCAAGAACCAAGCACATTGATGTTCGTTACTCTCATGTAAAGGACTGTGTGCAGAAAGGGTGGGTAACACTCAAATACTGTGCAACAGGGGACATGGTGGCAGATCTTTTCACAAAACCATTGCCTGTAGTAAGACACAGGAAGCTAATGACGGCGCTAGGCCTCATTGAGCAAATGTGAAACAAGATGTACTCAGCTTGTAAGGGGGATGTTGTGATATGTATCACTTTACCAGCTGCAGCACATTGTTTACACATGGAAGGGACAGAATGGCGAGGTAAACAGGTTTGTTGTGTCTTTCTGGATTCTCGTGTTTTCGCATGGGAAACTAGACCGTGAGAGCAGTATGAGCTGGTCACATGGTTTGTATGTTCTGATGACGTGCTAACTTGTTTTCTGTCTGAAGCCATCTTAGAGAGAAGCTGGATTGCTTTCTCACTTCTTCTTGGTTCTTCTTGCTGGACTTTGTTACTGCAACAATGTAACGTCTTTGCTGAGGTGGAGTGAAGCTCAACTTACTCCACTGGATGTAATGCTTGCTATGCATTTATACTCTGCACATGGACTGTAACTAGGAAATGTACCGTATTTTTCGCACCATAAGACGCACTTTTCTCCCCCCAAAAAGGAGGGGGAAATGTCTGTGCGTCTTATTGAGTGAATGCTGGAAAAAAACCAAATAATTTCCCCCCCTACCTTCCTCTGCGTGCCTCCAACCGGTCCAGCAGAAGAGAGGAGGGCTCCTGCAGGGGAAAAAACTTGGCAGCGGCACCCCCCCCCCCCCGGCAGCAGGGATGCGTGCGGGTGAGCGGCAGAAGAGAGGAGGGCTCCTGCGCACTCCCAAAAACTTTGCCGCCGCGGCGCAGCGGCGCCACCCCCCCCCCGGCAGTAGGGACGCGAGCGGGTGGGCGGAGGAAGAGAGGAGGGCTCTTGCGCGGAGCGGGACAAGGCCGCCCGATCCCCAAAAAACTTTGCCGCCGCCTCACATCTGGCTTGATCCCGTTGGCGGGGGCAGCCCGATTTCGCTCTACTGAGCGGCGCGGAGCGTTCTCCGCGCCACTCAAGCCGCCGCTGCCGCTGCCGCTAGAGTCAATGCCGGAGCCGCTGAAGCTGCCGCCGCCGTGTCACATACGGCTGCTTCGGTGCGCTGGACCCCCGCGCTGTGATTTTGGCGGGGGAACCATGGCAACAGGGCTTAAACAGCCCTGTTGCCCTGGTTTCCCCCCGCCAAAAACATAGCGCGAGGTCCAGCGCGCCGAAGCAGGGTCCTGTCGCGTCACTTCCGCCGCGCCAGAACTGACGCGACGGGACCAGCGCAGCCGGCTCGCTGCGGAGAGCGCAAGCTGGCGAGGGGGCAGGTAGGCCCGCGTGAAAGCAGTAATGGTTATCAGAAAACAAGGGAAAAAAGATTCATGTGCAAATTATTGGAAAACTAAGAAGTGAGGTTTCCAAGTAGATTTGAACCACAGCAACTCTTTTTATTTACTGTATATAGACTTTGAAAAATGGCAACATGGTTCTTCACAAAAGGACCGTACCTTGTCATGCTAGGGCTACTTCGCTCAAAGCCTTTTCTCAATCACAGTAAAGAAGAATAAAACTCAAATTACAATATCGCCCCTCCCATCCCCGCAGCGATATTGTAATTTGTGTTTTATTCTTCTTTATAACCTGTTTTGGATTGTTTTTAAGAAATGCAGGGTTAAAAAAGCAGTTACGGTAATAAATAAATAAATGTATGGAGATATTATTTTGTTCTCTTGTCATTAGTTTTCCAATAATCTGCACATGAATCTTTTTCCCCTTGTTTTCTTCCTCTAAAAACAAAGTGCGTCTTATGGCCCGGGGCGTCTTATGGAGCGAAAAATACGGTATACTCTGTAGAACTTTACTTGCTAAGTGAATAAACAGGTAGAATTAGACCTGTGGTGTTACAGAATGTTTCCTGACTCCATGGATTAATCTGCAACGGGGAAGCTGGAAGCAGTCTGACAAGGCCGACTGGGCTGGTCTTGCAAGCACAACACGCTGCACACTGCGAAGGGGGGAGGTGAGATCTGGAAGATCTGTGTGTGGAATTTCAGGCGTCTGCTGGCACACAGACAGGATCTATAAATCTTCCAACACGCACACACTCTGCTCACGCTCCAACACAAGGAACCCAATTACATGATCCTCCTCGTCTCCACCCTGTCCCCACAACCCTGTGAGGTAGCTTAAGCTGAAAATCAGTGACTGGTCCAAAGTCATCATTCAGTGAGCTTCATGGCTGAGTGGAGACTAGTGGAACCTGGATCTCCCGAGTCGCAGTCCAACACTCTAACCACTATGCCACACTGGCCCTCACTGGGTTCAGTTACGAGCGCATTCCTGCTTGGGATATTCAGGTCAGCATTTGGATGTCTGGGTCATTCTGGAGCCCCTGCTGGTTCCACCAGAGGGCCTAGACCAGGGGTGAGCAACACTCCCATCCACCACTGCAGCCCCTGCTGCTGAAATTCATGGTGGCGGTAGAAAAAATATTGTCTGGGCTGGGTCTGTTTCTGCTAGAAAAGAACAACAAAAAACCCTGTAGGGCTTCCTTACCGCTATGGAAGCCTAAAGCAGCCAAATCACACTTGTTTTCAAGCAAGATTTGACTGCCTTTGGCTTCCTTAGCAGCTTGCCACCAAAAATTGGACACAAACCAGTGATTTCTTTGGTGCTGCCGTGAATTCCACATCATGGTGTCAGGGAGAGCAGCCCCTGAATCCTCCAAAGTTGCCCACCCTTGGCCTAGAGCCATCTGTGCTAAGGAATGTGCACATCAGTCTGCTTCCTCCACTGAAATGAATGGGGAAGCCTTTGTTGTTGTTGTTGTTGTTGTTAATTTCATTTATACACCACCCAATACCTGAAGCTCTCTGGGTGGTTAACAACAATTTATACAAAATACAGTACAAATACAATAAAAACAGCATAAAAACTCAATACAAAATTTAAAACAGAAATTAAAACCATTTCAACAATTAAAACCTGTTCAGTATGTTCAATAAACTAGACCCCTGTGGACATCCCCCCCCCCCCCCCGTGCCATTAAAAGGCTAGGCATAGAGGGCAGTCTTAACCTGGTGCCGAACGGATGACAGAGTTGGCTCCAGGCAGGCCTCAGCTGGGAGATCATTTCCCGTACTGTCCCCCAAAGGTTAGAAAACCTCTGTGTGTTTGAGGAAAGCTGCGGGCAGAGGCCGGATGCTTTGCCTGCAGGATGTTTGGCCCAGACCCCACAGTTCGGCTCATACGAAGTTTGGAACACAAACCAAGCATGAGACAGACAGAAGCTGCTAGCTGCCTTTGCCAAGCCAGGTAAAGAAGTAGCAAGCTCTGCCCATCTCAGGTATGATGAGGACACCTTTGGGGAACTCATAGAAATTACAAGGGGGCACATGAAGCTGCTGCCTTATCCCTGGTCAGACCCCAGGTCCATCCAGCCCAGGGCTGCCTGCTCTTGCTCCCAGTGGCTCCCCAAAGTCTTGGGCAGGGGTCTTTCCTGGTCCTGCAACCTGCCTGGACATGCTGGGCTGGAGCCTGAGCCCTTCTGCATGCAAAGCGTGTGCTTCTTAACCACTGAGTGAGGGACCTTCTCCCCCCCCCCCATGTTCCAGACCAGGACATATGGCCAATGGTCAGGAATTCTGGGGGTTGTAGTCCAAAACATCTGAAGGACATCAGGTTGGGGAAGGCTGGGGTAGTATAGTAGTAGGCGATCACTCGTGACCGAGTAAGATTGTCTTCCAGGATAAAAATTACAAAAAGAAAATTTTAAAAGGAGGAAATTCTAAAGAAAATTTTTGTGTAGACTTTAGCGATGGGTCCGTAAGTGACTGTGGAGGCCAATTCTAGATCCATGCAGTCCCCCCCCCCCCTTAAGTGCCATGCAGGGAAGGAGTGTGAGCGCATGAGTAGCAGGGGTGGTGGTCACTGGTTACAGCATGTGGGGAGAGCCAATTAGCTCTACCAGCAGGTGTAAAGGCAGATTAAGCATGGGATGCCAATTACCACCCATTAGATTAGAAGGGAGACTGCTTAAATGAGAACGAACTTGTCTGGCCCTACTAGATGAAATATCTCTAAGAGCTTAAAAGTACGTGCATCCATCCAGAAAACAAACAGGAGGCAGCTGCCCCAGCCAAAGAATGCTCTCTACTAAGGGGAAATAGATGCTGAGAAACAGCTTAGCATCAGAAGGATCTATGGGGAGATCTCTGCATGATTTGCATTGGCAAAGATTAGATCTCTGACTCCCAGCTGTTTTAACAGCAGTGATTTTTAGATCTACATTGGACTGTTAATATCCCTGATCTGCAATAACTCAAATGTAGTTTTGTACTGGTGTATGTAGCAGGTCATTGCAGTGCATGGCTCATGGGGTGCAGTAGGTAATGTGCTCCATCCTCTGAGCCACCAATTTGCATCTGGCTCCAGTTAGTGGACCTCGAGATTCTAGTAAAAGAACAAAGATTCTGTGGTCTGCCCACACCTGTGCTGGAGAGAACCATCTTTCCCAGAGTTCTTCAGTGTCACTTTGGGGCTAGCCTAATATCTGGCTAATTTATTTCCCAACAAGCATATAGGAGAGGCAGAGACAGTAGTGATCAAGTAACTCGTGCATTAGAAGATATAAATTAAGCAAGCGGACATGACCTCATTAATTCCTTGCTCTAACCGTCACAGACTCTCTTCACTCACTCCTCACCCCATCAAATTGGGACTCCTCACTTCGTCCTCTGACTGGCTTGAAAATCCCTGAAGTGCCAAGAATGTGTGGCCCTCACTCAAAAGCAGCTCTGCCCCTCCCCTTCCAAAGGGCACACCTGTGCTGGAGAGCACCACCATTCCCAGAGTACTTTGAGCAGTGTTACGTCAAAGCCTACCCCATGTCTAGGTACAGCTAGAAGAGGCAGGGTAGTGTAATGATTAACATGTGTTGGAGGAAGGTGGGATAAAAGTGTGAGGCATAAACGTGGGTGAAAAACTCCTGGAGGATCTCAGAAAGCAGAGTGAACAAGATTGGCAGTGTTCAAGGAGAGGCTCCATGATTCACAGAAGAATAAAGGGTAGAAAATGAGAAAATACATGCAGATCTGCTCCATTTGCATCAGTTCTGCAGACAGCAGAATTCTTCTTGAAGAACAGGTCATAGTTCAGTGGCACATTATTTGCTCTCAGAAAGTCTCAGCTTCATTCTCTGGCATCCCCACTTAGAATGAACGTGGGTAGGAGCAGCCTCTTCGTGGCCCTGGACATGGCCCAAGGGCTTCTTGCTTTTCAGTCCAACCTGCTCCCTCTCCCCATCTCAGGCTCTGTGGTCAGGCAGGCGGTAGTAACGGCATCCACACGGGCCTCCCTTACAGATGAGGAGCATCTGACTGGCAACCAAGATTTAGTCTAATGGCTGTTGGAGCAATATTTAATTATAGTATGCATTAAAAACAATTAACACAAATACCAACATTTATTTAATAAATGTGTATCTCATCCTTCAATGAAAAAAATAATCCCAGATGGGTTTACAATATAAATCTCTCTCTCTCTCTCTGACACTGACACACACACACACACACACACACACACACGCGTGCGCAACCCAAGCCATTGTAGGTTAGGTGACAACAGTGGATAACAACCCATCACAGAAAATTCTTTTTAGTTGACTTAGGGTGCAGTCCTATGCATGATTTAGTCACAGCTATTTTTTTAGGGAGTGAAGAAGTCCCCATGGGGGACAGAAGAATCAAGAATGCAGAAGGTTCCACTTCTTTTTACACTGGGAGATCTTGCCAGCCCAGAGGTCTATGGACATCAGTCATGCTGCAGAGAGAAAAACAGGTTCAGTTGAAGCCAGGAATGATGAAACGCCAGGAATCATCTCCACTTTCGGAGAGCGAATCTCGACATCTCTGTCCCAAGGAGGAGAGGAAGCAGATGGAGTAGCCAGGAGAGAAGGAGCTCTCAAGGAGCTGGGTGAGGGGTGTGCAGAGAGACTTCCTGAGAGTGTGTAGACCCTGCTGCAGCTCTGTCATCGTTCTGAATGAGAAAAGCCCCCCTCCCTCCCCACACTCTCTCTTTCCTCCCAGTTACTTCACCACCAGACTGGGGTGAGAAGAATCACACAGGACACTTTACAAAATCCAGTCACAAAAGGATTAGGGGGTGGGGGAAGTCTGTGATCCCAACTGCTGCACAAGGAGAAGAGGGAAGTGGTTCTCTCCATCCAGAGATCCCAGGACTTCGGTGCTCAGGTGGTTGATTTGCTGCTTCTCAATCCCATTTACGCTGTCGACACACTTGGAGCTCTTAATGTACATGTGTCTGCATCTTGTCAAAGAACAAATGTTGGTAAATCTATAGTTCCTGGCCAACTACTCCACTGCTGCAACCAGTTCTTCCTCGGTGGGGGAATGAGGCAGTGCGATGTGATGTTATTTGGGGTAAATTTAAAATATATATGTGGTAAGTATGATAATGTGCTCTTGTATTGAGTATATGATTAGAAGTATGTATTCCTGTTGCATCTATATGTGTTATGTTAGATAAGTGAGAAATGATGGTGTATTTTCACGTGTTAGATGATTGGCTGAGAGAGTGAGAAGGGGGGGTAAAGCCGTGTTATATAAGCTGTGGGCGGTGCTGTTCAGGCAGGAGTGGGTGGGGAAGAGAGAGTGAAGGAGCATGTGAAGTGCTATTTGGGAGTCTGTGGAGCTGACTGGGGAGAGTGGAGAGATTGTATTCATAGATTCATAGACCATAGAGTTGGAAGGGGCCTACAAGGGAACCCCAGAGGGCCAAATTGGGTCCCCAGGAGGGTCAGATTTGGCCCCTAGGCCTAAGGCTCTGCACCCCAGTTGTAAACCATTTCAGTACCTGGCACATACAGCATGGGGGAGGGAGTCCCGTCAAAAATAAAAACTGGAGGCTAGGGACTCCCTTTTGACACCTTGGAAGGGTTCCAGCCTTAAAGACAGCCTAGAAATAATTTTAGATTGATAGATTTCCCGGCCTTGGCCTTTCTCCCTCCCCACAGGTGACACCCTGTCCCCTCTTCTGCCACTCACCTTCTTTGGGGCTGCTAGATGGCCATGTTGCTCCCTGCATTGGAGAGAAGGAGCACCGAGTTAGCCTCCTGGACAATATTAGTTGTGGTGATGACTGAATATTAGTTAAGGTCCCGGCAAGACCTTTCAGTTTTCAGGCAGCTACAACACATGCCAGATGGGGACCAGGGCCTTGAGATAGGATGGCATTTTTTATTGGATCCTGGTAGTTTAATTATAAATTGTTTTTAATTTGTTTCCAAACTGTTTTTAAAAATTGGAATGTTAAAGGTTTTATTCACAGGTGGCTCTCTATTTAGGGTGAATGGGGCAGTGACCCCCACACCCCACACCACTGGTGGCAGAGAGATCCCCCCATAACCAGGTAATATGATCCAGTGCATAGTATGCAGCTCCTGAGTACGCAGTCATGCATGTTCTTCTCTTGTCCTCCTCCAGTAATCTCAGTAGAGTATCGAGCATCTGCCCTGCCCTGCCCAGCCCCAATGGACACCAGCCACCTACTGGTTTCATATCATGCTTTACCATATTGTGAACCACCCAGAGAGCTTTGGCTATTGGGAGGTATAGAAATGCAGTGAATGAATGAATGAATGAATGCCTGGTGTTGGGGAAACAAACCTGGGGGTGGGGAGGGCTTCCCTTTCTCCAGCAGAAGAACTCTGAATTAGGTGGGAAGAGAACATACCAGGGGTGGGGAGTGTCAAGCAAAGCCCCAAAGGGCTTTAGAGATAGTTAATCTGATAGTTAATCTCTCATCAAGAGGCAGAATTGCTGCCATTTGTGGATGAGATTCCTTTGCACTTACCGGAGCTGGCAGAACCCTGGTCGTTCGCTATAAAGGAGAGAAACAAGAGAGGATCAGTGTCTTGGGGTGGGTGGGTGCTGATAGGGGTGTTTGCCTCTTCTCTCACTCTCAATCTCTCTGTCTCTGTGTCTCTCTCTCTCTCACACACACACACACACACACTTTCTGACCAGTGAATCACAAAGCTTCCAAGTGTGTCCTGGGTGCTGTTGGGAAAAACAGGGCTGGGGCAGACTTTCATTTTCAATGCAGTGATTTATTTTAGCTTTCTTTCCTCTCACCTGGAGTCTACCTAATGTATCAGCCATGGGAAGGCCAGAGGTTTTCAGGTGTTGCTCCTCTGCAGGTCAAAGGGGTCCTTGCAGTAGCGGAACCTTGACAGAGGGACATATTCGAGGCACCCCTCTAGCTGCCTACGCAGTTCCAGCGCCCAGTGGTGCTGGGAGGGGGCTTATTTATTTATTTATTATATTAATACCCCGCCTTTTTTCCTGCAAGGAACCCAAGGCTGCTTACATAATCCTCCTCCTCCTCTCCCATTTTATCCTCACAAGAACCCTGTGAGGTAGGTTAGGCTGAGAGTCAGGGACTGGCCCAAAGTCACCCAGTGAGTTTCATGGCTGAGTGGGGACTAGAACCTGGATCTCCTGAGTCCTAGTCCAAAAGCCTTACCACTACGCCACACTGGCTCTCGCCACACTGACTTAAGATGGCCACGTGTATTACTTCAGTTGTGAAGCACACAATTAACATTTCTCTTCTTTACATTTTAAAAAGACTTCTAAATTTTTAAAAGTATTTTGCAAACATTTTAGTATGTTTGTATTTTATTATTTTAGTCCTACAATCTGGTTTCACCTTCTATTATAGTCTACATTAAGTCACATTTATTAGTTCTATATTGTGGATTTAATATTAATTTGTTTCCATAAAAAACCAAGATAAATTGATATTATGAGGAGTTTAATACTTTTAGGGCACAATCCTATGCATGTTTACACATAAAAAATTCCTACAACTTCCAGCATTCCCCAGTCAGCATGGCTGACTAGGGAATGCCGGGAGTTGCAGCATTTTTTTAATGTCTAAACATGCATAGGATTATACCCTGAATGAATGAATGAATGTAGTATTTTATTCTTTTAATCTGTTTGTATTCTATTTTATTCTTTTAACTCTGTAATAGGCCCAGATAATTTTTCTTATTGGGCTTATCAAAAATATAATTATTAAATGAATGGCCATGCTGGCCTAAGGACAGAGGAGCCAGAAAGGCTGTGGAAAACAGAACTGAAGAGACAGAGGGCACCGCGCAGACAAAGAGAGGTGTGTGCCTGCATGTGTGTGAGGGATTGGTGGGGCTCGCCGCCTCTTACTGAGCGCACAACGAGTCACTCATGGCACTGCTGGTTTTCCCTGCACAGGGCTGGGCTCCCAGGCGAGCATGGAGGGCAAGGACAAAGCAGCTGTGGATGGCTACGGAGCCAATGACATCACCAGCTGCTGCTCACTTGCAGCTTGCCCCATCAGCCAAAATGAGCATCACCTGAAGTGGGGCGGAGGTGAAAAGGAGCAAAGGAATAGTGGGGAGAATAAAAGGAAGACAGGAGAGTAAGGAAGGGAGGTGGCTAGGGAGGAGAGAAAGGATACTGGAGAAGGAAGGCAGAGAGAGACAGACAGAAAGGGGAACGGAGGAGGAAGGAGCTTGGGAAAGATCAGGAAAAGGCATACTTACTGGTGAGGCAAGGGCAGCAGCCGAGTGGGGCGAAAACAAAGTCAAGTTACAGTCTGTTTAGGATGACTCTCGCTGGAGACTCTGCTTCCTTGTGGGAAAGAGAGACTTTCCAACCTCCGGTCATCAACCCTAACCTGGCAGGACTGACTGAGCAACCCAGTGGTTCAACTCTTGGGAGCGGGAGAAGGTGGAGGCTTGGATGGAATTGCATATTAGAGGCAAAGCAACAAGGGGAACGCTCTGAGAAGCAGTTGGCAGCACTAGGCTTAGTGCAGATCCCTTCTTCGGATATTGCTGTGGGCAAAGACTGTGGGAGGAGGAGATCCATTCATTGAATGTCAGAGACTATTCTGTTATTGTTTATGGAGAGCTAATCCTTTTTGTGTTATAGTTTAAATGGGCTGCCAGTGAATGTAACTAGGACAGTCTTCCTCAATAAAATTTGTCTTAAAACACTTACTGGCTGGGGCAAATCTGATGGAAATAATGGATCTAAGGGGGGTTTGATATTCCCCTTCCTCAATTCTTGCTAACAGTGTGAAATTTGCATACCAAGGGCCAGTTCCAGGTTTGGGGGGGGGGCATTGATGTAGTGCCTCCTGGTGGGCACCTTCCCACACTGCGGGCTTAGCTGGTGGGGTGCGGGTGGTACGGAGCAACTGCAGCAGCATTCCCACGAGTACCAGGAGGCTTGGAGCCCCCATTCAGATTTCCTACAATCTCTCCCCTCCCCACTGGGGGGTCCTCAACACAGTGCTGGAGAAGTCGGGCCCAGGACAGGCATTAGTGGTGGGCGGTGGCTGGTTGGCTGCGAGCCCAGAAGCAGCCTTGTCTGCATAGATTTGGACTCAGCAGTCAAATTGTTATAGAGCAGTGTTGGACTGGGACTTGGGAGGTCCGGGTTCTAGTCTGCACTGGGCCGTGAAGCTCACTGGGTGACTTTGGGCCAGTCACTGACTCTCAGCCTAACCTACCTCACAGGGTTGTTGTGAGGATAAAATGGAGAGGAGGATTATGTAAGCTGCCTTGGGTTCCTTGCAGGAAAAAAGGTGGAATATAAATAGAATGAGTGAATGAATCCTACACAGAGAGCTTCCTTCTTTCCGCTCCCTCTGCCTGACACTACTTCTTAGAGCCCATCATGTGGCATGCAGATTATTTCTAGGACCAGTTTTCTCTCCTTGGGATCCACAAATAGGAGGAGCAGCCTGGTTGTATATGCAACTGGGACCCACTTTTCCCAGGCCACTTTTCTGGGAGGGAAAGCTCAATGTGGCTGGCAGTGGCTCCTCCACAGCTCTAGTGGCAGCTTACTGCCTGAAAACACACACACCTCACCAATCCTCTTATGCCCTCAACCTCCCGCTCAAGGCCTGCCTCCTGATGGAGTAAACATGCAAAGAAGAAAGCATCACTCACCTGATGCTGCTTTGTAACCATCTTGATGTTTTCCTGTAAGGAAAGAATCAGAGTCAGGAAGCAGCATTCAGGCACCCCTCCATCATGCCTGGATACAGTTCCAGTGCCTGAATTTGCTTTTTCTCCTCCTCCCTCCCAAGCCCTTTTCCTTTTGTGTCGTGTCTTTGAGACTGCACATCTGTGGGCACAGATGGTCTTATTTCTCACCTTTGTAAACTGCCCTGGGAGCCTTTTTGACTAAAGGGCAGGATTAAAATGCTAGAAGTAAATAAAATCAAAGTGAGCCCGAGATAATCCGGTCTCACCCTCTGGAATGAGAAGGGGGCCTGGGAGATGTTTCTCCAGCCTCTTCCTAACAGCTTCCAGGGAAGGAGGTCTCACAAGCTCTCCAGGCAACTGCCATTACTAGAGGTAGGAAGGCTTTCCACTCAGGGATCAACCCACCATCTGATTTGCTCCAATGTAACTCCATTGCCTCTGGAGCAACACTGGAGGACCACGCACGCTATGGGGGTTGGACGCGTTGAGCAGGGGGTTGGACTCAATGGCCTTATAGGCCCCTTCCAACTCTAATATTCTATGATTTGTAGCACACAGTAGAGTGTGCGGTTTTATTGCTGAATAACTTTGTATTGCTTTATTGTTATATTTATTGTTGTTTTGATGCCATTGCATTTTATGTTCACTGCTTTGATACCTCTATGGAAAGCGGTATATAGATTTAAGGAGGAGGAGGAGGAGGAGGATAAAGTCAGCATCAGAAGAAGCCATTTGGGTGGATGGGTGGGAGTGGTCTGACTTTTGGTACTCTTTGTCAAATATATCTATGCTGCTTTCAGGCCAAAGAGCTTTGAGATGACAGAACTCATCTGAACCCCTGAAGGGGCAGACGTCCAAAAAATGAATCCCTCCACCCACCCACCCACCCACCCACAGAATGACTCCCCATGACCCAGCAAATGCATTCAGGTTATTTCCTGATGTATACTGGAGGACCACTCAAGTCAGCATCAGAAGAGGCAGGCTGGGTGTGGCTTTACTTTATGCATTTATTTTTTAAAAGATCTCTCTGTTGCTTTTTGACCAGAAGGTTTTCGGGAGAGAGAACTGGGATACCTCTCACCACCCATGGAAAGGAAGAGGGAATCCTGCAGGCATCAGACTGGCTTGGGACACGATCAGATCCCCAAGCGAGAGGCTAAGACTTCCGATGCTCATGATGAGAGCTGACATAAGGTGAAGGAGGGGAGCAGAGAAGCCCCTGGACTCATCTGATCCCCCAAAAAGGGGTCGATTTGGCAGGCAACTGAGCCCCTGCAACCACAGAATGAATCCCCGCCTTCCAACAAATGCATTCATAGTTTACTTACTGTAAAAATAGATCCCAGTGATTGCAGCCACCAGCATGGCAGCCCCCACGATGCACCCAATAACGAGCCCCATGTTGGATGCTAATGTTGAATTGGGGGGAAAAACAAAACAATTTAACTGAAACCCAACACAAATATTTTCCTGTTGTGGGGGAGGCCTCAGGACTGGGGAGACCATGGAGTTGAGAGAGCTTAAATGGTGGGTGGGGGATATCCAAGTAGCAGCCCCCTCCCCATCATCACCTGCCAAGCTTGGCAAGAGACCTCCTAGAGTTGGGAGTGGGAGGTAGGGGGCTCTTCCCACAGGGAGCGGGGGGAGCCTTAATGAGAGCATTGCTGACACTGAATAATTTGCGAATGTTTCATGTCCTCGCATCCATGCAGGCTTACAGGCAGAAAGGGAGAGCCAACTTTGGCCTATGGCACAGAATTCCAGTTTCCGGCCTACAAGGCAGGAGGTACCGTACTTGCCCCAAAGGGATACATCTGTGTATACAATTTGCTTTGCACCGAGAAGCACACACAGGATGCTACAAGGGGTTGCTGATGCAGCCTGTGATGCTGCTGAGGACGTCTGTTTTCTCCCTCCTTCTGCCCTCCCTCCCAGAATCCTCCACTCCAACAAAGACACCATTCCTCCTTCCTCCCCGCAGTCTCTCACCACTAGGCTCCTCCCAGGCTACGTCCAGAGGTTCCAGCAGGCCGTCGTGTTCCACATGACACCGGTATCGCCCCCTGTCCTTGGGGTTGATCTTGATGCCGAGCCAGAGGTAGTAGGTCCCGTCCGAGTTGGGGGCCACAACCCCACGGAAGGTGTCCTGCACCTCCCCGTCCTTCCTCCAGGTGGCATCAATCTCCTTGGGGAAGAAGCCATGGGCCCGGCAGATGAGGGCCTCCATGCCATTGTGGTCTGTCTTGCGTGTCACCTTCACCGCTGGGGGTCCTACAAACACGACAAAATCCGTGTTAACACAGAATCTCTCCAGTGGCTGGCAGGGTGGATGCTTCGCTTTACAAGCAGGAAAACACCCTCAGTGGCTTTCCAGCTATACCCCACAGATTCCATCCTAAACTGAACGTAACTTGGATTGACCTTGGCGATTCCCTTCAAGGGAGGGGATGCTTGGCTTGCTGCTCTTCACTCTCCTTGAGTTCGCATCCATCAGTTCCTACCTGCCTTCACCCATATTTCATAAAGTTTAATATTAATTTTTGTGAACAAAGCACAGAGCCCTGGAAGAGACAGAAAATGTCCCATCTCTTTTCTCAACTGTTCTCACTAGGAATCAACAAAGATTCGAAAGCTGGCAGAATGCAAGAACAGGGGGCTTGCTGGGAGCTTTAGCACAGGGGGGGTCCCAATCCCCCCCCGTGAGCCCTCCAGCGGGGCCCCCTGGGGTCCCAATCGAACCCCCCAGCAGGGCCCCCTGGGGTCCAGATACAGCCTCCCCTGAGAGCCCTCCTGGAGTCCCAATCTGGCGGCCTTCCTGGGGTCCCAATCCGGCCCACCTGGGGCTCTTCAGATGGCCAATCACTCTCCCCCTGACCTCACCCCCTTTCTGCCAACCATCAGTCCTTTGGTGGTTTCCCGGCTTTTGTGCAGTTTTTCCCCAATCAAAAAGGTTGAAATGCTTCTCCTCTGGCTCTGTTACTGGCAGTAAGAGCTTTAAACTAAAAGAAGCTGGGTCATTTTTGCATTTTTGGCCCTGCCTCCTTTGCCCCTGCAGATATGGCCTTTGCCACTGCAGTGTGGCCTCAGAGATCTTCTCCAAAAGTGAATTTGGCTCTGCTTTAGCCAGATGTTCAGAGCTGGCTGACACTGGGAAGCATTCTCTGACTGCCAGATGATGGGGGATGCTGGGTGGAAAATCTGTGTGACAAAAATAAATAAATAAATAAATAGTCCTAAAAAATTTGAAAGGGAAGAAAAACTGTCAAAAGCTGTGGAATGAATCACAGGAGAAAAGTAAAAAGAATTTTCAAATGTTCCTCAACCTACAGAAAGCCTGACTGCGCAATCCTACACATCTACTCAGAAGTAAACCCCACTGAACTTAGAGCTTGCTCTCACCTAAGTGTGTGTATAGGATCAAAGTCTTGAGTTATATCACTTCATCAGTGGCAATATTGTTGCGCTGTCATAGTGGGCCAGGGCCGCTAGAAATTACCTCTTGGCTACCAAGCCCAGCCTTAAATTGTAGACCCCTGTCTATCAGTCAGGGGGAGTTGGAGGGGGCAAGAGGAGAGAGATGGGTTTCATTTACAGTCATGCCTTGGGTTGAGAGCGTAATTCGT
The DNA here is from genome assembly GCA_021292165.1 of Shinisaurus crocodilurus. NCBI lineage: Eukaryota > Metazoa > Chordata > Lepidosauria > Squamata > Shinisauridae > Shinisaurus > Shinisaurus crocodilurus. The sequence goes on from CM037882.1 coordinate 18,291,190, forward strand.
TCCGGAAACGTGCTTGTAATCCAAAACACTCTTATATCAAAACGAAATCCCCCCAAAAAATTTGTACAGAGATTTTTAATTTAAGTCGTACTACAGTACTTGTATTGCAAGACGTCGCTTGTATATCAAATTTTAAAAAATTAAATAAATATTTAAAAAATTGCTTGTCTTGCAAAATGCTCTCAAACCAAGTTACTTGCAATCCAAGGTATTACTGTAGGGCAGAAGGAAATGAGGCAAGCCAGGCAGAGCTCTCCATGGGCAGGGAGGGGTTTCTTGCAATGTGGGGGAAAGACACAAATGCAGCCCCCTCCCCACCTGCAGATCAAACTGGTCCAGCTCAGCAAAAACTTGACCATAGGCTCACTTGGATCATGTGTTTCTGTAGAGCTCCCTGGCTGCATCTGCCCATGTAGAAGGAAGAGGTGAGAGGGTGGACTGAGGGGGAAAACATATTTTTTTAATGCTCTGTACTATTAAACACAAAACAAAAAATCTCTGCAAGTAGAAAATATGCCGGTAAGGGAGAAAAGTTCATTCCCCAGCACTGTCTCCACTGTGCTAGTTTTCTACTTCTAGGGATTTTTAAAAAAACAATAACGGTGTTCACTAAAAAAAAAAAATGTCGTGTCCCCCCCCCCCCATAGTCTGAAGTCAGACAGTCCCAGATTTCTACCAGCTTCTCAATGGGCAAACTGGCTGTTCAGTCTGGAACTAATGGGGGGGGGGGGAGAGAATACGAAGGAATTGCCGCCCCTCTTCCTGCTCCATTTCTCCTCCTCCTGCCCCTCACCTTTCCTCAGCAGCCTCTCCTTCCCATAGTCCAGGTCTCTCTGTGTCCACTCAGCGCAGGTCTTCTCCATGTAGAACTGGAAGCGCTGGACAATGATGGTCTCAGCCTCCCACCTGCTCTTGGTCTGCTGGGCCTGCACATCAGCCGCCGTCCAGGTGAAGGTCTCCATGTCGAAGCTGAGGAAGTCCCTCCCGTCGTAGCCATATTGCCAGTGCCCTCCTTTGCTCCCATCTTCCCTCACCTCACAGACAATCATCATCTGTAAAGTGTGAAAGCCTGAAAGGGACACACACAAGGTCAGGGAGAGAGCAGAGCAGAGGCAGCTGCGCCCCCCCCCCCTAGGGTGGCCAGGGGAAAAAAGAGGACAGGGACCCTGGTCCTTTAAGAGAAGAGGGATTAGCAGGTATTCTTACAAGCTGAAATTCCCTCCTCTAAGCAACTTAGGCAGCAATCCTATATACCAAGGATGGGCAACACACAGCCCTTGCAACTCCTAAAATTCACCTTCTCTCCCGCCAATTCTTTTTTTGTCAAACAAAAGAGTACTGCTACAGAGCATGAAAAAATGCACAAGTAGCTTGTTTGCATGCTAATTTTGACCCTTCTGGGGCTCCGTAGCAGCTATATGGACACTATTTTCTTTTAATTCTATTTATCCCCCCCCCCCCATTTTCAGCACGGGGGGGGGGTGAGTGTGTGTATGAAAATGGCCCTTGGACCTCCTGAAGTCGCTGCTATACACACACTTACCTGGGAGCACATCCCACTGAACTCAATGGGGCTTACTTCTGAGTAGACATGTACTTTAAGGGTACTTTAAGGGTGCAATCCTATGCATGTTTAGACAGAAAAAAGCCCTAAAACTCCCAGAATTCCTCAGCCAGCTATGCTGGTTAGGGAATACTGGGAATTGTAGGACTTTTTTCTGTCTAAACATGTTATAGGATTGTGCCCTCAGAATACAAAGTCCCTCTTCTAAGCAATTCTTTGTCAGGTCCCTCTTTGCAAGTCTACAGGAAGGCTCTGAAGACCCTTCGCTGGGCTTTTATAATCTGTGGCCTGGAGTTTTTGTTGCTGTTACCCATTTTTATACTCTGGTTTTAATAGTATTTTATTGTATATTTATTGCTTATTTGTATTTGCAGACCAACATGAGAGGGTTCTACACTTAAACATGCCCAAAAAATAATTTTAAATAAATTTAAAAAAACTAAGAAAGGTGCTAGACCCTGGTTCTCTTTCTCTCTAACCTGGCCACCCCATGGCTCCCGAGTCCAGGCAGCCATGAGGTCAGGTAGGATTTTTTTTAACCTCAGACACAGGAAAGAGGCAGGGAGAGTTGCTGTCCAAGTGTGTGTGAATCCATTACTGAAAAATGAACGGGCACTTTATCCTATTAAACGTTGAGCCTCATAATACATTAATCACAACTAATACTAAAATTCTGAACTGATACACACACTTAGAGCTCATCAGGGGATATTTGGGTGAGGGGAAACTATGGAGAAAGGACAATTTGCATGAAAAGGAAGCACTGCACAAAACACTCTGGCCTCACAATACACAGGGTAACTACAATATTTAAGGTGCAGTATTTAAGGGCATGCTGGGAGTTGTAGGCCTTTTTTCTGTCTAAGCTTGCATAGGATTGCTCCTTTAGTGAATTATTGCTTAGATCAGCCTTCCCAACTGGGTGATCTCCAGCTATGTCAGACTACAACTCCCAGCCAACCATGCTAGCTAGGGCATGCTGGGAGTTGTAGTCCAATACATCTGGAGGGCATCCAGATGGGGAAGGCTGGTTTAAGTGAGTTACAGTGCTAAAATAGCAATTTAAAACATGATTTTAAAAAGCGAATCCATGCCCTGTTATGCAGAGCCACAAATTTCCCTGCCTCCTCCCGCAAACTATTTAGCTTATTTGTGATTTTGCCCATGGCACCTTTAAGAAGGAAGGAACAGACCTGAGGATGTGTGTGTGCGCGCCTCTGACCACCCGCCCCCCCAAGTAAGACCCATTGAAGACCTTTGTACTTACTCCTGAGTAACTGTGCATAGGATTGCACTGTTTGTTTTAACTTAATTCAAGTTAGTTAAATTCTGTAAGATTATTCCAGTTTAAGTGTTTCTTTAAATCTAAATTGTGTGAATAGAACACAAAAAGTGCTTTAAACTGGGGCCTTTCCACAATAACAAACAACAACAAAGCTGTTCAGCCCCTGAAAGTTACTCTTTGTGTTTAAAAATCAGAGCTGTAGATGTGTTGGAGCAAAACGCTGAAGGGGCTCAAAAACAAAACCCCAATGTGTCTTTTTGTATTCTCCCCCACCCAAAAGCTCCCCCTCCTCCACATCTCCTTTTCTTCTCCTTCTCCAACTGCCCTGAAAATCCCAGGACCAATCCTGACAATATTAAAACAAAAAGAGATTGCACTAGAAGTACTGACACACACACCCCCATGAAAAACACCAATCAACAATTAAAGGTTTAAGTAAGGTAAAAAATTTTTTACAAAAGCCACTAATAAAATATTATAAAATAATGTATAATATAATAATGTAATAGATTTATAGATTTCATATAGAGTTGGAAGGAGCCTGCAAGGCTATCGAGTCCAACCCCCTGCTCAATGCAGGAAACTAGAGGAGGGGTCTCCCATCCAAGTAATAACCAGGCCTGACCCTGCTTAGCTTTCCAAACGCAGACAAGCTGAGCCAGCGTGATAATTATAATATATAAGATTTCGTGTGTTTCCTCTAATAACTTTTGTACCTGACCATGCCCTTTGGTTGCCTGGCCATACCCTTGGCCATGCCCTCATGTTGCCTGGCCACACCCTCTTGATCACACCTTCATGTTGCTTAACCATACCTCTTACAAATTCACATGTGTGTCCCTATTTTCATCTGTGAAATGTTGGAGGGTATGCGAATCCTCACCATCTTTTTGAGTTGCCACAATAGGGACACACGCTTTTTCTTCGAATTAAACACATCTGATCTATACTTCTGATCAAAACAAGCGCAAAATACTTCATTTTTTGACATTTCATGAGCAGTAATATGCAATCATGGTTAAATGAATAAGCGCTTAGCATTAATTAAATAATCTACTGTTGTTTTTTTAAAGGAACTGTCAAATTTCTTTTTTTTAAGTTGCTAAGGTGAATAGGATCTTTCCCTTCCCCATCGACAGCAGCTGTGTCAAGCCTATTGATGCAGACAAAACACCGTGGCAAGACACCCACACCATGGCAGCCATTTTGTAAATGGGCAAGGTCCCCTCACAACAGCCATTTTGTGAGAGTGCCTATGACACACTCAAAATTCTAAATGTGCTCACAGGTCCAAAAAGGTTGGGGACCCCTGCTATATGGAAATATTTTAAAGAAATTCCCTCTGCAGCAGGCTTGTAAATAAGCACACAAAAATTAGTAGCCTGCAATTTTATTTTATTTTTTATTAGCCTGCTAAGAGGCTAGTAGCCTGTGTTTCCATGCTGGCCCTGGAGGAGGGGAAGCCTCCTCTGGAAATGCAGGCCTTTGCCACTGCTGGCCAAACACACATGACTATGTCTGCCTAATAGGACTAGAACCAACTGTCACTGCAGAGTTCCATGGCAACCCCTACGGGAAAAGTGGTATGTGTGACCTGAGTCACTGCAGTCTCCCAACCCCAACATGAGGGGTGGGGTGGGGTAAAGCTGAGCCATAAACACTGGCAGAACAGTCCAGCGGCACTGCTCTCCCTTCCTTACAAACACCTATTGTCCAGGGACTATGCGCAGGTAAACAAATCCACTGGCCGCTCTCACCATGGTGAGTGTAGAGCCACCTACTGGCAAGCAACCAGCCTTCCTCCCAACTTTAAACTGGAGAGGTGGGCAGGGATTGTCCGGACAGTTATATGGAGATCCACGGCCCCTCTTCCCTAACTCCAAAGTTGGGAGGAAGGCTGGGAATCATTTGGCACCTGCATGCAGGGCTGAATCAAAGCACGCGCATACACACCACTGGCCTTTCCTGCTCTAGAGCATGATAGGGATAATGTAATAAAACAATAACAATAATAATAATAGGGAGGTGGAGGGAGAGGTGCTCCTTTTTCCTGCTCCATCTTTCCCAAGGCAAACCAAAGGCCAAGTGTGTGCTGGGGCTGGCAACCACTACTATTTTTTACTTGGGCTGGATCTACACAAAGCATTTCCCGGATTTCTTCAGACCAGTTATGATTTTCTTTATATGTAGCATTTCCCCCCGGTATATAGCACATGAGGCCTGTGGCTTACGCTGGCTCAGCTTGTCTGAGCGTGGAAAGCTAAGCATTCTGATCCTGACTCCCAGCTGAGCAGGAGCACAGGAGAGAGGCTCCAGCTGTCTCCAGGACTGTAATAAGCGGGCAGGCTCCCAGAGAGCGAGCACACAGGGAGAGCAAACAGGAGTTTGGCAGCAGAGTTCAGCAGGGGAGGTCAAGGGGGAGGTCCCTAAGAAATTTTCTAGAAAGACAGAAACATAAAGGGAACAGAGAACTATGGAAGGAAAGGAATCTGCAGTGGTGGTGACCTGCAATGTGTGTTCAGTGTTTGTTTTCCTGCCGGAGATCAATGTGACCTACACGTGCAACAAGTGCAAGCTGGTCACGCTGTTGGAAGAAAAGGTCAGAGGACTGGAGCAGCAAGTGTCAACTCTCAGGAGTATAAGAGAAAGTGAAGAGTTCTTAGACAGAACGATGGATCTACAGCACCAAAGCTAAGGTGACCATATGTACTGGTTTTACCAGTACAGTACTGGTTTTGGGGACATTGTCCTGGTTAGTCGTGAGATGTAACCAGTACAGTTTAGGACTACAAAATCAAAAATTATTAATTTATCAAAATATTGAGTACATCAAATCAATCCTTCATAAACCAGCCTAAATCAATTTTATTAATTTATCCTAGTTTTAGTTTACACGACTGTTCTCGTCGTTGGATCTCGGCAATACTCGGCATTCAGCACACGCACTCTCACTATATTGTGGCCGCGGCGACTCTTCGATAATACTCCCGCGCAGTACATACAGCCCTACCGTGGGAACTCGATGATGACGTCATCACACAGAGCCCGCCAAAATCGGCCAATTCAGTGTTAGCTTCAGACTATAAAAGGCCCTCCGCAGCACAAGACAGGCACCAGTGATCTGGCATCTTCGGACTGTGACACTGGCCCTCAGAGCTCCACGCTCTCTCGGTTACTCGAGCTTTTCGCTCTGCTTTCATGGCGCACCTCGCTGCTTTGCCAGGACTAGGCTGACCATACGTACCATTTTAAAAGGGACAATCCCATTTTTTTCATATTTCCTGACTGTCCCTTCTTTTTAATATAAATGTCAATTTTGTCCCATTTTTAGTAAACTATATATATAGTTTTTAATTTTTAGTAAAAAACTGAACGCAGCTTGTTTATTTCTCATAAGACTCTCCACGTTAAGAAACCTCGGGGTGGTGGTGAGCCAAGCCCCATGTGGAGCTGCTCCCGTGCTCTCCTTAGCCCTTAGACAGGGCGACTACTGACGTAGTCTAGAGCGCCGTGTGAGCCACACCGAAGAAAGGGAACTTCACAGCGATGGGCCAGAGCCCGGAGCCGTTGTCGTCTTGCTGCGGGGTAGCATCCCCCTGCACAAGCCTGAAGGGGTAGAAATCAGACAGGGGCACAGCGCCCTTCACCTGCAGCCGGAGCCAGCTGCCGAGCGCCAGCAGCACCAGCCAGCCAGACGGCCCTGCATTTCTCTGGTGGGCGCTGAACCCTGGGCAAGCAGACGAGACGGCGGAGCTGACACACGGGTGGGTGGCAAGAAGCAGTGTGGAGACGGGCCGGGCAGCAGCGCGCCGGGCGGGAGCATGAAGACCCAGGCAGGCATCGAAGGGACACAGACACCCACCCACCCACCCCGCACGCTCTGCGGCAGGACCACGCCGGGACGCGAGACGGGGGTCTGCCGGTGGTGGCGATGGAGGAAGCAGCTGAGAGGAGACCCACATGCACACTGAGCCTCTCTGCATGGCGGCGAGGGAGGGGACAGCGGCTCATTCACACAGGTAAGGGCATACATATTTAGGCTTGTGTAATCGAGCCTCGCCAGGCAGAACGAGGCCGAAATTGGCCCCGCTCATGCCCGGCGAGGCCTTACCTTGTTCTTCGGGGCGGCTCACCTTCTCCGCGGCAAGCTGCCCACGCGGCCCGTTCCGTCACATCACTTCCAGGACCGGAAATGACCCGACGGAATCCTGCGCAGGCACGCTGGACCCCTGTGGCGCATTCTGCGCCTGCGCAGGGTCTCATCGCGTCATTTCCGGTCTCGGAAGTGACGGACGGGGCCTGAGAAGGCTCAGAAAATCGAGTCAGGTCGGCGCCCCCGCGAAAGATCGGGTCGGGGGCGCGACCCGGCCTTGGAGACATACCTATACATATTCATGCCCTGGTCAGCCAATTAGGACAGGACCTGAAGGAGGCGGGCTGTGGAGGTTAGGGGTGGGCTTAGGAGGATCAGCCATTTCTTAAAGTGCTAAGAAGACTGGATGGGGAGAGCGAAGCCGTGCAGCTTGCACTAAGGAGGAGGCGCAGTGTGTGGCAGGCGGCCGGACGAGCAGGCGAGCTCAGGGCACATCGGACTGCAGGCAAAGCTAAGACACGCTTGTCGCTAGTGCAGCCGTTCTCAACCTCTGGATGCGTTGGACTACAACTCCCAGCATCCCCAGCCAGCCAGCTGGCTGGGGGATGCTGGGAGTTGTAGTCCCACATATCTGGAGGGCACTAGGTTGGAGAAGGCTGTAGTAAGGAGTTAGTTAGCCCTATTGAAGCCAGTGGGAGTCACTTTCCAGTACAAACCCCTATCAGATCCCTCTGCAAGCCACTGAGTGCTCTTTCCTTCTGGATTAATACACTGACTAGGTTCAGACAACATGATAACCCACACTCAGGGCTGAGTAAGGGTTGTCGTTGAACCGTGGGTTGTCATCTGAACCCAGCTGAGATAAGAAACCATGTTGAACAACCCACAGCCCAATAACAACAACTTATTGGGCTGTGAACAACAACAGTTCACAGCCCAATAACAACCATGGGTTCTCTTCGTGGGTTGGTTGTGGTTAAGAAGCCATGGCTTGTTAGTGCAGGTGGGTTGGGTTCAGACAACACGATAACCCACGTTTCAGCAACAACCCACACTCAACCCGAGTGTGGGTTATCATGTTGCCTGAACCCAGTCATTGCAGATAACCATCAGTCCCCACCATGGTCTTTAGGCCATTGTCCCCATGATCCACTCTGGCTGTGTGCAGGCCTAGCTGTGGGCCTGCCCAGAGCCAAGGGATAACTGGGGGATGTGTGGCTCCTCCCCACACCTTGCGTTTGCTGTTGTGCAATGCCAGGTCCGTTACCCAAAAAACATCTCTCATCCATGACTTGATCATGGATGAGGGTGCGGACCTGGCATGTATTACGGAAACCTGGCTGGACGAGGCCACTGCTCCAGCTCTGGCGGCCTTGTGTCCGGCTGGTTTCTCGTATGCCCAGCAGCCAAGGGTTGGGGGACGGGGAGGGGGAGTGGCTGTTATCTACCGGGAGTCCTTGGTCCTTACCAGACTCCCTCTCCGGGAGACCAAGTTTATTGAGTGCATGTACTGGAGGTTGGGTCCCAAGGGCAGTCTGGGGATTCTGCTCGTGTACTGTCCACCCCGCTGCACGACAGACTCCCTGGCCGAGGTGCTGGAGGTGGTCTCTGATGTGCGTGTGTTGTCCCCCAGGCTATTGGTGCTGGGGGACTTCAACGTGCATTCGGGGGCTGCCCTCACGGGGGCACCTCGGGACTTCATGGAGACCATGGCTTCCTGCGAGCTGTATTAACTGGACCTACCCATGTAGCCGGTCATGCACTGGACTTGGTTTTTGTTTCTGGAGAGGGGGGAAATGATCTGGAAATCGGGGGTATATCCACCACCCCCTTGTCATGGTCAGATCACTATCTGGTGGGGTTGGATTTCTCGATGCCACAACTCCTCTGCAGGGGTGAGGGACCTATTAGGATGGTCCGCCCCAGGCGTCTTATGGATCCGGATGGATTCCTGAATGCGCTTGGGGAATTGGAGCACACAAACGGTAGCTCGGTCGAGACCCTGGTGGACGACTGGAATGCTGCAATCACCAGGGCATTAGACTGAGTTGCCCCGAAGCGCCCTCTTCGCCTAAACAGAGCTCACACGGCGCCATGGTTCACTCCGTCGCTGCGAGCTCTGAAACAAGAGGTGAAAAGGCTAGAGTGCCGATGGCGTAATTTCCGCTCCGAAGACAATCGAACACGGGTTAGAGCTGCATCTTCAGCCTACCGGGTGGCGGTGAAGGCAGCAAAAAAGAATTTCTATACTGCCTCCATTGCGTCTGCGGAGTGCTGCCCTAGGAGGCTGTTCCAAGTGGTCCGGAGTCTGGTCGGTCCAGTCGCTCCGGACCCACTGGAACAGTCAAAAGCCTCCTGTGAGGCTTTAGCGAAGCACTTCGCAGATAAAATCGATCAGATTAGGAGTGGGATATCATGCGTCGTGGACACAGGGAGTGAGCGGGAGGAGGCCAATAGCAGACCGGTTTTGTGGGATCGGTTTCGGCATCTTCCTTCTGATGAAATGGACAAGCTGCTTTCATCTGTGAGGCCGACCACCTGCTTGCTTGATCCTTGCCCGTCCTGTCTCATACTGAGCTGCAGGGAGAGACTGGGTGAGGGGATCAAGGCAGTGGTGAATGCCTCCCTCGAGGAGGGAGTGATGCCATCAGCCCTCAAGGAGGCAGTAATAAGACCGCTTCTAAAGAAGCCCTCCTTGGATCCCCAGGATTTAAACAACTTTCGCCCAGTCTCCAATTTACCATTTCTGGGCAAGGTGATCGAGTGGGTGGTGGGTGCTCAGTTGAAGGCACACTTGGATGAAGCCGATTATTTAGATCCGTGCCAGTCGGGCTTCAGGTCTGGACATGGGACGGAGACAGCCTTGGTCGCCTTGGTGGATGATATGAGGAGAGCTTTGGATAGGGGCGAATGCTCCTTTCTAGTCCTCCTCGATCTCTCAGCGGCTTTTGATACCGTTGACCACGGTATCCTCCTGGACCGCCTGGAGGGCTTGGGCTTGGGAGGCAATGTATTGCAGTGGTTCCGGTCCTTCCTCTCTGGAAGGTATCAGAGGGTAGTTCTCGGGGAGGAGGCTTCGGACCCTCGGCTGCTCACTTGCGGAGTGCTGCAGGGTTCCATCCTCTCCCCGATGTTATTCAACATCTACCTCAAGCCGCTGGGAGCTATCATCAGGAGGTTTGGGGTGCGGTGTCATCAGTATGCGGATGACACGCAGCTCTACCTCTGTTTCAAGTCCTCACCAAGGTTGGCCATTGAGACCCTGTCCAAGTGCCTGGAGACAGTGGCTGGCTGGATAGGAAGGAACATGCTGAAACTGAACCCCGACAAGACCGAGGTACTTCTGGTGGGGAACAAGGGGAGGTTAGGGGATGTTGACCTGGTGCTGAATGGGGTACATCTACCCCTGAAGGACCAGGTCCGCAGCTTGGGGGTCATTCTAGACTCCCAGCGGTCCATGGAGGCTCAGGTGGCAGCTGTGAGCCAGGCGGTGCTGTATCAACTCCATCTGATACGGCAGCTGCGCCCCTACCTTCCTAATCACCTGCTCCCATCAGTGGTTCATGCCTTGGTCTCCTCTCGCCTAGACTACTGTAATGCACTCTACGTGGGGTTACCCTTGAAGACGGTTCGGAAGCTACAGCTGGTACAGAACGCGGTGGCTCGCCTGGTTAAAGGCAGCCGCCGGTGGGATCACATCACGCCAGTGCTGAAGGATTTGCACTGCCTACCAGTTGCTTGCCGAGCCGAATTCAAGGTGTTGGTTTTGACCTTTAAAACCCTACACGGCTCTGGTCCAGTCTATCTCAAGGAGCGTCTCCAGCAACACCAATTGGGCCGCTCAACAAGATCTGCCACGGATGGCCTTCTCCTTGTCCCTTCAGCCAGAGCAGCTAGACTGGTGGGGAGGGGGGAGGGGGAGGGGACGGGTGACGGGGGAGGGGAGGGGAGGGGACGAGGAGGGAGGGGCAGGGGGAGGGGGAGGGGAGGGCAGGGAGGGGAAGGGGCAGGGGAGGGGAGGGGAGGGGGGGGAGGGGCAGGGGCCAGGGAAGGGGGGGCAGGGGCAGGGGGAGGGGGAGGGGGAAGAGGGCCTTCTCTGTGGCACCCCCCGTATTGTGGAACTCTCTCCCGAGTAACCTCCACCATGCCCCCTCTCTGCTGAGCTTCCGTCACTCATTAAAAACCTGGTTGTTCAGGCGGGAATATGGGGTGGGTTAAGAATTTAAAATTTTTATATTGTTTTAAATGTATTTTATTGTTTTTATTCTATGTACATCGCCCAGGGTGGCCGGCGGCCGGCCAGATGGGCGATAAATCAATATAAATAATAATAATAATAATAATAATAATAATAATAATAATAATAATAATAATAGAGTGGCAAGGGAAAGGCGCTGTGTGTGTAGCCAGTGATAACTTCCTCCTTATTAGTACAGTACTACTTACCGCCCACCCCGCTGCTCAACAGACTCCCTGGCTGAGCTGACGGAGGTGGTCTCGCTGGCGATGCTGAGGTCCCCCAAGCTGTTGGTCCTGGGGGATGTTAACATCCATGCTGAGGGCACCTTGTCTGGTGTGGCTCAGGAATTCATGGACTCCATGACAACCATGGGACTGTCCCAACATGTCATCGGCCCAACACATGTAGCAGGGCACACTCTAGACCTGTTTTTTTCAGCCGAGCATGGAGATGGTGATCTGAAGGTGGGGGACTTTGAATCGGTCCCCTTGTCATAGTCTGATTACTACCTGCTGAGATTTAGGCTAACGGCAGCTTTCCCCCTCTGCAAGGGTGGGGGACCTATTAAGATGGTCCTCCCCCGGAGGCTGATGGATACGGATGGTTTCCAGAGGGCCCTTCGGGGGTTTCCGGCTGATATGGCTGGCGATCCTGTCGAATCCCTGGTTGATCTCTGGAATCGAGAGATGACCCGGGCAGTTGACACGATCGCTCCTGAGCTCCCACTCTGTAGTAGAGCTCGTATGACTCTGTGGTATACCCCAGAGCTGAGAGTGATGAAGCAAAACAGGAGACGGCTTGAGTGCAGGTGGAAGAAAACTCCTAGAGGATGCAATCGAGCCCTGGTACATGCCTATAGCCAGGTATACCTAGAGGCAGTGAGGGTGGCAAAGAGACAACACCTCACTGCCTCTATCCAATCATCTCTTTGCCACCCAGAGGAGCTCTTTAGGGTCGCCCGGGTCCTGTTGTACGCTGGCCCCAGGGACATCATCGACCCATTTGATGCCCGCTGCAATTCGCTAGGCACTTCCAGGAAAAAATATCTTGCATCCGCAGGGACTTAGACTCCAATGTTATAGCAGTAGAATCAGGAGAGGTACCCAGAGCACAGCCTGGTCTAGTTATTTTGAATGAGTTTCAGTTGGTACAGCTCGAGGATGTTGACAAGGTGCTTGGATGGGTTTGTGCAACCATGTCTGTTCTGGATCCTTGCCCCTCTTGGCTTATAAAAACTAGCAGGGAGGGAACGGCCGACTGGGCCAGAGAGATGATCAATGCCTCCTTGCGAGAGGGAGTGGTCCCATGCCACCTGAAACAGGCGGTGGTGAGACCACTCCTGAAGAAACCCTCTCTGGACCCGGAAGATCTCAACAACTTTAGGCCGGTGGTGAATGTTCCTTTCCTGGGCAAGGTCCTTGAGCGGGTGGTGGCCAACCAGCTCCAGGCACTCTTGGATGAGACTGATTACCTGGATCCATTTCAGTCGGGGTTCAGGCCTGGTTTTGGCACAGAACCAGCTTTGGTCGCCCTGTATGATGACCTATGTCGGGAGAGAGACAGGGGGAGTGACCCTGTTGATACTCCTGGATCTCTGCTTTCGATACCATCGACCATGGTATCCTTCTGGAGCGGCTGTCTGAGTTGGGGGTGGGGGGCACTGCATTGCAGTGGTTCCGCTCCTACTTGGATGGCCGACTCCATAGGGTGGTGCTTGGGGAATGTTGCTCGGCCCCATGGACTCTCCAGTACGGGGTTCCTCAGGGGTCGGTCTTATCCCCCATGCTATTTAACATCTACATGAAACCACTGAGTGGGGTCATTCAGAGTTTTGGAGTGCGTTGCCATCAGTACGCTGATGACACACAGCTCTATTTCTCCTTTTCATCTTCAGCAGGTGAGGCTGTGGATGTGCTGAACCGGTGCCTGACTGCAACAATGGACTGGATGAGGGCTAACAAACTGAGGGTCAATCCAGACAAGACTGAGATGCTGTTAGTGGGTGGTTCCTTTGACCGGATGGAGGGTGTAGTTCAATCTTTTCTAGATGGGGTTGCACTCCCCTTGAAGGAGAAGGTTCGTAGCTTGGGGGTGCTGTTGGAGCCATCTTTGTCACTTGAGGCTCAAGTGGCCTCAGTGGCAAGGAGTACCTTCTACCAGCTCCGGCTGGTGGCCCAGCTATGCCCCTATCTGTTTTATACTGTTTTAATGTATTTTAAAACAGTATTTTATACTGTTTTAATGTATTTTAATGTATTTTAATGGAGAAAAATGTTTTAATGTATTGTATTCTGTTTTATTTTCTGTACATCGCCCAGGGTGGCCGGTTTGCCAGCCAAATGGGCGATAAATAAATGCAAATAATAAATAAATAAATAAATAAATAAATATCTGGACAGGGATAACCTGGTCTCAGTAATCTATGCTCTGGTGATCTCTAAACTAGACTACTGCAATGGACTCTATGTGGGGCTGCCTTTGAAGACTGTTCGGAAGCTGCAGCTTGTGCAAAATGCGGCAGCCAGGCTTATTGCGGGGACCAGAAGGTCCGAGCACATTACACCAGTTCTGGCCCGTTTGCACTGGCTTCCGAGCCGAATTCAGGGTGCTGGTTCTAACCTATAAAGCCCTACACAGCTTAGGACCACAATACCTGACGGAACGTCTCGTCTCTCCCAACCGCAATCTACCCGAGAGGTTTGGTTGGTAGCAACAAGGAGGAGGGCCTTCTCAGTGGTAGCCCCCCAATTATGGAATAAGCTCCCCACTGAGACCCGCCTGGCGCCAACCTTACTATCTTTTCGGCGCCAGGTCAAGACTTCCCTCTATGCCAAGGCATTCAATAGTTAAGAGCTCAAAATAGCACGGGGTGGGGGGGAATTGTCACCTGTAGACTTAGTTTTATTAACTTTTAGATTGTATTTTAAACTGTGCTTTTTAATTTGGTTTTTAATCTTTTTAACTATTTTGTACGTTTTTATTGTTGTTTTATGTACCACCCAGAGAGCTTCGGCGGTGGGGCAGTAGAGAAAATAAATAAATAAATAAATAAATGTCCTGGTTTTAAATTTGAAAAAAATGGTCACCTTAACCAAAGCGTAGAACAGGAGCCAGAAGGGCAACGGCAGGATGAGGCGGAGTTGGAGACTGCTGAGGCAAGGGAAAATAATGTAAGGGGAACTCCCTGGAAAAGAGTGACTGTTAGGAGCAGAAGAATTAGAGGTCATTCTGCGCCTGTGGAAGCAGTGGAGCTATGGAACAGCTTCCAAGTACTTGGGGACGAGAGCGGAGGACAGCCTGCAGAGGACGAATTTCCGGGCACCCAACGTGACAGCGAGCAAGAGGCTGAAGGTCAGTCAAGTGGAGGCAATCAAACCAAGGCCTACAGCAAGAGAAAGAGAAGAGTACTAGTAGTGGGTGACTCCATCCTACGGGGGACCGAAGCCAAAGTATGTTGCGAAGACCCATGGACTCGCCAGGTGTGCTGTCTCCTTGGGGCACAGATTAAGGATGTGACAGAGCAGCTGCCGAGGCTCATACAGCCCACCGACACATACCCCTTTCTTCTCTTCCATGTGGGTACAAATGATACTGGCAAGCGGAGTTACAAAGAAATCACGGCAGACTTTGAAGAGTTGGGAAGGAAACTCAAGAACTTTGGGGCCCAGATAGTTTTTGGCCACAGCATGAGGAACTTAATCAGGAGGGCTTTAAACTGAATCCAACAGGGGAGGGAGACATAAACTCGGGGGTACCATTGGAAGAAGGCCTCTGTGCCACAACGGAGAGAACAGCTCCAGCGGTGCCTAATGATAGTCTACCACAAAATGTAGGGGAAAAGTCAGACTATAAAGCACATAGTCTTCGATGTCTCTATACTAATGCCCAGAGTATGGGCAACAAACAGGACGAATTTGAACTCTTGATACATGAGGGCAAATACAACTTGATAGGGATAACTGAAACCTGGTGGGATGACTCCCATGGCTGGAATACAGCAATTGAAGGGTATAACTTGTTCAAAAGGAACAGAAGCAACAGAAAGGGAGGTGGAGTTGCGATGTATGTTAAAGATACGTATCTCTGCACGGAGATACAGGAAGAGGAGCTCGGCAGCCCCATTGAGAGCATCTGGGTTAAAATAAAGGGGGCAAAGGATAAGACGAACATGGCGGTTGGAGTCTACTATCGACCACCCAATCAAGGAGAAGACGAGGAGGAAACTTTTGAAAAGCAAAGTGCAAATGTTTCAAGGAGGCATGATGTGGTAGTAATAGGTGACTTCAATTTCCCTGATATCTGTTGGGAGACTTATTCAGCCAAACATGGCCCCTCCAAGAAATTCCTGAGTTGTGCTGCTGATAACTTCCTCCTACAGAAAGTGGAGGAAGGAACTAGAGGATCGGCTATCCTTGACCTGATTCTAACCAACAGAGACGAGTTAGTGGATAAAGTGGCAGTTTCGGGAACTCTGGGAGAAAGTGACCATGTTATACTTGAGTTCTTGATTCTAAGGGGAGCAAAAGCTGAGTGTAGCCAAACACGTACCCTGGATTTTAGGAAAGCCAATTTTAACAAACTCAGAACAATGATAAGTAAGATCCCATGCCGAGAAAAGGAGCCCAGGATGGGTGGGAGTTTTTAAAAAAGGAAATTTTAAAGGCACAATTGGAAACAATTCCCACAAGGAAAAAAGGCAGAGGGCAACAGAAGAAGCCAATGTGGCTTCACAATAAACTCAAAGATGACCTGAAAGTGTCAGGAAGGCTAAAACTAGGAATGAGCTAAGGTTAGCAAGGGATGCTAAACACAACAAGAAAGCTTTCTTCAGATACATGCACAGTAAAAGACAGAGGAAAGAAATGGTGGTTCAACTACGCGATGAGGATGGGAAATTGATAACAGAAGACAAAGAAAAGGCAGAAGTGTTCAATTCCTACTTCGGCTTGGTCTTCTCCCAAAAGAGGGTCTATGACCCCCCTGGCAAACCTGTAGTGCAGACTGTAGGGGCTGGATTGCAGCTTGAGATTGATAGGCAAATGGTAAAGGAGCACCTGATTACTCTGAATGAGTTTAAAACTCCAGGGCCTGATGAACTGCATCCTAGAGTAATAAAGGAACTGGCAGAAGAACTCTCAGAACCACTGTCTATTATCTTTGAGAAATCATGGAGGACAGGTGAACTAAGTGCCAGACGACTGAGGAGGGCAAATGTTGTTCCCATCTTCAAAAGGGGCAAGAAGGAGGAACCTGGGAACTATAGGCCAGTCAGTCTGACATCAATCCCTGGGAAATTTTTGGAGCAGATTATAAAGAAGTCAGTCTGCAAGCACCTTGAAAACAATGCAGTGATTACTAGAAGCCAGCATGGATTTGTCAAGAACAAATCCTGCCAGACTAATCTGATCTCATTTTTTGATCAGGTAACCTCCCTTGTGGACTGTGGGAATGCTGTGGACATCATATCTCTGGACTTCAGCAAAGCTTTCGACAAAGTGCCTCATGACATCCTGATTAGCAAGCTAGCTAAAAATGGGCTAGATGGAACAACTATCAGGTGGATCCACAATTGGCTACAGAATCGGACTCAAAGAGTGCTTATCAATGGTACCTTCTCAAACTGGGGAGAGGTAACGAGCGGGGTACCACAGGGCTCGGTCCTGGGCCCAGTGCTCTTCAACATTTTTATTAATGACTTGGATGAGGAGGTACGGGGAATGCTTATCAAATTTGCAGATGACACAAAGTTGGGTGGAACAGCTAATACTCTGGAAGACAGAAACAAAATTCAAAGTGACCTTGATAGGCTGGAGCGCTGGGCCGAAAACAACAGAATGAAATTTAATAGGGATAAATGCCAAGTGCTGCACCTAGGGAGAGGAAACCAAATGCAGAGTTACAAAATGGGGGACACTTGGCTCAACAAAACTACAAGTGAGAAGGATCTTGGAATTGTGGTAGATCACAAACTGAATATGGGCCAGCAATGCGATGTGGCTGCAAAGAAGGCAAATGCAATTTTGGGCTGCATTAATAGAAGTATAACTTCCAAATCGCGGGAAGTGAGAATTCCCCTTTACTCAGCACTGGTTAGGCCTCATCTTGAGTACTGCGTCCAGCTCTGGGCACCACACTTTAAGAAGGACATAGACAAACTGGAGAGGGTTCAGAGGAGGGCAACAAGGATGATAAAGGGACTGGAAACAAGGCCCTATGAGGAGAGACTGAAAGAACTGGGCATGTTTAGCCTTCAGAAGAGGAGACTGAGGGGAGATATGATCGCACTCTTCCAGTACTTGAAGGGATGTCACACAGAGGAGGGCCAGGATCTCTTAACATCAGGAAAAATTTCCTGACTGTTAGAGCAATAAGACAATGGAATCAACTACCTATGGAGGTGGTGGGCTCTCCCAGTCTGGAGGCATTCAGGGTGCAACTGGACAATCATGTCAGGGATGCTTTGACCTGGATTCCTGCATTGAGCAGGGGGTTGGACTCGATGGCCTTGTAGGCCCTTTCCAACTCTACTTTTCTATGATTCTATGATTCTATGGTTGTTACTTGGATGGGAGACCCCTCCTTTAGTTTCCTGCATTGAGCAGGTGGTTGGACTCGATGGCCTTGTAGGCCCCTTCCAACTCTACTTTTCTATGATTCTATGGTTATTACTTGGATGGGAGATCCCTCCTCTAGTTTCCTGCATTGAGCAGGGGGTTGGACTCGATGGCCTTGTAGGCCCCTTCCAACTCTACTTTTCTATGATTCTATGGTTATTACTTGGATGGGAGACCCCTCCTCTAGTTTCCTGCATTGAGCAGGGGGTTGGACTCGATGGCCTTGTAGGCTCCTTCCAACTCTATGATCTATGAAATCTATGAGAGTGTGCTAAACTTGTGGTACTGTTCTGGGGCCAGCAGGAGCGGCTTCAGTTTGCTGCAGGTGCAGGGAGAGGCAGTGTCCTATCGGCTTTGGGGGGAAAAGCAGCAACTCTGAGAAGGGGAGCCTTCAGTTGCTTTCCCGCCTCCCTCACAACTCCTCCCCCCATGGCTTCTCTCTCTAACTTGACCAGGGAATGGAGAGTGAATGCAGTGCTGCTTCCTCCCTCCCTTGAACAAATAAAGTTTGGAATATCCTCTCGCCTCAAGGAACAACTAGCTGAAAACTAGCAGAAATGCATGTCTACTCAGAAGTAAATCACATTGATTTCAATGGCCCTGCTCTCTCACTAATCTGTACAGGGAACTGGAGAGTGTGTGCTAAACTCAAACTCGTGGTACTGTTCTGGGGCCAGGAGGAGCGGTTTTGCTGTTGTCTGAATCCAGCCTCTCTCTTTTCCTCTCCACAGGCAGCTCTCCAACAAGCACACAGAACAGGGTCCACCGCCCACCCCGTTCTGTGCCGCCCACACGGGCGTCCCGCTGTGTGGCCAGCACTTTAGCTGTTGCTCCATGGTGTTGCAAACCTATTTGCTCCAAACAGGCTCTGGGCCTGCTCCTTTGCAAGCTCAGCGACAGACAGTTACGCAACCAGTGACAGTGCCCCTAACGTGGTGAAGCTGGCACCCTGAGGGGCATGACATGGGCTGCTCTGCTGTTGGTCAAGCAACGGTCCAAGACGCAGGACCTCAACCTTATGCTGAGGTCTGACCATTGGTCCATCTAGCCCAGCACTGCCAACACTGCCTGGCAGCAGCTGTTCAGGCCCCCAGGCAGAGGTTTCCCAGACGTACCTGGAGATGCCGGGGATTGAATCTGGGACCTTCTGCATGCAAAGCAGGGGTTCCATCACCGAGTTCTGGCCCCTGCCTAATGACAGCCCTTTGCTGTAGCCAAATTAAACACAGGCACAGTTGTCAAAGTAAAGTGGGCGAGACAGGGAAAAAAGAACTTCTCTCCTGGAAGGAGCTCTCCCCCCGCCCCCAGTGTCCACCTCTCCCCATCTCCTGTAAGATCCATGTCCCTCCCTCCCGCCTGCCACTCACCCTCGCTCTGGTTGTAGCGGTTCCGTAGATAAACCAGGTCCCCTCTGAAATCTTTCTCATCGTTCCGTGCCATCTGGCTGTACATCTCGCAGTACTCCGGGTCCTCCTCTGCCACCTTCTTCATCCAGGAGATCTGAGGCAGCAGCCGCCTCGTGATGCTGTCGTAGCAGCCGATGGGCTGCTCATCAACATACCCCACAGCGGTGAAGTGGGGCAGCCCCTGGCCGGGCTGAGACACAGCTGTGTACATCGTGCGAAAGAAGCGGGAGGAGGAGCCTGAGGGGCAGAGCCAGGGGCAGAGTTAGGGGGTATCTGTGGCCGAGGGGGACACCCCTCCCCAAACCACAGTGCCTCAAAGATCCACCCATCCCTCTGCAGCGTCCGGTTAGGAGGGCCAACGGTGTGTGTGTGTGTGTGTTTTATTAATTTGTATTGTGATTTTCAACAAGAGTGTTGGACTTGGAGTCAGGAGATCCAGGTCCTAGTCCCCACTCGGCCATGAAGCTCACTGGGTGGCTTTGGGCCAGTCACTGACTCAGCCTAACCTACTTCACAGGGTTGTTGTGAGGGGGGGGGAATGGAGAGGAGGAGGATTATGTAAACTGCTCTGGGTGTGGGAAGAAAGGCGGAATAGAAATAGAAATATAATTATACATATACACACACACACACACACACACACACAATTTTCTTACATAAATTGAAATGAATCATTTACAATAGGTGCATATGAAATGTGTACCTATGAGAATATGAAAATACAGCTATCAATAAAAACAATTATGGATAAGCTTCAAGAAAGGGAAGAGTACAGGCAGGTAGCACAGAACTGCAGGAATAGTGTCAGGAAGGCTAAAGCTGAGAATGAGCTAAGGTTAGCGAGGAATGCTAAAAGCAACAAAAAAGCTTTCTTCAGATACATGCACAGTAAAAGACAGAAGAAAGAAATGGTGGTTCAACTACACAATGAGGATGGCAAATTGATAACAGAAGACAAAGAAAAGGCAGAAGTGTTCAATTCCTACTTCGGCTCGGTCTTCTCCCAAAAGAGGGTCTATGACCCCCCTGGCAAACCTGAAGTGCAGACTGAAGGGGCAGGATTGCAGCTTGAGATTGATAGGCAAATGGTCAAGGAGCACCTGATTGCTCTGAACGACTTTAAATCTCCAGGGCCTGATAAGATGCATCCTAGAGTAATAAAGGAACTGGCAGAAGAACTCTCAGAACCACTGTCTATTATCTTTGAGAAATCATGGAGGACAGGTGAAGTGCCAGACGACTGAGGAGGGCAAATGTTGTTCCCATCTTCAAAAAGGGCAAGAAGGAGGAACCTGGGAACTATAGGCCAGTCAGTCTGACATCAATCCCCGGGAAGATTTTGGAGCAGATTATAAAGAAGTCAGTCTGCAAGCACCTTGAAAACAATGCAGTGATTACTAGAAGCCAGCATGGATTTGTCAAGAACAAATCCTGCCGGACTAATCTGATCTCATTTTTTGATCGGGTAACCTCCCCTGTGGACTGTGGGAATGCTGTGGACATTATATATCTGGACTTCAGCAAAGCTTTCGACAAAGTGCCTCATGATATCCTGATTAGTGAGCTAGCTGAGAGTGGGCTAGATGGAACAACTATCAGGTGGATCCACAATTGGCTACAGAATCGGACTCAAAGAGTGCTTATCAATGGTTCCTTCTCAAACTGGGGAGAGGTAACGAGCGGCGTACCACAGGGCTTGGTCCTGGGCCCAGTGCTCTTCAACATTTTTATTAATGACTTGGATGAGGAGGTACAGGGAATGCTTATCAAATTTGCAGATGACACAAAGTTGGGTGGAACAGCTAATACTCTGGAAGACAGAAACAAAATTCAAAGTGACCTCGATAGGCTGGAGCGCTGGGCCGAAAACAACAGAATGAAATTTAATAGGGATAAATGCCAAGTGCTGCACCTAGGGAGAGGAAACCAAATGCAGAGTTACAGAATGGGGGACACTTGGCTCAACAATACTACAAGTGAGAAGGATCTTGGAATTGTGGTAGATCACAAACTGAATATGAGCCAGCAATGCGATGTGGCTGCAAAGAAGGCAAATGCTATTTTGGGCTGTATTAATAGAAGTATAGCTTCCAAATCGCGGGAAGTGAGAATTCCCCTTTACTTGGCACTGGTTAGGCCTCATCTTGAGTACTGCGTCCAGTTCTGGGCACCTCACTTTAAGAAGGACATAGACAAACTGGAGAGGGTTCAGAGGAGGGCAACAAGGATGATAAAGGGACTGGAAACAAGGCCCTATGAGGAGAGACTGAAAGAACTGGGCATGTTTAGCCTTTGGAAGAGGAGACTGAGGGGAGATATGATAGCACTCTTCCAGTTTTGAAGGGATGTCACAAAGAGGAGGGCCAGGATCTCTTCTCGATCATCCCAGTTTGCAGGACACGGAATAATGGGCTCAAGTTACAGGAACCTAGATTCCACCTAAACATCAGGAAAAATTTCCTGACTGTCAGAGCAATAAGACAATGGAATCAACTACTGTGGAGAAAGCCAACCTAAAACCCCTTTCTGACACACACACACTCACCAAGGAGGGGGGAAGGAGACCCGGGGGGGGGGGGGAGACAGCCAGTCTCCACAGAGACCAAAGGGGACAAACAACATCTGCATAGAATCACCCCAGGGGGGAAGGCAGGAAGCATCCCCAGGTTCGTCAATGCTCTCGTATATCAGCCCCATCTACATAAGACTTGAATGCCTTGCCAGAGCAGACACTTCGGCACCCATAAGAAAGGACCATTCAACACCACAAGATGGGACCATTAAGCAAGTGGCTTCAAAGGGACCCCACCCCACAGGGGGAAGGTGGCAACCCACCTGATTGGCCGCCCACCTGAGGAGGGTGGCAACCCACCTGATTGGCCGCCCACCTGAGGAGGGTGGCAACCCACCTGATTGGCCGCCCACCTGAGGAGGGTGGCAACCCACCTGATTGGCCACCCACCTGAGGAGGGTGGCAACCCACCTGATTGGCCGCCCACCTGATTGCAGAGGGAGGGGCTACCTGAAACCCAAGGTATAAAACACCCTGCGCAAGGGAACTGAGTTGTTGGACCTGATCAGCAATCTTGCCCCATGCTTGGGGTAAGGGAACGAAGGGATCGGCAACCCCGGGTAGCAGCACCCGGCGTGCTCCAGCTAGCTGAAATCACTGGCCGCTTGGGTTGACCGGACCCCCAGGAAACCAAGCTGAAATCACTGGCTGCTTGGGTTGACCGGACCCCCGGGAAACCAAGCTGAAATCACTCACAAGCCGCTTGGGTAGACCGGACCTCCGCCGGGAACCCAGCTAGCCGCTTGGGTAGACCGGACCTCCGCCGGGAACCCAGCTAGCAGCATGCGGTTGACCGGGCCTCTGCTGGAGCCCGAGCTGAACTAACTAGCTGAGAGCCCTGAAATCACGGTGTCCGTGACACCTCTTGCTTGCTACTTTGTACCGTACTGATAAGCTGTATTGCTGGCATGTGTCTGGGTTTGTGAAGGTAATTTTGTAAATAAACTTGTTTTATAAAAGATACTTTTGTGGCTATAAGTTATCCCTTTGTTCTGGGCTAAGGGTGATAGTCGCTGGGGGACCTCGGAGAAGGCCCGCCCCCAGGACTTGCTACCCCCTTAGCATTGAACCCGCGCAGAAGACCAGGTTGTCGGTCTTCCACTACTACCTAGGGAGGTGGTGGGCTCTCCCACTCTGGAGGCATTCAAGGTGCAGCTGGACAGACATCTGTCAGAGATGCTTTGACCTGGATTCCTGCATTGAGCAGGGGGTTGGACTTGATGGCCTTGTAGGCCCCTTCCAACTCTACTTTTCTATGATCTATGAAAGGCAGGTCAAATATCCATATATTTGTATCCATTTGCAGGTGGCATCTAAATACCACCCACTCAAATACCGAAAGCATAGTTAAGTTCTCAATCCATTGCATTATAGGAGGTGAGTGTTTATCAGTCTTTTGGCTATCAAAAGGGAAGCAGAAAATCCACTTGCGTTGACCTTGCATTAACTTCCAAGCAACAGGCAAATAATTGTCCATGTGTGGGTGCTGGGGTGTTTGTGTGTCTATAAGCACAGAACATATACCCTTAGCCAGAGGCGTAGCGTGGGGGGTGCAGGGGGGGCCGGCCGCACCGGGCGCAACATCTGGGGGGGCGCGCTCGCACTCGCAGCTCTCTGCCCCTGCCTGGCTCACTCACTCTCTCTGCAGTGCTGGCTGTGCGAATCCGATCCAAGCCGCCGGGTCGCCGCCCACAAAACCTAATTTCCCCTCCCACGTAGACCCAAGTGGAAGCGATCTCTCCTTCTCTCCGGGGTCGTCGATCCTTTAACAAAAGGAAGGGATTTCCCTTTGAATCTGCTTCCTAGAGCTGCTGCCTAGAGCGAGAGCCCATACAGAACCCAGGTTTATTGATCTTGCAGGGCTTCTCCACCGGACCAGAAGGAAAAGCCCTGTAAAGGCTCGCGACTACTCCTTCTTCTTCCTCTTCCTCTTCTCAATCTTTCCGCAGAGGAAACGCTGCCCACCCTTCCTAGCTTGGTTGGGAAGGAAAGAGAATCTCTACTGTAGCTGCAGTCTGCCTTCCTCTCTCTAGTCTCCAAACATTTCTCTTACATCTGGCTTGCATTGCCCTGTAATGATCAGCCTTCTCATTGTGATCAAGTGAACTTTTACTAATCTCTCCCCCCCCTTATTGTTTAGGGGAAATTGATGCTGCGTTTCATCAATGGGGGTGGAGGGGGGGGCAATCAGGCAGCCACAGCAGAGGGGCTCCGAGTAACTTAAGTCAACTGTAAAGAGTTCAGGGAGAGTCTAATTACAGAGGAAGGCAAAACGGCTTACTTCAACATCATCCAGGATCTCTCCTCCGTCTGTCTGTCTTTTTCCTCCTCCTCCTCCTTTTTTTTTGCTTGCAAATTCACCCTTCTCTCCGCCCCTCCCCCGCCCCCACTCCCTCTCAAAAAGCCAGAGGTCAAGAAGTAGCAGCCACTCCACCCTCAGCGAACTTTAGCAGCTCCAAGCCTGCTAGGTGAGTGCTTGCAGCCAAGCAGTGCAATCCACGGGGGGGGGGGGGGGGGGGGGGGGGGGGGATTGATTGCATCTTGGCCCTGCCATTAAATGAGCCATTATCAGGAGAAGCTGCAATAATGCATACAGTCACTTGAAAAGGAAAGCAGGCTTCCTTGGCGAAATACACCTATTATTTCAGCGGTACTCCAGGAGTGTTTCAATAGTGTCCAGGTTTGTTGCTTATTTGAAATACATTTGAATTGAATACATAGACACCGAGGCTTAAAGGGAGGAGAAAGAAGGAGGGGGGAATAAGAAAGGAAACGAAAAGGAGGAGAAGGAGGAGGAAAGGAGGAGGAGGGAGAGAAAAAAAAAGCCAGTGCCACATTTTTGCTTGAGATATGCCTGAAGTTCTCATTAAACTTACCATTTGGAAAGGACAGATTAAAGGGAAATGGCTTTTTGAGAAAAATAGACCTGGAAATGATTTTGGCCCCTTTTGACCTAGCGAAGGCAGATTTTGACAGCTACACAAAGCTGTGTACAAAGCTACACTACGCCAGTGTGGCGTAGTGGTGAGAGTGTTGGACTGGGACTTGGGAGATCCGGGTTCTAGTCCCTGCTCAGCCATGAAACCCACTGCACATCTACCATGGAATGCCTGCACATGGCACAGGATTCTGGGAAATGTTGTGGGGTTCATGCAGGGCACCGCTTAGCCTCACCACTGCTATGATGAACTGAAAGTGTGCTAGAAAACACCTAACATTCATGTGTGGCTAGCTACACATTTGCAGAGGAAAATCAGTAGTGGCTGGCTTGTCAGATGTAACGGATACTCTCATTGAGCAACCACTGATAAATCCCTCCCCACTAATGTCTTTCTTGTAAAATAATCCACAAAGTACTTGGTATATCATATTAACAGTAACTGATGGCTGCCATGTAATGGCATTTAGAATCTGACAGCATTTTGTTGATAACATGCAATAGTTATTAGTATTTGACAATTGAAAGCTATGAGATTCACATCTGAAATCAAAACAACCGAGATAGGCCAGTCATGCATTTGAAAGTGTGCCTTAATTTGGCACACTAAACTTGAAAGTAAGTTCTATCAGAAATTTATTATAAGAAAATGCATTTTAGGAGTGAGGTTTAAGGGTTTAAACTCAACACTGCTTGAGTTCACAGGTCAAGAAACTAGCACCTTGTATAGGCGCTAGAGACTTCTTAGTGTGAACGATCAAACATTCAAAAGATGATTTTAGGCTCCAATTTCTATTCCCTGGTAGGAATCTTTGAAATTGATGTTTTAGATTAAAGTTTCATGTGACGGAGAAATCTCCATTCTGTATAGTCCATTCTCCCTCCTGCCTCCCACATATGCACTATCTCAGAATTGAGGCAAAACTTCACAGAATTAATTTTTCTATCATTTCCAAGTATTACTAAGATGTGTGCACA
Organism: Shinisaurus crocodilurus; assembly: GCA_021292165.1. NCBI lineage: Eukaryota > Metazoa > Chordata > Lepidosauria > Squamata > Shinisauridae > Shinisaurus > Shinisaurus crocodilurus. Next base: position 18,316,880 of record CM037882.1, read on the forward strand.
CGCACGTACACACCTACACCCACACCCAGAATAATATATTGCAGCCCTTAAGAATGTTGATCTGGAGATGAATAACAGCAGGCCAGGAATTACAGTCTACTGGAGTACTGTACATACATATAATAGCATGGCCCATGCTAGGTTACTACATTTGTAGATTTGTATTCATAGACCTGCTGAAAATGTGGAGAATGTGTAATGCATGTTCGCACTCAATAAAGTGTTTGAAAATAAACTTGTATTTAGATGCATTTTACTTTAATTACATCAGTATTTTCATAACAAACAATACATGTGCTTAGGGGGTAAGGGTTTCTTTAACTAATCTAGTGGAAGAGACTCGAGTGCTAAAATCCACGGGTTAGGGGGCGCAAATTACTTGCCTTGCCCCGGGTGCTGACAACCCACACTACGCCACTGCCCTTAGCAAGAGAGAAGACGGATTCTCAGAAAGCAAAATAGGAGGGGAGATAAGAGAGGGGGGAGGGGAAAGTAGTGAAGGGAGTCAGGGGAGGGAGGATTGGAGAACGGGGTGGGTAAGAAAAAGCCTTTGGGACAATGAATGGGAAGCAGAGTATGGAATAAAAGGGAGAGCTGTGGGGGAAGACAACATGTTTATTCCCTCATCTATTTCACTCTCATGGTTCCCAATTATCATGCATATTGCCATTACTCCCATGGGACATTCCGGCTAGAGAAGCCTTCCGCAACCTGGCACCCTCAGATGTGGTGGACTACAACTCCCAGCATTCCTAACCATTGGCCATGCTGGCAGGGCGTGATGGGACTTGAAGTCCAAAATATCTGGAGGGCGCCAGGCTGGAGAAGGCTGGGCTAAAGAAATACAATACTCTTTTATGGAGCAGAAGGTGATAGGACAAGAGCCACTTTTCCCCTGTGGCTCTTTTGGTCCACTCTTCTCTCTGGTCACACAGGTTTTGCAGGGTTGCTTTTAAAACTAGAACAAAACTAGAACAAAACTAGAACAAAAGACCTGTTGATCAGAAGTGGCAGTGGGATGAATGTATACACCGTGGACAACAACAGCACTATTATAGCACTTTCCACTCTGAAAAAATACAGCTATTTATCTGTAACCTCAACATGTTCCGCACCGCATCATTGATAGATTTGGATAACAAGACATGGAATTTCTTCCAACTTCTATTTTGCAGGGCCCCCTCCCCCGCTTCAACCTCTGTTATCAGAGCCTCACAGCAATTTCTGACAAATACCCGGGGAGAGATTTGCAGGCAGGGAGGCAGGGCATGTGGTGTATTTTTGAAGCATACATCCTAATAGAGTGCAAACTGACTGAACAATGAACTTGGGAAATGTGTTGTTTTCAGATTGGAGGTTGGACTAAATGACCTCCCAGGATGGATGTCTTCCAACTATGTGGCTCTTCATTGGGGGGGGGGTGTATATGGATTTGGAGTCTGCCAGAGGGGTTTACTCCATTGCTAGGTAAATTAGAGGCAATATGTTGCCATGGGAACTAAATAGCAGGCTGGTGGCTCTGGAAGCATCTCAGGGATGCAGGCCTGATGTGGGAGCAGTGAACTCTGGGAGTCTGCTGAAGAGTTCAATGCTGGGCCTTTCCCTAGGCTGTAGATCTATAATAATAAAACAGAATGTTCTTCTGTCAGTGCCAACACCACAAAACCTAGACACCTGAAACTTGCCATGCATACTAAGGGGACCCTAGTGGTATGCATCTCAAAATTCTTGTTTTTAAAAGGCATTAATTAATTTGAATTAATTTAAATGTGTCTGTCATAGATTTCATAGATTCATAGAGTTGGAAGGAGCCTACAAGGCTATCGAGTCCAACCCCTGCTCAATGCAGGAAACTAGAGGAGGGGTCTCCCATCCAAGTAATAACCAGGCCTGACCCTGCTTAGCTTTCCACACTCAGACAAGCATTAATTTGAATTAATTTAAATGTGTCTGTCATCTCAGGATTCTTTTGTTTTTAAAAGGCATTAATTATTTTGAATTACCTAATTTAAATGTCTCTGTTTGAAGCCTGCAGTGCCATCTTCAGTCACTAGGTGACAGACTTCCCTAACCACTGCACAGCTTTATTTATTTATTTATTATATTTATGCCCCACCTTTTTTCCTGCAAGGAACCCGAGGCGGCTTACATAATCCTCCTCCTCCTCCTCTCCATTTTATCCTCACAACAACCCTGTGAGGTAGGTGAGGCTGAGAGTCAGTGACTGGCCCAAAGTCACCCAGTGAGTTTCATGGCCGAGCAGGGACTAGAACCCGGATCTCCCCAGTCCCAGTCCAGCACTCTCACCACTACGCCACACTGGCTCTCTGTAAATGCAGTTCTAAGTGGATCATTTTTGGGTGCCCCCCATTTAGGATTTTTGAAGTTTCCCCAAACTTACTAACACCTCCCTCTTGTGCCTGGATGGTGCAGTTTTGGCTACAAAAGTACTCACTTGGAAAATTAAGATCGCAATTAGTATGTATGACGATGACATTTTACAAATGTGGGCTGGGGGATGCAATGTTTCTATTCTTCGGACTTATTAAGTGAAGATACAAGGTAGCAAATCTACTCATGTACAGTTAAAACAGAATGAATCCAGCATATGCAGTTTTGATACTTGTCTGCTACCTGTTTTAATAGACCATAGAACTACAGTATGTCCAAAAAGCTGAAATAACTCTTCCTTGGAAAAAAGATACTAGTTGAGTATCTGAAGCTTTGCAGTCCATCCAGTTTGAAGCCAGGGGGAGGTAGAGTTATACATCTGCCACCTTCTCCTTGCTGTGGGGCAGCCCCCCTCAGGGGGAATGGAGTAGTTAGACCCCTCCTTCAGGGAGCTCTTCAGAAAGCTATAGGGGTGCACCAATGGCAGGGGCCATGAGTAGGGGTGCCAGCAGGCATGCCTTCACTCAGACGGGCGGGCACAATATGTCAAACTCTTGACAGCTGCATAAATTTGCTTGATGGCTTCCTTGTATCAAACTAAAGGCTATTTCCAACTTGGACAAAGCTGGGTCTGTTTGCTTGTTTATAAAGCCAGTGTGGCGTAGTGGTTAGAGTGTTAGACTGGGACTCGGGAGATCTGGGTTCTAGTCCCCGCTCGGCCATGAAACTCACTGGGTGACTTTGGGCCAGTCACTGACTCTCAGCCTCACCTACCTCACAGGGTTGTTGTGAGGATAAAATGGAGAGGAGCAGGAGGATTATGTGGGCCGCCTTGAGTTCCTTGCAGGAAAAAAGGTGGGGTATAAATGTAATAAATAAATAAATAAATAAATAAATGCAAATGTTACAAAATGCCACTATGCCTCCAGTGACCTCCTTATAAAGCAGAGGTGGCCAACATGCCCACCAAATTAAAGAAAAAGTTGCTTTTTTAAACAAACAGAATGGCGCTCCATAGACCTACAGGGTGCTAAGGATCAAATTTAACTTGCAAACAAGCAAAATTGTATCCCTTTAGTGCTACAAAGTGCTATGGAGTGGTTTGCCGCTGAATTTTGGTTGCAAACAGGTGATTTTTAAACATTGTTATTATTTTTTCAGTAGACAGGGGGCCCTGGGGGCAAAAATGCCCCCGGGACCTCCTGCAGTTGCCCATCCCTGTTCTAAAGGAAATCAATTCTAGGAAAGTGCTGTGCCCCCAGAACCTCTCACCACCCAGGGAGTTGGGGCACACGACGTAACCTACTTCAGCAGCTTCAAGTGCCTGGCCCTAGAGGCTGGCTGTAATCAGTAGCCGTGAAATGCTACACTGACTCATCTCCAGAGTACTCAGAGAAGCCAAACCTTAAAAAAGAAATCAGTGAAAAGGTTTGAGGAGGATAGAGCGTCTTAAAACCCACAGGATATTTTTTTTCTAACTGCTCACCACGAAAAGTTTACTTCTATCATCTTCCTTCCTCCAGTTCCGCTTCCTTTCCAACTGCACATTAAGCAAAACTGTGCTTAATGCCACCATTTTTATTTAGAAAGTAAAGCAGCCGATCAGCAGCTGTCGCTGGTGAGAAAAGGCAATCAAACAGTACACAGACAAAAGTCACCACTCCTCTCTTCCCTTGCTCTGCAGCAGGGATGGGAGGATGAGTTGGCAAGCATGCTCCCCATCCCCAGCCAGCGGAGTTCAGCAGAGACTATGGGGAGGGGTTTCCCCCTTGCTCTTTTACAGCCTCTGTTGTGGGGCTAGGAGAAGGGGAATTGATGACCTTGTTTACTGTTTGATCACTTCTCTGCAACAGCTGCTGAACAGCTGCTTTCCCTGTAAAATAAATGCGACTCTTTTAAAAGTGTGCTTAACATATTTATTTTTAAAGTATTTTTATCCTACTCTTCAGCCAAAAAAGGCTCCTGGAGCAGCTTACAATTAATCAGTAAACAAGACAGCCCCTGCCCACAGGCTTACTACCTAAAAAAAGAAAGAAGACATGACACACAAGGAAAATGGGATGGGGAGGGAAGAGGAAAAAATTAAGTAGACTTTCAGAAGGGCTAGTGGAATGGCCCTGCTTACCCTCTCATCTCCTGGGGGAGTGGGTGGCAGAAGCAGCCCTACTGGAACAGGCCCTGATGTTCCCTTTGCCTGCTCCTATCTCCCTCGCTCCTTCTTCCTTCCTACAGAGTAGATAATGTTAACTGGCCCTGTGGGGAGGGGCGCAGGCCTGGGTGTTCCCTTCGCACATAATGTGCAGCTTCATGCTTAGTCAAGATCAAATAAGAAAGAGTTGCCCCAGGTAGATTTGGCATGCTATTGAAAAAAAATGACTTTTTCCAGAGGATAGCTCCTTAGCCTATTGCAGCAAAAACAACAGAGTCTTGTGGCACTTTAAAGACTAAGGGCACACAATCCTATGCAGGCTTAGACAGAAAAAAGGGCTACAACTCCCAGCATGCCCCAGGGGCATGTTGGGAGTTGTAGCCCTTTTTACCATCTAAACCTGCATAGAATTGCACCCTAACACATTTATTCTGGCATAAACTTTCGTGAAACTTTCTTCCACTTCAGACGCATGGAGTATTATGGAGAGTTTCAGGTTTCTTATACAGAACATGTGGGGGTGTGGCGGGGAAAGGATTGCAAGCAGTGAAATCAGAAGGAAAATTAAATGCAGGAAGTACCGATGGTGACAATCACATGATTAACACCGGTGATTTACAGAGCAGCTTTGCTTATTTACATAGGATCGTTGCTGGTCTTTAATGTGAAGTACTCCACTCGAATCTCTCTGTGTCCAGGCTACAAAATATCTCGATTTAATTTACTCATTTTATTCATTTATAAAATATGTATGCCCTTTTTAGTTCCTCACGAAGCCACACCGTGAGTAATTTGCAATAAAAACAACAGAAGAGCAACAAAACCTATGAAGGTAGCCTAATGTGCAAGGAGACGATTTAAAAAAATAAAAAGCAGCAAAATGCATTCGATCTCCTTCACCTGACAGATGGGGGGAGGGGTGACTAACCTCAAGGACACCCGACGCCCCTCTTTTGCTGCATTTTGGCCCAGAACACAGAAAGGGGACTTGCTTGGATTCGGATTACGTGGTGGGCAAATGTTTCCCCTGATCGCGTCTCAAGTAAAACGCACACCCGCCCTCTCAAAGAGTCGGCTACAAATTCTACATGAAACAGCTTAACCCCGGGAAGTACTCACTGGAGCAGCTCCCGAGCACGAAGGCAGCAACTCCCAGGAGCAAAATGCACCACCGAAACGGCCCCATCTCGGTCTCAAGCTGGAGGAGCTCCGGCTCCTTGCAAGTCACATTGCAGCGATAGAGGGGTGGGGAGAAGGAACCCAGAAGAATCCAAAACAAGAGCCGGGATTGGCTGAGAAGGGAAATATTCGACCAATGGAAAAAGGGAGTTCAGATTTCGGCATTGGTTGCTGGGCAGATGTCGCGTCAGAGCAGAAAGGATGAGAGGGTAGGAGGGAGCGGGAGCCAAGCCCGGGCGCGAAGCCAAATAGTATGAACGGGTCAAATGAAGGTTGGAAAGCAGTGCGTGAGACGATAAGACTCTGACTGCAAGACAGCAGCCCTTATTTCTTGGAGGCATTTATATATACCAGTACCAACTACCCTTTATACATATTTATCCCAGGACTATTTATAATACAAATTAAAAACAATAAAATATACAATAAAACCATTAATATCAATAAAAAGACTGAGGCAACGAAATGGCAATGCATTACAAAAGCAGATCGTGCAAACCCGGCCAATGTGGGTGGCTTGTTGCTGTGATTAACAAGCCACCCCACAACCCTAAAACAGCCCATTGCTTCTGGGAAACTGGCTCACCATGGCAAAGTACCCACAATCACCCTCCCAAGTACCCTTGAGCGACCATGGACAAAGTGGCACCGAATCCCCAGCGCCCCTCCCGCCTGGCCGAACCGGTTCTTCTGTCAGCAGAAAGAGTGGGCGGGAGAGTGAGGGGGGCAAGCAAAGGGGTAAAAGAAGCAACCAAGGCTTCTGGAGATTGTGGGGAACAAGGTGCAAGGGAGCACGGAGCGGGTCGTCGTCTCTTGTTCTTCTACAAGAGATTTATGTGCTGGTTATGCTGTATACATTTATTTATTTATTATATTTTTGAATCGCCCATCTGGCCAGTCATCCAGCCACTCTGAGCGATGTACAGTCCAATAAAACACCATAAAAAACAGTGTAAAACACAATTAAAAACAGTACAAAACTTAAAAATCCCACCCCACCCCATATTCCCGCCTGAAAAGCCACGTTTTTAATGCACAGTGGAAGCTAATCAAGGAAGGGGCATGGCGGAGGTCACTGGGGAGAGAGTTCCATAAATTGGGGGCTGCCACAGAAAAGGCCCTCCTCCTAGTCCCCACCAGCCTGGTTTCTCTGGCTGATGGGACAGGGAGGCCGTCTGTGGCAGATCTTGAGTGGCCTACTTGATGTTGCTGGAGGCGCTCCTTGAGATATACATGTCTCTATAATTGAAGCTACACTTTGCCAGGTGTCTCTTCAGCTCAAGTACCTGAGTCTGTTGTCCTTTCACATTTTGTCAGCTTGAGATTAGCCCTGTTGTTACTGTTTATACAGATTCCTGCTACCTCCCCATCTGTAAGCCATGCCTTGTGGCTCTGTGAGAAAGAACTATGATGTGTCTTTGGAGTTGTAACATGAGAAACAAATATTGTTGTTTTCTTTAAGCTTTGTTTTAGGTTTCAGTTATTTCATAAAGTCCCTAAAAACCTGGTGTGTTTCTTATCTCCAATCCTATCTGTGAAGGCCCAGTCTGATCAACTGAGGTTTTCTGGTTTAGTCTGAAGGGGAAGAGCCCTAAGAAATACATCATACGAATTTGAAAAACTGTTGTTTAAGGCAGAGCCTAGTCCATGAGACTCCCCACAGAAGCTTCGGGATCAGGATTTGGCTGAATTATACTAAGTGTATGAAACAAACTGTGGAGAAAGCCCAACACAAGTCTGCACACACACACACACACACACACAGTCTTCGCCCAAGGGAGGGGGCGAGGAAGGGGGGATGAAGTCACAGGAGAAGTAGCCAGACAGACCGTCATCCCCAACAAAGAAGAGTCTCGGTGGAGATCCACAAAACCCAGGAAGGAGCATCAAGAACCATCAAACTATCAGGACAGTCTCAAAGAGCTGTAAAGTACCAGTACGTCACCTTCTTCCCGGGCAGGAATAAGCCCCCACCTGACATGAAGGGGCAGGCATAAGCCCCCACCTGACCTGGAGGGTGGGGAGAGCGGGAACTCAGGGGTAGAAAACCCCTCTCCCTTCCAGTAAAGGGTTGTTGGGAACCCAGGGTACTTCGGGGCCAGATTCGTCCTCCAAGCGGCAGCCGGAGTAAGCCATTCTCATCCCCGGATCGGCAGACCCGGAGCCAGGCTGAAACTGACTAGCGTAAAGTCTCTGATCTGAGGTAATTGACCAGATTCAATCCACTAGCCTAAGAGCCTGTTTCATTGATGAACGCAGGGGTCAACTAAGGTTGTGTTGACATTGTAGTATTCCTGGAAAGCTGTTAGTTCCGCTCTGTGTTTTGTGTAAACAAATAAAAGCCTTATTTGGTCATTTAAAGGGCTTCGGTTTCCTCTTGTGCGCGAAAGCCTCTCAGGTGGTCACCAGCGCTCGTACGGGCTGTAACTCAGTGCCGGTTAACCCATTAAGCACCGAACTCACGCATAGGATCCAGGTGGTGATCCTTCACATGGTGGCAGACGACGGGACAATTGGAAACCACAATTAACGGACAGAACTAACAGGGTCTAGGGCAGGCTAGCGGATTGCTGGAAAGCGCTCAGACCAAAGTAATGAATAGCCTGAGCCGGGAACAGCTGGAGCTAGGGAGCAGCCCAGAGACCCCAACAAGAGAAGGGAGCCAGGTCTCCACAATGGAGTGGGTAGTGCGGCCGAAGATTGCAAACCAGGAGGGAGGGGGAGCCCCCTCATCCTTGCTGGCAGGGCAGGAACCCAAGCAATGGGGTAGCCCCAGCCTTATGAGTAGCCTCAGGAGAAGTGAGAGGAGGGACCCCGAGTTAGAGGAAGACCTCGACGGAGGGGTTGCTGGTGGGGCCATAGGAGGAGGAGGTTTAGATGCCCTCTTCCCCCAACTTAATTGGCAGCAGACCAGGGAGGTGATGTGACATCAACAAGAGATGATCCAGCATCAGCAAGCGGCGCTGCAGATGCAGCTGGAGTTGGCCAGGCTGACCGCGGGTGCCGGACAGGGGGGACCCCCTACACCCCAGAGTGGGAGCACTGCGACCCCTAAATGGGACCGGAAGCAATTCCCCACCTACAAGCCCGGGCAGGACGTGTTGATCTTCTTCACCCTGTTTGAAGCTGCCTGCCTGGAGCAGAAGGTGCCGGACAATTTGAGAATGTCTGCCTTGAGGACTCAGGTCAGCGGGGAGCTGACTGATCTCCTGGGTATTCACACCCAAACTGCCCCCTTGGACTATGTGGCATTCAAGGAGGCTGTGAGGGAAAGGTTTGCCCTCACAGCCGAACATTGTCGCCGTAAATTTCGTTACGGGCAGCCTTCCCCAGGGGACACGTATGCCTCCTGGATGGCGCACCTGGGGCAGGTTTGGGATGCGTGGATTGGGGCCACCGGGAAAACCACTTTGGCGGAGGTGCGAGAACTCATGATTCAGGAACAATTTTGTGCCACTATCCCCGAGGATTTGGCTACGGCGGTGAGGGACCGGGACCCCCCAAACTGTTGGGAGATGGGCAAGTTGGCAGACCAAATGGGGCTGTATCGGCAGCCCAAAGGAGTGAAGGGGGGCAACCTCAGTCGTGGCGGGGCCAGAGGGAGCGCGGAGAAGGGCAACCCCAAACCTCGGGAGGGAGCCCCAAGCAAGCCCAAAGAGAGCCCCAGCGCCAGTGGCTGTTTTTACTGCAAGGAACCAGGTCACCTCAGGAGGAGTTGCCCCAAGCGCCTCGCGAAGAACCGCAACTCCAAAACATCCCCGGGCAAGGTGGGAAGGATGCTCGCTCCAGAGTCCCGCGAACCGGAGGAACACGAGGAGGATCAGCAATCAATCTCGTCCCTAGAGGAGGAAGTAGAGGATGCGGCGCGGCCCCTGATGAGCGGAGGACAGCACTCCCTTGGGGCCATCTCGCAAGCATCCCTGATGCGCATTGCCTCGCCGGAGCAACTGCGTTGGAGCCAGAGCAAATTCTGTTAGTCCATCTCTGTGAACAATGTTTCCCATGTGGGGTATAGGGACACCGGGGCGGACATAACTGCTTTACCTCGGAGTAAGGTAAAGAAGAGCCAGCTGTTGAAGGGCGTACCTGTGCCATAAAACCCTATAACTCCCCCAACATAGCTGTTCCCCTTGCCCGGGTCTGGGTCAAGTACAAGGGATGGGAAGGGAAGGTGGATGTTATAGTACATGGACAACAAGAATGGGGGATCATCATTGGGAACGACATTGCGTTCCGGGCTGCCCAGGTCAAGGTGGGGGTGGTGACACGACGTCAGGCCAAACAAGCCCCTGCCCCACAGCCTCCCAGCCTCCCGACCCCCCATCCCGGTCGCAGTAAAGTGACCCCGGCAACCAACTGTTCTCCGCTGCTCCCCTCTGGGAGGGAGGAGGACCAAGGGGGGTTCGCCCCAATGGCCCGAGATTTTGGGGCTCAAAGGGTGTTCCAGGAGGAGCAGCAGCGCGACCCATCCCTCCGAGAATGCCGGGAATGGGCCGGTCAAGTGTTGGGGGCAGGGGACCAGTCAGAACAGTTTTTGTGGGAAGCAGGAGCCCTTTACCGAGAGTTCTGCCCAAAAACCGAACCGGGTCCCCAGCCAAAGAAAAGACAATTAGTTGTGCCTGCAAGGTACCACCAGGCTGTGCTGCAGTTGGCCCACGATGTAGCGTGGGGAGGTCACTTAGGACAGAAACGGACATTAGCCAGGGTGACAGAGGGGTTTTATTGGCCCATGGTGGCAAATGAAGTCCAAGAATATTGCCAGTCCTGTGATGTCTGCCAGCGGGTGGGGCATAACCGGGACCACCCGAAAGCCCCCCTTCAACCCCTACCCATTGTGGGCACCCCTTTTGAAAGGATAGGGTTGGATATTGTGGGACCCTTGAATCCCCCCACCAAGACGGGGAAGAAGTTTATACTGACTGTTGTTGACTTTGCCACTCGCTATGCCGAGGCTTTTGCCCTAGCCTCCATCTCCGCTACCAGCCTGGCTAAGACTCTCCTTTCTCTTTTCGCCCGCCTAGGAATGCCCCACACGGTGGTTTCGGACTGCGGCACGGGATTCGTGTCCAAATTGTTTTTAAAAATGTGGGAACTGGGGTGTGTGGAACATCTGACTTCGGTGCCATATCATCACGAGACAAATGGGCTGGTGGAACGGTTCAATCAGACTCTTGAGAAAATGATCAGAGCTTATGCGGCTAAGCACCCCGGGACTTGGGATCAAGCTCTCCCCTACCTATTGTTCGCGTACCGGGACTCCCCCCCCAAGAGAGCCTGGGATTCTCCCCCAACGAACTGATGTTTGGGAGGGAGCTAAGGGGACCTTTGGCTCTGTTACGGGCGGAATGGGAGGGGGTTGCCGCAGAATCTTCCATGCCAGTGCATACCTTCATGCAGCACCTCCAAACTGTCCTTCGGGAGGTGCGGGAGACGGCACAACAGCATCTCGGAGCAGCACAACAGCGGCAGAGCACGTGGTACAACCGGACGGCTGTGCCACGGACTTTTGAAGTGGGGGACCAGGTGTTGGTACTGCGCCCCCAAAAAACGGAAAAATTGTGCTTGAAATGGGAGGGTCCGGGGACCATGATTGGAAGGTCGGGGGAGGTGAACTATCAAGTGGCTTTTCCTGGACAGCCGGGGAGGCAAAAGGTATTTCATGTGAATATGTTAAAATTGTATGTGGAACGGGGGACGAAGGTGGGGAGAGTGCAGGAATGTGTGGACCAGGGAACCTCTGACAGGGATTTGTTGGCCGAATGGGGGGAAGGGGGAGGAATGGATGAGATCCAACTGTCCCCCTCTCTGTCGGAACAGCAGTGGCGGCAGATTATCCAGGTCTTAGAGGACTTCCAGCCTATGTTCTCTGACCGTCCGGGATGCACCACACTCACACAACACACCATTGACACAGGGAATAGCCCCCCCTATACAGTCCCTACCCTACCGGGCGGTGGGGCCCCATGCCCAGGTCATTGCAGATGAAGTCCAAGCCATGCTGGACCTTGGAGTCATTGTCCCCAGCTCTAGCCCCTGGTCCTCCCCTATAGTGTTAGTAGCCAAGAAAGATGGGGGTGTTCGGTTCTGCGTAGGTTATCGAAAAATAAACAAAGTGACTGTCCCTGACCCAAACCCCATCCCCAACATGGATGTGCTGTTGGAACGGCTAGGGGGGGGCAAGTACATTACTACCCTGGACCTGACGAAGGGTTATTGGCAGGTCCCGCTCGATTCGGATGCTGCCTTGAAATCCGCTTTTGTGACCCACCTGGGGTTGTTCCAATTCACCACCCTCCCTTTCGGAGTCCGGAACGGTCCGGCTACCTTCCAGAGGCTGGTGAATGGGATGCTGAATGGGCTGGGGGAGTTCGCCTGTGCATATCTGGACGATATAGCCATTTTTAGCTCCACCTGGGAGCAGCATTTGCAACATGTCCGCCAGGTATTTCAGAGGATTCAGGACGCCGGGCTGACTGTGAAGGCAAAAAAGTGCCAGGTCGGGCGGGGGGAGGTAGAGTATCTTGGACATAAGGTGGGGGGGAGGTAGTGTCAAGCCCCTAGAAGCCAAGATAGAGTCGGTTCGCACCTGGCCCCAACCCCAGACGAAGAAGCAGGTTCAGGCTTTTTTAGGGCTGGCTGGCTATTATCGTAAGTTTGTGCCCCATTTTAGCCAGCTAGCCGCCCCCCTGACAGATTTGTGCAAGAAGCGGCAACCCGTTAAGGTCCAGTGGTCCGCCGCTTGCCAAGCAGCGTTCGAGGGATTGAAAGCCTGCTTGATGGCAGCCCCTGTGCTGCAAGCACCAGATTTTGAAGCCCCTTTTGTCCTGCAGACGGATGCCTCAGAAGCAGGGATGGGAGCCGTCTTGCTGCAGGAGCGGCCATGGCAAGGGCTGTGCCCTGTCACCTATCTGAGCAAAAAATTTTACCTCGGGAGCGGAACTTGGCCACTGTCGAGAAAGAATGCCTGGCAATAGTGTGGGCAGTGACCAAGCTTCGCCCCTATCTGTGGGGCCGCCGGTTCCTGTTGCAGACCGACCATTCCCCCTTGTGTTGGCTGGATAGGGTGAAGGGATCCAACCAAAAGTTGTTGCGGTGGAGTTTAGCCCTGCAGGATTTTGATTTTTCAGTAGAGCACATCAAGGGTAAGGACAACATCGTGGCAGATGGGTTGTCCCGGGCTTTCTCAGTAGGAGACAGTTAGATGGGGATTGGGGTGGTGGACCCCAATGCCATCTTTCCCCAAATGGGAGGGTGTGGAGAAAGCCCAACACAAGTCTGCACACACACACACACACACACACACAGTCTTCGCCCAAGGGAGGGGGCGAGGAAGGGGGGATGAAGTCACAGGAGAAGTAGCCAGACAGACCGTCATCCCCAACAAAGAAGAGTCTCGGTGGAGATCCACAAAACCCAGGAAGGAGCATCAAGAACCATCAAACTATCAGGACAGTCTCAAAGAGCTGTAAAGTACCAGTACGTCACTTTCTTCCCGGGCAGGAATAAGCCCCCACCTGACACGAAGGGGCAGGCATAAGCCCCCATCTGACCTGGAGGGTGGGGAGAGCGGGAACTCAGGGGTAGAAAACCCCTCTCCCTTCCGGTAAAGGGTTGTTGGGAACCCAGGGTACTTCGGGGCCAGATTCGTCCTCCAAGCGGCAGCCGGAGTAAGCCATTCTCATCCCCCGATCGGCCGACCCGGAGCCAGGCTGAAACTGACTAGCGTAAAGTCTCTGATCTGAGGTAATTGACCAGATTCAATCCGCTAGCCTAAGAGCCTGTTTCACTGATGAACACAGGGGTCAACTAAGGTTGTGTTGACATTGTAGTATTCCTGGAAAGCTGTTAGTTCCGCTCTGTGTTTTGTGTAAACAAATAAAAGCCTTATTTGGTCATTTAAAGGGCTTCGGTTTCCTCTTGTGCGCGAAAGTCCTCTCAGGTGGTCGCCAGCGCTCGTACGGGCTGTAACTCAGTGCCGGTTAACCCGTTAAGCGCCGAACTCACGCATAGGATCCAAGTGGTGATCCTTCACACAAACAAACAAACAAAAAGAATGAGCCTGGATGCAGCCATAGGGTTGATTTGGATAGCTACATCCATGTGGAAATGTTAAGAAAGAAAGAAAAGAAATCCTTGCTCAGGGGTTTGCCACCATGTCCCTGGTGCAAGATCCCCGAGTATCAAGAAGAGTCATGTTGCAAGTACAGTAAGTCCAGACTCAGCACAACAGAGTCACTGTCGAGGTTCTGCTGGGCCCGATGAGATATCAAGACACCGACTCTCTTGAGCTTAGCCCATTTAGGTAAACAAAGCAGCCTTTTGGACATTTGGGCAGAGATTATGCAGGTGACTGGGGTGGGGGCACAAAGAGTGTGTTTTGGTCAGGCTTTCTCTCCACATCAAGAAAAGGTAAATCACAATGCAGTGATTGAAGAAGTCCCAGTGGGGGACAGAAAGAATTCAGAATGCAGCAGGATCTACTTCTTATGCTGGGTGCTCTTCCAGGCCAGAGGTATACGGACAACATCAGTCATGCTGCAGAGAGAAAAACAGGGTGAAGTTGAAGCCAGGACGATGAAAACCCAGGAATTGACTCCAGATTCCTGGAGACTCCAGATTCGGAGAGGGGATCTTACCCTCTCCATCCCAAGGAGGAGAGGAAGCAGAGAAACTACCCCAGGAGAGGCAGTTGTCAAGGAGTTCTGCGGGCGGGGAGATTTCCCAAACCACAAGTGTGTAGACTCTGCAGCTCTCACAGTTGGGAGGAAGGAAATCTCCTTCCCGCTTCAAATGGAAAACGGTCCCCCTCCCACCCCAACATTTTATTTATTTTATTTATTTATTATATTTATACCCCGCCTTTTTTCCTGAAAGGAACCTGTGGAGAAAAAGCATCAGAGTTTCCTGCACCACACACACACACACACCTCCACAAGTGTAAACAAGTATAATCCCAGCTGGGGGCTGGGAAATGCAAAATGTACATAGTTACTCTGATGGCTCCTGCAGAGTCTCCCATGGCGGGTGCCACAGCTATTTGCATGCAAATGTGGCAAAGAGCCACCCCTCCCCTGTCTGGCCCAGATGAAGTTCATCTTGATTAGCTAAAGACACCTGGGCTACTGAAAGGAGGGGTGGGGGGAAGAATCTATACTGCTGCTGTGGCTTCTGGGTTGGGTTGTTGTCTGCACACTTTCGCGGGAGTAGGGCTTTTGGCTGAGGCAGGCTCTCAAGAAGACCAACCCCCAGACAAAGGGAGTGCCTGGGTAATTATATAGTAAAGAACTAGTTTTGTTGTCTTATAGCTCTACTTGTATGTACCAAAGTGTCTCCCCACCTTTTCTCCTTCCCTCATTTCCCACCTTTTGTTGTAATCTGTTTACCTTAAATAAACTTTCCTGGTTTTACCCCACACGGTGTGTGTGGTTCCTCTGTGGTTCAGTGCTAAATCCAGTGTATAGACTAAGGGCAAGGCCCCGAGAGAATCAGGTCAAGATGGCAGAGCTAAGGCTGGCAGTTTGGCACCTTTGATCTCTGGTCTTGAGTAAAGGACCGGTTGGCAGTGCTTCACAGAACCCAAGGCGGCTTACATAATCCTTCTCCATTTTATCCTCACAACAGCCCTGTGAGGTAGGTTAGGCTGAGAGTCAGTGACTGGCCCAAAGTCACCCAGTGAGTTTCATGGCCGAGTGGGGACTAGAACCCGGATCTCCCGAGTCCCAGTCCAACACTCTAACCACGACGCCACACTGGCTCTCCATCTCTCTCTCTCTCTCTCTCTCTCTCACACACACACACACACACACACACACCCCAGTTACAACCAAAGCGAAGTGTGAGGATTGCACAGGGCACGCCACAGAATCTAGAAGCTAAGAGCTGTGATCTCAACTTCTTTGCAAGGAGAGGAGGGAGGTGGTTCTCCCCATCCAGAGATCCCAGGACTTGGGGGCTCAGGGGGTTGATTTGCTGCTCTCAGTCCCATTTTTTGATTTGAACACACTTTGAGTTCTTGTGACTATAGCATGCCAAGGAATCGAATACTGGTCTATACCACAGTTCCTGGCCAGCTACTCTGTTGTTGTTACCACTTCCTCCTCCTGCTGGGGAACGAGGCAGCTCACAGAAAAGTCCCTGGAATTGAGGGAGGGAAGCATTTGGCTGCAGGGCACTTTCTTTCTTATATCAGTAGCAACAGTAGTGGGGGGGGGGGGGACAGCCTGCAGGGAAAAGAAGCATTCTGCCGCCCAGATGGAAGCTGCACAAGCTCTTCCTGTCTTAGCTACAACCTTCCCCAGCAGGAGAAGATGTTCCACTGGTGATCTGCAACAGGAACCCTGAAAAGACCCCACCCACCCCGGCAAACTCCTCCCCAGAAAGTATTTCAGTTCCTGGAATGGACAGCATGGGGGAAGGAGGGGTTTTTGTCAAAAGTAACAACTGGAGGCTGGGGTCTCCCTCCCCCAGCCGAGGCTTGTTCTCCCTACCTCCACAAATGACACCCCCTCCTCTGCCACTCACCTGCATTGGGGCTGCTAAATGGCCGTGTTGCTCCCTGCATGGGAAAGAAGGAACACTGAGTTAGCGTCCCCCAAAATATTCTTTGTTGCGCTGACTGGGGATCCTGGTCAGATCTTTCACTTGTCAGGGGGCTACAACACATGCCGGAGGGGGAGCATGGCTGAGTTCCCTGCACGGAATGAGTGGGGTCAGGCAATCCAAACAAGGGGGAACGAGGGGCTCCATCAGAAGAGGGGTGGGCAACTGCGGGTGTGTGTGTCTAGGGGGACACACTAGATTCACTGGAACCTTCCAGGGGCCTCGCCTCACTCCTCCCGCACCACAGCCAGAAACAGCTGAGCAGCTGCATTACCACAGATTCTGCTGGGAAATAAGGCACACGGGTAGCATGCATCTCACTTGCCAGCAGAGTTGCATGCACGCGCACACACAGTGAGCCTGGCATGAGCTCTTCGGTGGGGTGGGAGCAGGATTCTGCAAGGAAACAAGGAACATGCTGCCTGGGTGACACGGCCACGGCCACGCCCCCTTCCCCTGGCCATGCCCCTTCACTTAACTACTCTTCATTTGGTGGTTTCCTGACTTTTGTGCAGCCTTTTCCCCATTCCAAAAGGCTGAAACGCCCACTAAAGGCTTGGTTACTGGCAGTGAGAGCTTTAAACTCAAATATGCTGGCATTTTTGGTATGGGGGGGGGGCTTTTGCCCTGCCCACCACTGGAATGCGCCCCCCAACTTCTCCGAAATTGAATTCTGCCTTCAGGTTGAATTCTGGGGTGTGGCATCTGGAGGATATAGTTCAGCTAAGCAGGCTCTCTCTCATCTTGAGAAATCTCATCAGGAGGCAGAACTGCTGCCATTTGGGAATGGAATTCCCTTGCACTTACCCCTGCCAGAGCTCACAGACCCCTGGTCACTTGCTATAAAAGATAGAGACAAGAGAGAATCAGTGTCTTGGGGTGGGTGGGTGTTGATGGGGGTGTTTGCCCTCCTCTCTCTCTCTCTCCCCACCCCCACCCCTCTCACACTCTCTCTCTCACACACACACACTTCCTGATCTGTGAAGCCTAACTGCTTTAGCCCTTGGAACACAGACCCCTCATCACAACTGTGTCCTGGGTGCTGTTGGGAAAAACACGGCTGGGGCAGACCTTCATTTTCAACGCAGTGAGTACATTCTATGTATTTTAGCTTTCTTTCCCCTCAGCTGCAGTCTACCTAATGCACCAGCCATGGGAAGGCGTTGCTCCTCCGAGAGGGACATGAACAAGGCACCCCTTGAGCTGCCCACACAGTTCCAGTGGCCCATTGTCCTGGCAGGACCGGTGCAGGGCAGTTTGGCGCCCTAGGCTAAATTATATTTAGCGCCCCCCATCTCGTGCCGTGGGGGGGGCTCCAGAGCAAAGCAGCCCTGCTCTGCAAACCTCCCCCTGCCGCCGCCGCCGCCGCCACCGGACCCCCCCGCACGCCGCCGCCACCAGACCCTCCCCGCACGCCGCCGCCGCCGGACCCCTCACGCACGCCGCTGCCGGACACACACCCTGCACGCCGCCGCCACCCCCGCCGCCACCGGACCCCCCCCCACGCCACCGCCCCCGGACCCCCCCCGCACGCCGCCCCCGCCCCCCCACCTACCTTCCCCCCCACACCTCCTCCGAAAAGGAAGTGACGCGACGGGACCCCCGCGCTCTGTTTTTGGCCGGGGGAAACCAGGGCAACAGGGCTGTTTAAGCCCTGTTGCCCTGGTTCCTCTCGCCAAAACAGAGCGCGGGCGGGGCTCCGGAAACGGCGCGGAGAAGGTAGGTGTGGGGGGGAGGCGGCGCAGGGCGGGGGGCGGGGGGGAGGCGCCCAGGCTCGGCCCCACCACTACTCCGGGCGCAATCCCCTGCACTGACCTGGCTTTGTCGGCGAGGCGGGCGGCGGGCGGAGCAGGAGCACGCCGGCAGCGAAGAGGAGCGCAGCGTTTCTGCGCCCTCTTCCGCTACGCGCCCTAGGCAACAGCCTAGTTGGCCTAGTGGTAGCGCCGGCCCTGTGTCCTGGAGACATGCAGACCACTCAAAGCATTTCTCTCCGGGTGGTTTAAAATAAGAAAATAAGAACATAAGAGCTGCCCTGCTGGATCAGACAGAGGGGCCATCTAGGCCCTATTCAGTCTATATTCTCCATATGATCATAATCCTGCAGAGGGTGGGGGGAGGGTGGGCGGTCCCCACTGGCCCCACCCACACCACCACATCCCTTGCAGGCCCACTCACCTGCTGCCCATGCATGGGGGGAATGTCTGTAACAGGGAAGCCTGCGGTAGTTGTGTAGGCTCTTCTCATGATGGGGGCTGTAGGTAGGCAGGGCTGGCCAGGGATGCAACGGGGGGGGGGGGCAGGACCGGCAAGCATAGCATATCTACACACCCAGCTCCACCTGATTACAGTTACACTTTCTTTGGAACTTTTCTTCCACTCTAGGAAGCATCCACACAAATTCACTGCTAAATCATTGTGTTGCAGTGCTTTTGTGCTGTCCCTCATTGTATTTTCAAACCTGATTTTTGTGACATTTTTTTCTTGCAACCCCCCATACTGATGAACAACACCCTGTTAGCTTCCCCTCAAATAACCTCTTGTAATAGTCCCTTAATGTCAGTTTCTGTTCCCACAGGTATGGGGAAACTGTAATTTCTGGAATACAGTAATACCTTGGATTGCAAGTAACTTGGTTTGAGAGCGTTTTGCAAGACAAGCAAATTTTTAAATATTTATTATTATTTTTCTTACTTGATATACAAGCGACGTCTTGCAATAGTACGGCTTAAATTAAAAATCTCTGTACAAATTTTTTGGGGGGAATTTCGTTTTGATATAAGAGTGTTTTGGATTACAAGCACGTTCCCGGAACGAATTATGCTCTCAATCCAAGGCATGACTGTAGTGCCATTTCAGTAAAAACAATAAAAAATGGGGGGGGGGGGAGACACACCAGAACAGACAAAAATTCAAGGGAACGAACCAGGAATTAAAGCCTCCTCCACACACACCAAAACTAGGCAGCATCTGAGGGGCCAGAGATATTTCTGATCCCCAGATCCAAGGTCGGAGACAGTGCTCCAACCTTGGAGCTAGGAACTGGAGCTATGATCCCCCTCCCTGTCACAGCCAGCATGGAAATAACCATGCTGGCTGCTCTCCGAGGTTTGGAAAGCAACCTCGGGGGGAGGGGAGGCATTTCAGGAGGAGGGGAGGAGACTGGAGAGGCCAGGATAGTTTGTATCCTGGCCTCTCCCAGCCTCCTTCACTCCCCTCTGAAGTGCTCCAGCTAGACAGGCAAACAACCTGTCTACAGAAATATCCAGGGTGGGAGGATGGGGAGGTGAAGATCACCTCCACCGCTCCTTGCCCTCTGCACAGGATGACAGTAAACCTCCAAGTTTGTGGGCTTATCGGCATCGTGATAGGATTGTGCCCTAAATGGCAATTAAGAGAGGCTATTCTAGAGGCAATTGCCAGGCTATTCATCAGTAACACCACTGCTCTGCACCAGATGAAGCAATAAAACAGGCAGGATATGAAAACAGGAATCATTTAATTAAAAACGAGCAGGACATGAAGACAGGAACCTTTTAATTAAAATTGTCTAGGTCACTTCTGGGAAAGAGAAAGCTCAGTGGGGATGGCAAACGCTCCTCTGCAGCTTCAGCAGAAGCTTAATGCCAGAAGAGAGCACACCTCTCTAATCCTCCTGTGTCCCCACCTCCTCCCCAAGGCCCCACATTGGAGTAAACATGCAAAGCGGAAGGCATCACTCACCTGACGCTGCTTTGTAGCCATCTTGACGTTTCTCTGCAGGGGCAGAATTGGAGAGTTAGAGTGGAGAGCAATACCTAGAGATCATCCAGTCTCACACTTTGCATTAAGGATGGGCCCCCAGGAGATGCTTCTCCAGCCTCTTCCTAAGAACCTCCAGGGAAGGAAGTCTAACAAGCTCTCCAGCCAACTGCCACAACTAGAGGTAGGAAGGCTTCCCAGTCGGGTATCAATCAACCACCTTATTTGCTCCAACGTAACTCCATTGCCTCTGGAGCAAGATTGGAGGACCACTCGTCATTTGCATTCACTTTTTAAAAAGATTATTATTATTATTTATTTATTATTTACAGTATTTATATACCGCTCCACATCAAGATCTCTATGTTGCTTTTGGGCCAAAGAGCTTTGAGATGACAGAACTCATCCGAACCCCTGAAGGGGCAGACATAGGAAAAATGCATCCCTCCACCCACCCACAGAATGACTCCCCATGACCCAGCAAATGCATTCAGCTCATTTACTGATGTACACTGGAGGACCGCTCAAGTCAGCATCAGAAGAGGCAGGTTGGCTGGGTGGGTGTGGCTTTACTTTATGCATTTATGAAAAGATCTCTCTGCTGCTTTTGAGGAGAGAGAACTGATACCCCTCACAATCCATGGAGAGGAAGGGGGAACCTTGCAGGCATCAGACTGGCTTGAGACATGATCAGCTCCCCAGGCAGTGTTGGGTTTTGCACAGGCAGAACGAGATTACCACCTGACATCGAGATTATCACCTGACCTGGTGGGTGTTACTTGAGTTCAAGTATACAAGGCTTTTGGTCACGAGACATAGTCTCGAGGTGATATGACTCAGCAGCCTTGAACAGATTTGGGATCAACATGTTGATGAATAGGTTATACACTGGAGTGAGTAATATCCTATTTATAGGTGCAGGGTCTGGGGTATATAAGCTAGCACACTTGCTGATAGCTTCATTCCGTCATTCCTCATTCTCTCTGCTGCTTGTTCGTCTCGACACGACATGTGTATTGTTCTTGGACTTCACTTCATCTAGCCTTACCACTGGGGTATTGGTTTTGAGTCTGCAATGATGTAGTGAGTAGAAATGCATTGATTGCCTTAATCCCATGTAATTGGGTCTTACAAATAAACTCTTTAATCTTTATTAACTGCTGTTATCTCCTCCTTCCGCCTGCGTGACTAAGACTGAGGGTCATTGGCTAGGGGAGCTTTTGAACCCGAGTCAGTCCAACTCTCACATCGGTTATGGGCCCAGATAAGGATCAGATTACGATCTGATGGTTATCTCAGATGGGCAGATAAGCCACAGAGACGCAGTTCGGAGAAATTCAGCAGTTATAGAGTTAAAGGTTTTGTTTACTATTTGTAAGAATGGTTTGTAAATAAACCGGGAAGGCGATGCAGTGTTGCTAAAGCTGGATGCTGATAACAGCGGCTTGGAATGCAGCACAACTGAAGAATGCAGAGGACAGAGAGACGAAGGATTTTTCGTTTTGAAAGCAGCTGGAACGGAGGTGCCAGGCTTGGCAAAATCCGAGGCTACTGGGCAGCTACTAGGCTGAAAAGTGAACAACGCTGGACACAAGGATTTCGTTTTCCACAGCTTGCTGGAGTGATTGTCAAGGAGCTGTATCGGGCAAAGAAATAATCTTCAGGAAGCTCTGTGTCAACTCATTCGAGTCAAGGCTACAGGCAGGAGGATCATATTTCATTTACAGTTTTCTTCACACAGCAGCGGATCAGCTATCTTTTGCATTGTATCAACAAGTGGCTTGGATTACAAATGCGTGGATTACGTCTGACGTGGGTAAAGCGTCTGAAGCGTCATGTCGCAGCAAAGTCACGTGACACGGGAGGCTGTATCAAACCAGCGGAGGCGTGGTTTTGAAACAGCAGGAGAAAAAACAGCGCAACAGTTTTGAACAGAGAAAGCTGTGCTTAAAATGTGAAGCTGTTCTTCATTTTCTTCATGTGGGATCACAGAAGAAGGAGCTTGAAATCAGCAGGGGTGCTGCTGATGGGAAAAACTTTGTTTTAACCCAGGACATAACAAAATGCACATTATTTTGTTTGAAGCAGAAACAGTGGATTGTTTAAACGAAGCTTTCTGTGTTGGACATAAATAAACAGGAAGAGGACTATGCAAATGGTCAGGAGTTTAACAGTCATGTTTTGGAAATGTATTTCTTGAAAGTTGGATAACTTGGATTCAAGAAAGTGTAATATATGCTCTGGAAATGTACTGAATGTATATATGACTTGAGTATATTGTGGATTTTTCTGTAGCAAAATGTAAAATACTGAATAATTAGGTATGTTTATATGGCAAAGCTAAGAGATGGATTATTTCTTTTATACTGTAATGGTGTAATAAAGAAATGGAAAGTTATACTGTTGCAACTATAAAAAGGTTAAATGCTTATATGTATGACATGTACATGCATGCATATCACATGAATGTTTGATCATTTAGATTCACAGGCCTGTGAAAGAAAATGCAAACTGTGTTGTGGGGAAAGCATTTGGAAACTGTAATTTTCACATGAAAGGTAATTTTGTGCACATAAACAAGGTATGCTAGCTTCAACAGGTAAACTGGAAGGCAAGCTGAAAAAAACAGTTCATTTCATTTCAATTTGTTCTTGGTAATCTTGTGAGTACTCTGATGGTTTTTAGAGGAAAGGCACGTTATTTCATGATGTTAATTGATCAATACACGAGGTACAGGTTGTGTACATGTTAGATAAAAAGCTGGAGTATTGAACAAAGTCAAGGTGTTTTGTGCTTGGGTGGGAAACAAGCATATTATCCATGTTACCTATTTCTTTTAAGATATGGGGAAGTTCAATTCAGTGCATGTTTTTGATGCATTTCTAACAGGATGTGATATTGAACACATGGATTGTGTGGAAGAGTAAACAAACACTCAGAAGAGGTGATACTAATTTGGATAATGAGGTTTGGGTAGAAGCTCTTAAATGTTTTGATTATGTACATGATAGAAGTTTTAGTTCTGTGATGAACTGTACATCTTATAGAAAGTAGTGTAGAAGGAGGAATCTTCTGGAGAAACATTTCAGGATCTTAGATCTGATATGTAGGTACATACACCTCAAAATTAGAAGAAATCTGTAAGGGAGCTTACATGAGATTTTTCTAGAAATGAGAATATTGTGTTTCACATGAAAAACACTTGGATAGTGAGATTATCTAGAAGTGTTGAGTATAATGCTGAATGAAAAGGTGAGATCATTTTTCAAAATTAATTCTGTTAATGCAGGGGATGCATCAAGTTCAGAGTCAGAATAGAAAAGCATTTGCTGAAAGACAGGTAAATTTGACAAACTCTGATACACATTTGGTTTAGTGGAGACTAAACAAATGATTGTTCATCATTGGTGCAAATTTATTGGAACAGGAACCTGATAACTGATGAGGTAAGGAACAGGTGAGTCAAACAACCTGTGAGATATCAGGATGAATTTGCAAGGGAAAGCCATTTGAAACTTCAAAATTTCAAAGAGGTGAAAAAATTGTCTGTTAAGGAAGCTGAACCATAGCTTCAGGCTATGCAAGCTGAGTTGAATTCTTTGGATAAAGAACAAAACATGGAAACTGGGAAACAAACAGCAGTCCATGGAACTCATTGCTACCAGATAGATTTTTTAAATGAAAACTAACCAGATTGAAAAAGGTTATATGACAAATAGCAAGATTGGTTGCTTGTGATTTTTGCTTTAGTTAAAAGGAGCTGGAAAATCATGAGTGAGTGCAACAACAATTTGCTTTGGAAACAGTTAGACTGATGTTTAAGAATGTGGAAATGTAAGGATATTTCACAAGTTGAAATATTGGAACATAAGCATTTTAAATGAGAGGAAGTCTTTGGAAAACTGTGAGATTTTTTCTTTAGGGAAAAGCTAGAAATCAGCTGAAGGCTGGAATTCTGTTTGAACTCAAACATTGTTGAATTGTGATTTGCACAGAGAGGCAGATCAATGTTTGTTTGTTAAACAGGAGAAACAGGGACATAGACTGTATGTACTTTGTTTAGTTGGAAGATCTATTGTTTTTTCTGGACAGATAAAAGCAATATGATATAATTGATCCAGGGTTTGGAATTTCATTGAATTGAAACTGCTTGGTGGTGGATCAACTGTTTATTTGTAAATAGAAGTTGAGGGAGAACCAAGAGGGCAGTAACTTACTGCAACAAACCAGAGAAATATCATGGATGTGATTGAGAATTTTGGAGATAGTTAACTCAGTGAGAGACTCCAAATAATTGAGGATTTTCAAGCACATGCTGATGGAAAAGCAGTTTGAATGCTACACAGGAGCATTGGGCTGTTGAGCTTTACTGTATAAGCAACAAGGCCAGATATTGCTGTCAGTGTGATAGGCAGACTGTTAGACCAACAGGACATGCTTGGAGAGCTCTGAAAAGGAGTTGAGTGTTATCTGGAAAGAACATCACACTTCAGACTAAGATTTACAAGTCAGAGCACAGGTGGCTTACAGATTCACAGAAATGCCAGTTGTGGTTGTGATAGTAAGAACAACAAGAACACACCTGAAGTTTGTTATTTTTATAATCATACTTTGTTTGATTGATTTTGTAGAAACAATCATTTAAAGGTTAGAGTTCAACTGAAGTTGAACTGAATACACTGTATTATGTATTGTGCTATTATGCTATTGTAAAGCTTGAATAGTTAATGCATTTGTTTAAATAGTTTAAATTGTTAAAAATGTTTAAATGATGCTGGGATTGATGTGAAAAACTTATTACAGTTTTTTCAGGAAACCAAGGCAAGATTGCTATGCTGCAGGCAGATAGCAATACACAACGTTTTGGGTTTGCAAATAAAACTGTGTCATAAGGAGGGATACATCAGAAGTGATTTGATGGTGGTTCAAATTTTCTGGCAGGTAAAGTCATTCCTGCAAAAGTTTTTTTGTCAAAGTCCATAGATGAAGGAACAGCATCAGATGTCAACAACGCTGTTGCTGTTGTATGAGGTAAATAACCACGTTCTGGGCAAATGCAAAAGCAGGGGGATGTTGGGTTTTGCATAGGCAGAACGAGATTACCACCTGACATCGAGATTATCATCTGACCTGGTGGGTGTTACTTGAGTTCAAGTATACAAGGCTTTTGGTCACGAGACATAGTCTCGAGGTGATATGACTCAGCAGCCTTGAACAGATTTGGGATCAACATGTTGATGAATAGGTTATACACTGGGGTGAGTAATATCCTATTTATAGGTGCAGGGTCTGGGGTATATAAGCTAGCACACTTGCTGATAGCTTCATTCCGTCATTCCTCATTCTCTCTGCTGCTTGTTCGTCTCGACACGACATGTGTATTGTTCTTGGACTTCACTTCATCTAGCCTTACCACTGGGGTATTGGTTTTGAGTCTGCAATGATGTAGTGAGTAGAAATGCATTGATTGCCTTAATCCCATGTAATTGGGTCTTACAAATAAACTCTTTAATCTTTATTAACTGCTGTTATCTCCTCCTTCCGCCTGCGTGACTAAGACTGAGGGTCATTGGCTAGGGGAGCTTTTGAACCCGAGTCAGTCCAACTCTCACAGGCAGGAGGCCAAGACTTCAGATGCTCATCATGATGAGAGCTTAAAGAAGGTGTAGGAGGGGAGCAGAGAAGCTCAGCCCCTGGACCCGTCTGACCCCCCCCCCAAAGGATAGCCCCAACAGGAAAGCGAGCCCCTCAGCCACACAATGACTCCCCCACCCCCCAGCAAATGCATCCACATCTTACTTACTGATGTACACCGAGAAGCCAGCAGTCAGAGTCACCAGCAGGAGAACGGCACCCACAGTGCAGCCAATAATGAGCCCAACGTGAGATGCTAAAGTTGAATTGGTGAGAAGAACAAAGTAACTGAAGGGAAACCCAAAACAAACTGTTATGGGGGAAGCCTGAGCCCATGGACTTGAGGGAGATTAAAATGGTGGGCGGGGGATATCAGAGCAGCCCCCTTCCCCCATCATCACCTGCCAAGGTTTGCAAGAGGCCTTCTAGAGCTGGAGGGGGAGGTGGGTGTCTCTTCCCACGGGGCAGGGGGCGGCGGCAAAAAGAGACTATTGCTGACGCGTTCGCACTCAATAATTCAAGTATTTGGAACATTTCATGTCCTCCCGGCCATTCAGGCATAAAGGCAGAAAGAGGGCAGCCAGCTTCAGCCTGGGACACAGAATTCTAGTTTACAGCCTAAAAGGCAGGAGGTACGTGCTAAAAAGGGCTAAATCGGTGTTACAAACTACAAAACCCAAATCATGAGCTTTGCGCCCAGAAGCACACACAGGATGCTACAAGCAGTTGCGGTGTAGCTTGTGATGCAGCTGTGGAGGGTCTCCAGTTTTTGCCTCCCCTTCTTCCCCAAGTGGACATGCACCTCCCAGAATCCTCCACTCTGGCAAAGAAGCCACCCCTCCACCCCTCCCTGCAGTCTCTCACCAGACTCCTCCCAGGCCACGTCCAGAGGCTCCAGCAGGCTGTCATGTTCTACGTGGCACTGGTAGCAGTCCCTCTCTTTGGGGTCAATCTTGATGCCGAGCCAGGTGTGGTAAGTCCCGTCCGAGTTGGGGGTGACATGTGTACGGAAGGTGTCTTTCCTCCAGACCTCCCCGTCCTTCCTCCAGGTGGCATTGATCTCCTTGGGGTAGAAGCCATAGGCCCGGCAGACTAAGGTTTCCATGCCATCAGTTTCTGCCTTCCTCATCACCTTGACGGTCGGGAGCTCTGCACAAATGGCAGCATTGGTGTTAGCACAGCACCTGTCCAGCGTCTGGCAGGATGGATGCTTTCCTGAGGTGTCACCAATGTGCTGATGATGCCCAAGTTTATCTCTCTTTTTCATCACATGCAGGCAAGGTGGTGGCTGCCCTGAATCTGTGCCTGGGCACAGTAATGGACTGGACAAAGCGAGACTCAATTCAGACAAAGCAGAGGCACTGTCGGTCGTGGGTATTCAGCCTGTTGTAGATGGAGTTACACTCCCCCTGAAGGATCAGCTTCAGAGCTTGGGGGTGCTTACAGATCTACCATGGTCTGTAAGTGACAACAGTGGCTCGAAGTGCCTTTTATCAATTTTGGTTGATATGTCAGTGGTAACCTGACCTGGACTGAGATTGCTTGGCCAGAAATACCCATGCTCTAGTAACTTCCTGTTTAGACTATTGCAAAATGTTTATTCCAAAATTAGGTTTGGAAACTGCAGTTGGTCCACAACAGGGGCCACAAGAGTACTGGGACCAGGCTGTTTGACCATACTGCACCTCTGCTTCAACAACAACACCAGCTCCCAGTCCATTTCCAGGCCCAATTTAAAGAGAAAGCTTTACTGCAGGGATGGGGAACCTCTTTCAACCTGAGGGCCGCATTCAATTCAGAAAGGCTCTTGGGGGCCGCATTCCAGTGGTAGGCAAAGGGGTGGGCCCAAAATACAAACATAATCAGTGTATTGTACCTGAAAGCACTTACTGACAGTAAGTCTTAGGAGAGTCATTTCAACGTTTTAGAATGGGGGGAAACTGCACAAAAGCTGGGAGCCACCAAAGGCTGGTGGCTGAGGGAAAGAATTGTGACCATCTAGGGAATCCAGGAAAGCTGTACTGGAACCACAGGAGGGCCAGATTTGGCGCATGGGCCTGAGGTTTCCCACCACTGCTTTCCCCACTGGTCAAGTAACTTATTGAGTCCAGAGTTGGGTTCCACGCACAACACAGCACCGCCTACCAGCTCCATCCAATCATTTTGGCGCCTCGTAGGGGGCTGCAACCTACGTGTGAATTGCCAGCTCTGAATCCAGTGGTGGAATTGGTCCTGCAGGGAGCATAGAGCACTGGGAGGTGGCTGACCAAAGGTTTTGAGCTGAACAAACAATCCCTGAATTTTACTGGAAGCTCTAAGGCTGGGCTGTTAAACTTCTTTCAGCTCGAGGGCCAAATTCTATTTTACAGAAGATCTCGGGGGCCGCATTCCAGTGGTGGGCGGTGCCAAAGGTGAAAGGGGCGGTGCCAAAAATACCAGCCCATTTGAGCTTAAAGCTCTTCCTGCCAGTAACTAAGCCTTAGGAGAGGCATTTCAACCTTGTAGAATGGGGGGGATGCACAAAAGCCGGGAAACCACCAAATGGTCAGTGGTCAGTGAGAAAGGGACATGGCCTTCTGGAGAACCCCAGAGGGCCAGATTGTGACCCCAGGTGGGCTGGATTTGCCAAAAATGTCTCCCAAGTGCTGTAGTCTGAAGTGGCACAGTCCCGGATGTCCACCGCCTTTGTGATGGGGAGGCTTAATGCTCATTCTAGGATTAAAGGGCGGGGAGAAAAGAGGAAGGAACTGCAACCCCCCCCCCATGCCTTCATCACCTATTCCGCCGCCACCTCACCTGTCCTCAGCACAACCTCCTTGCCATACTCCAGGAACTTCTGCAGCCACTCAACGCAGTCCTTCTCGTAGTAGACCTTAAAGTACTGGGACTGGGCCAGGTCAGCATCCCACTTCCTCTTGATTATTTGGGCCCCCACATCGGCTGCCGTCCAGGTGAGGGTCTCCTTGTCGAAGCTGATGAAGTCCCTCCCGTCGAAGCCATACTGGTCATACCCTATTTTGCTCCCATCTTTCCTCAGCTCACAGCTGTACATCTCCTGCCAGGTGTGAAACCCTGAAAGAGATGCCCACAGGGTCAGGGGGTGCAGCAGAGCAGGGTCAGCCCCCCCTATACATACTACCACTGCCACATGTCAAGCCCCACAAAAGAGGTTCAGACAGGACTCTTTTACCTCAGAATCATAGAAGAGATAGAGACAGTGGCTCTCCAAGAGCGTGTGGATTATTATTGACAAAGTAAACAATGAACAGATGTTTTATTTTATCCCATATACTAATAGCGAACTCTATTCTCCAACAATGGATCCTCATGTAGCCATCCACGCCCAACAAAGAGGTATCATCAGGTTAGGGGGAACCCCAGAGGACTAGAGAAGTACAAAAAAACCCTTTAGACCCCCCCCCCCCAAACACGGCCCTTTGAGGGCTGGGTGTGCCAAAGGGGCACAGAACACTGTTGCGTTTATGTGTGTGGGGGGGAAATGGTATGTGTGAACAGAATGGAGTACACTGGGAAAGGGCTAGCTGGAACCCTGCACAGGAGCACTCCACACACTGCAACGGTTTGTTTCAAGATCCCAACGTGTTAACCACTAAACCCGAGAACATTTTCATTTTATTTTTATTTTATCTCTTACATTTTTATCCCTCCCAATAGCCGAAGCTCAGGCACAGGTGTCTCCAGATCTCCTCCCCATCTTCCACCCCTGGGAGAAAGGGAGTACTGGCAGGAGGTGAAAGCAGTGCCCAAGTCCCATTTTCCACTCACCCTCACTCTGGTTGTAGTGTTTCTGCAGGTTTGCCAGGTCATGCTTGAACTGCAGCTCGGAGTTCCGCCTGCGTGGGTTGCTCCAGAGGTCGGCATACTCCCTCTCGGCCTGCTTCATCCAGGACACCGCGGGCACCTTCCTCCTCGTGTTGCTGTCATAGTGGTCGATGGGCTGGCCGTCCAGGTACCCCATGCCAACGAACTCCGGCAGCCCCTGGCTGGGCTGCGATACCGCAGTGTAGAAGTACTGCAGGAAATGCGAGGAAGAGCCTGGAAAGGACAGCAGAACAGAGTTATTATGGGAGGCTGCAGCTAGCGATGTGGGTTTTCCAGAAAAAATTCCCTGGGCAAATTAGGAGGATTTGTATGGGTCTGCAGAGAGAGAAGGCATTTCAAGAGGCTGGAAAAGAGTGCTTTATTTATACTTAAGCCCAACACATTTTGCCCATGATAGTTTTATTATTGTTAGACATTTTTATTACATTTCTTCAGCTCTATTGAGTTGAAGAGACATATATTTCAGAGTTCTCCGAAGGCAATTTTAAAACTACCCCTGAAGAACATCCCTAAAAATACCAGGGCCAAAATGCATTGGGCTTTATTATAAATAAAGCAATATTTTCCAGCATCTTGAGAGGCGTTCTCTCTCTGTGGATCTGTGGTGGATGCTTTCCAGGTTTTCTATACTCATAATTGGTATGGGGTCATTTGCATCAGAAAATGTTCAGTTCACAGTGGAAAATTTTCTCATGCCCTAGAGCAGGTGTGGGGAACCTCGGCCCTGGGCTCCCCAGATGGCCGAGCCCTTTCCCCAACCACCAATCATTTGGTGGCTTCCCAGCTTTTGTGCAGTTCTTTCCCCATTCTCAAATATGCTGGCATTTTAAATATATAGGTATTTGGCCCCACCCCCTTTACCTTCAGCCCCACCCATCACTGCAATGCGGCCCCGAGAGCTTCTCCAAAATCGAATTTGGCTCTCAGTTGAAAGAGGTTCAACACCCCTGTCCTAGAGAGTGTTCTAATCAAGCGTGTATATTTTGCTTGCATCTAGTAAACAAACCTTTTATCCCACATTAATTTTTTGTCCTAAGACACCACAAATATTAGACCTGAAATATTTGAGGAGGGGAATTAAAGCACACTTAGGGTGCAATCCTATCATGATGCCCATACGCTCCTGAACTTGGAGGCTTATGGGCATCCTATGCAGAGCGGGAGGAGTGGCGGAGGCAATCTTCGCCTCCCTGTCCTCCTGCCCTGCATTTTTCGCCCATCTAGCTAGATTGTCTCAGACTGAGAGGGAAGGAGGCTGGAGCAGCTGCAGAATACCTCGTATCCTGGTCTCTCCAGTCTCCTCCCCTCCCTCTGAAATGCCCCCTTCTGCCCCTCTCCGAGGTCGCATTCCTGACCTTGGAGAGCAGCCAGTGTGGTTCTTTCTGTGCTAGCTGTGAGGGGGAGAGGGTGGCCCAGAGCTCTGATTCCCAGCTCCGAGGTTGGAGCACAGTCTCCGACTTCGGAGCTGGGAATCCGAAGTATCCTATGGCCCCTCAGTCACTGTCTAAGGGCCATAGGATTGCTCTCTTAATGTGATTTAATTGTTATATAGACATTTTTATTGGGGATGCCTATAAAAATTTAAAGACAACAACCCGTACTTCCTTTACATTGTTTCAATTTAAGAAAGAAGAAAAAAAAAAACCAGAGAAGTTACTGAAAACTGTTGGCACTACAATAAATTTGAGCATCCAAAGAACTGTGCATATGTTGACAACCAAGGGCCACTGGGAGGCTGCACCCCATGCCTTCCAGGATTAACATCATGGCAAAGGGGAGACCAACCTAGTCCCCACACATCGGCCAAAGAAGGAACAGCTGCAAGGAGCTAGTTTTGCCCTTCCCTGCCAGGGGAAAAAACCAATCTGTAAGAACCTTGTAACTAAGAACTGGTGCCTGAGTTTTGCTTTCTTCCTCCTCCCTCCCAAGCCCTTTTCCTTTTGTGTCATGTCTTTTAGATTGTAAGCCTGAGGGAAGGAACTGTCTAATAATAATCTTTGTAAGCCACTCTAGAAGCCTTTTTTTGGCTGAAGAGTGAGGTAAAAATGCTGCAAATAAATAAATAAACCACTTATCTACAACTTTGAAACTGCCATGCTTGCCCAATATTGTATTTGCAACTGGCATCTATTCGTTGTTACTAATGAACTTATGACATCGAAAAATGAATATCTGCTGCCCAGGGGGTGGGTGGAACGTAAGCAGTGGTGCAATTAGGTAATTTTAGACTCCGAACTTAATGATCTCATGGGGACCCCTTTTAGATGGCCATGTGCATTACTTCAGTTGTGAAGTGCAGCACAAGGATTTCTCTTTCCTTCTCTTTCAGTTGCCATTCCGTGCTTGAAAACTGCATCTACATCCTGATAGGCTAGAACAATAACAAAACCCTTTGTCAACCCTGATATTATTATTATTATTATTATTATTATTATTATTATTATTATTATTATTAATAACCCTGATATTATTATTATTATTCCCCCACGGGGGAAGGCAGGAAGTGATGCTTCCTGCCTTCCCCCCTGGGGAATAATAATAATAATAATAATAATAATAATTATTATTATTATTATTATTATTATTATTATTATTAGTGGAAGACCGACAACCTGGTCTTCTGCGCGGGTTCAATGCTAAGGGGGTAGCGAGTCCTGGGGCGGGCCTTCTCCGAGGTCCCCAGCGCCTCACCCTTAGCCCAGAACAAAGGGATAACTTATAGCCACAAAAGTATCTTTTAGCAAACAAGTTTATTTACAAAATTACCTTCACAAACCCACACCCACGCCAGCAATACAGCTTATCAGTACGGTACAAAGTAGCAAGCAAAAGCCTCAAGGACAACGTGATTTCAGGGCTCTCAGCTAGTTAGTTCAGCTTGGGTCCCGGCAGGGTCCCGGTCAACCGCACGCGGCTAGCTGGGTTCCCGGCGGAGGCCCGGTCTACCCAAGCGGCTAGCTGGGTTCCCGGCGGAGGCCCGGTCTACCCAAGCGGCTAGCTGGGGTCCCGGCGGAGGCCCGGTCTACCCAAGCGGCTTGTGAGTGATTTCAGCTTGGTTTCCCGGGGGTCCGGTCAACCCAAGCGGCCAGTGATTCCAGCTAGCTGGAGCACGCCGGGTGCTGCTACCCGGGGTTGCCGATCCTTCGTTCCCTTACCCCAGGCATGGGCAAGATTGCTGAACAGCTTCCAGTTCCCTTGCGCAGGGTGTTTTATACCTTGGTGTTTCAGGTAGCCCCTCCCTCCGTGATCAGGTGGGTTGACACCCTCCCTGAGGGGCGGCCTTTTGGGTCAGGTGGGGTGACGCCTTCCCCCCCCCCCCGTGGGATGGGGTCCCTTTGAAGCCACTTGCTTAATGGTCCCATCCTGTGGTGTTGAGTGGCCATTTCTTAGGGGTGCCGAAGTGTCTGCTCTGGAGAGGTATTCAAGTCTTATGTAGATGGGGCTGATATGCGAGAGCATTGACAAACCTGGGGATGCTTCCTGCCTTCCCCCCTGGGGTGATTCTATGCAGATGTTGTTTGTCCCCTTTGGCATCTGTGGAGACTGGCTGTCTCCCCCCCCCCCCCCCCGGGTCTCCTTCCCCCCTCCTTGGTGAGTGTGTGTGTGTCAGGCAGGGGGCTTTCTCCACATTATTATTATTAACTCTGAGCATGTGCAGCTTTGCATTTTAAACTTGCTTAAATCATAGTACCATCATGACTAAAATTCAGCATGCAGTCTCTTTGCTGAGAGAACTGCACTGGCTGCCTATTCTCTACCAGGCCAGGCTTAAGGTTTCGCTACTAGTGTACAAAGCCCAAAACAACTTGGGACCAGGTTGCCTGCGAGAGCGCCTCCTCCCATACCAACTTGCCCAGTCACTGAGGTCATCAGATGGCATGCTCCTGGTGGTTCCACATGGACCTATGGCCCAACTGGAGTCCACCCGGAGAAGAGCCTTCAGTGTGGTGGCTCCATTTCTCTAGAACTCCCTACCTCTGGAGGTCAGGAAGGCTCCAACATTGTACAGTTTTTGGCACATCCTCTAAACATATTTATTCCAAGAAGCCTTCCTTGTTTGACCAGCCACAAGTTTGTATTGAGATTTTGTTTTAATATAGGATTTTATTATTTTTATCTTTTTTTATCTTTTATTGTTCACTACTCTGGAATCTGTTGAGATGTGGCACAGTATAGAAATATTGTAAATAAATGAAACAAAATGAACTTTACCCCTGCACGTATCACTTTCTGGGTGTTCATCCCCCCCCACCACCACCACCACAGGCTGCATATCCCTGGACTTTGGCCCCAAGTTCCAGTCCTAATTGCACCAATGGTGGAAAGAGAGGGACAGGCACGGACTCTCTCAGCTGGGCTGGGGTGGGAGGAATTAGCTGAGGAGCACACACATGGCCATTGTAGATGCACCCCATTCGTCTTTGAAGACTAGGCCCACACCATGTTGCACACCGTCCAACAGGATTTTGTGCTGGGGGAAATGGGCGGGAGGGTGCTGTTGCACTTATGTCTTGCTTGCCAGTTTCCCACAGGCAGCCAGTTGCCCCTGTGTGAACAGAATGCTGGACTGGATGGACCCTCGGTCTGATCCAGCATGGCTCATCTTATGTTGGGACTGCAGTCCCAACAAGGAAAAAGGGCAGAATTAGGTTTAGATGGATTTTCCTGCTTTTTACACGGAGAAACCCCAAATCTGACATCAATTCACACCTCACATCCATGGAGTACACCATAAAAAAAATCAACCCACAGATACGCTTCCTGCCACAAAAATATAGATCTGAGCCCAGATCCCTGTGTTTCCCAAAAGGCGATACCTAAAATCACACTTGTCCCTGGACTACAAGGCTGGTTCCCAGTTCCTTATTTGACAGAGTTCTCTATGAGTAGCCTGAAGAAGGAACTGGGATGTATATGCCCCTGCAGCCCCAAAATAAGCTTTTTCTCCAGTTCTATCTTATTTCATACCCTACCACCTTATTAATTCATTTCGATAGAATCGAGGCCTTTGCTTTCTTTGAGTAAGTGCCTTGCCTTGTTTGCAGTCACTGATAACTGTCACCACCAAATTGGCATTTTTTAAAAAAAAAACCTTACTTCCTCCTACCTGCTCAGTTCTTGCCCTGCTAAGGATGTCCTTGCAAGGCTGCCCAGTCAAGAAGGCCGTTTACGGAGCAACTTCTGGAGGTACTCACCGGAGCAGGCCCCCAGCAGGAAGGTCGCCGCTCCCAGAAGCAAAAGACGCCTCCGGATCGGCTCCATCTCAGCCGCGAATCTCTCTCTGCCCTCGCACCCGGAGCCGGAATCCGAAGCAAGAGCCAGGCTTGGCCGAGGGGAAAATATTCCACCAATAGGAAAGAAAAGAAGAGAAAGGAGACCAGATGACGTTAAAGGTTGCTGGGCAGACCCCCTGGCGCAGGCTGAGAGCTCTCCGAAAAGGGAAAGAGAAAGTTGGCTCGTCTGCAACTTTTCTGGCATCCGATTTGAAGAGTTTGCTTCAGAAGGTGGAGGAAGGGAGGAATAATGCTCCGCCTCCGAGGTCCAGCCCCAGCCTTGAGGAGGGTCATGACGGGATTAAAAAAATATATTTGTGTGAAAGGCAGGAAGGAAAATATGAAGAAATGGGGTGGATCAGGCAGAACTTTGGGGGCAGTGGCCCAGCGTAGTTTAAAGCATAATCCCATGCATGTTTAGACAGAAGTCCTACAACTCCCAGCATGCCCCACCCAGCCAATTACAGGACTTTTTCTCCTGTCTAAACATGCATAGGCTTGCAGCCTTAGACGCCAGGTTGTGTAACTTCAGGGTGCAATCCTATGCATGTTTAGACAGAAAAAAGTCCTGCAACTCCCAGCATGCCTGTTTTGCCCCCATATCTACTCTGGAAACATGATTACAGGACCTAATTATGTTACCCCACAACATTAGGGGCTCATTCACTTGCTCATCCTCTGAATTGTGTATATATGCTTGCATCTCCTATCAGCAATGCTCTTTTGCATGCTACAAAGGGCAAACAGGCCCGAAATAGTTTTTTCTGTCTAAACATGCATAGGCTTGCAGCCTTAGTGTCTGTGTGGCTAGACTAATCTTGTGGGGTTTATGTGGGGCTGCCCATGTAGATGACTCATATGCAGAATGCCTCCACTCAACTGTTGTGAAATGTGAATTGTGACCACAGTATACCAGTGGTTCCCTGTGTCTTTCTGGGTCCAATTCTATGTGCTGGTGTATGGCCTGTGAGAATCCATTTTGAACCAGAGAAGGGCCTTCCATTTTCCTAGGGCCTGAGAGAGGCCTAGAAAGCATCTTAGCATCTCTCTCTTCCTGACCCGTGAGAAGCTGCTTTGGTTCCCAGCACAGAGATGAGTCAAAAGATAGTCAAGCTGCCTTAATGAGTTCTTGGCATGCAAAGTGAAGCGCTTATCAGTGTTTGGGCCTGCTATGCTGAGAGCCAGCACCAGGAGCAGCCGCCCAATGGCTGGCTATCATGAGAACCAAGGTCAAGTGCAGATACCAGGCCCCAATTGCAAATGCGTGTGCCAACATTACTCACCCTGCTAATTAGCTTAGAAGCAATGTTTGTGCCTGGCTGTCAGCTTCAAACAGATAACAATCATGATGTATAGCTCAGCTGCTAGCATTACGTGTAAACAGCAAAAGTGTATAAAAAGCTACTACCTGCTTTGTTCTGTGTTTGGACCACGGGCAGTGCCTGCCAGACCGCCACGCCATGGTCCGTCCCAACCCACTTGTTTATGTGGGCACATGTGTATGTTGAAAGCTGCTCAATATAAACTTGTCTTCTTGTAAACAAACCTGGAACCGACTCCTCCAATTCTTGGGATCAAAGCAAACACAACCCCCCTGGTGCAGACATCAGCGCATGAGACAGCATCTCTTTCCCATTTGTTTGTGAGGAATAAGCTCCCCGCTCTTCCCTCACAGTTACTTCATCACTGGAGCTGAGTGTGAAGCAGTGCAGGACACACCAGAGAATCCAGACCCTTCAGTGTTGGGTGGGTGGGTGTATGAACATGTTAGTGTGTAAAGCAAAATAGCTTGCTGTGATCAACGTCTGTTTTGTTTTACTGCTTATCTGGGAACTTTCCCAGACAGGATGAACCAGGATATGGCTGTCTGTATTTACGAAGCTATTCTTACCTGCGGCCTTGCTAGGCATGATAATACTAGGCGTGAGACAGAAATGTCATGTGATGTAAATAGTAGTAGTAGTAGGCAATCACTCGTGACTTGTCTTCCAGGATAAAATTACAAAAAGAAAATTATAAAAAGAGGAAATTCTAAAAAATTGTGTAGACTCTAGCGATGGGTCTGTGACTGTGGAGGCCAATTCTAGATCCACACAGCTTCCCACAGTGAGGACACAGATTACCAGATGGAAGATGGTCCTGTAAAGGATTCGTTTGACATGCTTTTCGCTTAGCACGTTTCTCCCTTTCACCTTGCACTCGGGCTTCTTCAATGTCCATAGAACCTTTGTGAAAGGCCAACCTCCATTTAGATCATCCATGGGCCAGAGCTTCCCAGTTCTTGATGTTTATATTGCATTTTTTTAGATTAGCCTTAAGAACATCTTTAAACCTCTTATACTGACCACCGATATTCCGCTTTCCATCCTTGAGTTGGGAATAAAGTAACTGCTTTGGGAGATGGCAGACATTCGAACAACATGACCGGTCTATTGAAGTTGGCGTTGAAGGATCATTTTTTCAACGCTAGTAGTCTTTGCTTCTTCCAGTACACTGACATTTGTTCGCCTATCTTCCCAAGTAATTTGCAGGATTTTCTGGAGGCAACATTGATGAAATCTTTCAGGGAGATGGAAATGACGTTTATAGATAGTCCATGTTTCGCAGGCATACAATAAAGTTGGTAATACAATGGCTTCATAAACCAGTGTTTTGGTCTTCTTACAAATATCCCGATCCTCGAACACTCTACGCTTCATTTGAGAAAATGTGGCACTTGCGGAGCTCAAACGATGCTGGATTTCAGTGTCAATGTTAGCTGTAACAGAAAGATAGCTGCCAAGATAGAGAAAATGATTGACATTTTCCAGTATTGCCCCGCCAAGCTGGATAGATGGCATCACCAAAGGGTTAACTTGTACTTGCTGATGAAGCACTTGCTGATAAAGCACTTTGGTTTTTTAGATATTGAAAGACCAGGTTTTTCGTATGCTTCTGCAAAAGCATTTAGGATAGTTTGGAGATCATCCTCTGAATGTGCAAAGACCACATTATCATCAGCATACTGAAGTTCCACAACGGAGGTTGTAATTACCTTACTTTTTGCTTTCAGCCTACTGAGATTAAAAAGCTTTCCATCTGTTCGATATATAATTCCCACACCAAAGGGTTTCCCCCTCGACAAGATGCAAAATCATAGCAATGAAAATAGCAAATAATGTTGGGGCGATAACACATCCCTGTTTAACACCTGATCCCACTTTAAATGGAGCACCATGAGAGCCGCTGTTGTCCAAAACCGTTGCCGTCATGTTGTCATGGAGAAGTCGCAAGATACTCACAAATTTATTGGGGCATCCAATTTTCATAAGGATAGTCCAGAGAGCTGTTCGGTCTACAGTATCAAAGGCCTTAGCCAAATCAATAAATGCCATATAAAGGGGTTGATTTAAATAGTGATGTAAATAGGCTAATGTGATGTAAATAGGCTAATGACGTGTAGTGGCTTCGACCATATGTATCATGCTTTTATGGTTTTGATCTGCACATGCTTTTTGCTGAGCTGGATGTACCTTCAAGGCTTTGGACTCTGCACATGGACTCTATATATGGAATGTAAAGTAGATGTAACCTCTGGTGACACTTAGTTATAAGTGAATGCTGCTGGGAAGGCTGAAACTAACTGCTGCATGGGGGAGTACTCTGCTGCTGTGTGTGGAAGGCCAGGGATTCATTTAGTTCTGGCTAGCACACAGACCAACTTTTCACTCCAACCCCAACAGAACATATACCGTATACAAGGAGAGGAGGGCAGCAGATTTTGCCATCAAGAGATACCAGAACTGGGGGTCTCACTGCCCCTCACTCACAATCCATGTTTAGGGCAAGAAGCTGCAGAGAATGAAGGACCAGCCATGACTTCGACCCTTCCCTGGTCCCCCTATCTGACTCCAACACTCTAACCATTACACCATCCTGTCTTACCTCTGGCTCTGCCAGAAAGAAAGCCAGATAGAGAATAGAGTGTTTTACTCCCAATGCAACTCACTGGGTGACCATGGAATTAAGAAGAGGTGAGCAGTCACAAGTCTATATTTTTTTAATTCCAGAAAATAATTACAAAAATATTTCTCTATCAAAGAATTACAATGCACAGAAATGTATATTTGGCTGTATTGCCTTATTTCTACAAAATGCAATAGAACTTGACCAATGTTCTGCAGATTTACCAAACTTGTATTTTTTCTGTCGTTCTAATAGAATGTTTGCCATAATGGACTACAGTCATGCATTGGAGTGAGAGCATAATTCGTTCTGGAAACGCGCTTGTAATCTAAAACACTTGTATATCAAAACGAAATTCCACCAAAAAAATTTGTACAGAGATTTTTAATTTAAGCCGTACTACAGTACTTGTGTTGCAAGACGTCGCTTGTACATCAAGTTAAAAAAAAAAAAAAAAAAAAAATTGCTTGTCTTGCAAAACGCTCTCAAACCAAGTTACTTGCAATCCAAGGTATTACTGTATTTACTATAATAGCAAAACAGACAATTTTGTTATAATAGGCTATTTAATAATAGTCAATAATTGCTTCATATTATTACTTCCTATTATTATTCCTTAGTCACCAAAACCGCACAGAATCAGAAGGGATCCCAAGAACAGATTGGTCACAGCAAATTTATAGGGACTGAAGTAATTCCCTTTACTGTAGGTAAAGCTTGAAGTCAACAGAACTCCCCGCAATCAGAAGGGATCCCAAGAATAGATTAGGCGCAGCCAGCTTGCTGGGATTGAAGAAGTCCACACGGGACAGAAGCATCCAGGAGGCAGAAGGATCCACTTCCTACACTGGGAGACCTGCCAGCCCAGAGGTCTGTGGACAACGTCACTCAGGCTGCAGAGAGAAAAACAGGTCAAAGTTGGGCAACCTCAGGAATCCACTCCAGATCCGGAGAGAGGATCTCAGCATCTCCACCCCAAGGAGGAGAGGGAGCAGAGGGGGCGAAGGAAGGCTTCCCTAGGACTCTGAACCAGGTCGGGGGAGAATGCAGGACCTCCAGAACCTGCCAGCTGAGTCCCTTTTGCCGTGCTGGGAGGAGGCACGGAATTCTGGGCCTCTTCCAGGAAAGGGGGGGGGAGAAAGGGTGCGGGCCAATGATGTCAAGGGGGGGGCAGAGATACAGTTGGGTTGAGAGGATGATGCTTGTTCTCAAGCATTGTCTCAGGAGGTTGGCAAATGAGACCAGCATTGAATTAAGAAAACAGAACAATAGTTTGTAAAAGGAATTGAGTGTGAACTACAGTGCCACTGAAGAAGGCCTTCAGGGCCGAAACACTTGGCTTTAATCACCTATCAACAGGAAAGCTTCTTTGCTGAAAGGACTTATCTCTGGAAGCAACAAACAAAAAAACATTGGCACTAACAATACCGCACCCAGAGATAAAAGCCCTCCAGTTTGAAGGGGAAAAAAAACATTCAAGATTGTCTTCAGCCTATGAGGAGCTATTATTTACATGCTTGTTCTCAAGCAGCCTCAGGGAGAAGCAGAATTCCTCCTGCCCTTTGGGGTGGGACTCCTCACACTTACCCTTGCTGGAGCTGCTGGACCCTCCGTCACTTACTGGAAAGGAGAGAAAGGGGTTTCAGTCTTTGGGCAGGCAGGAATGGGGAGGGGGGTTGTTAGCTCTCTCTCGTTCTGAGACACACACACACACACACACACACACACACACACACACACACAACCTTTCTGATCAGCTAAGCCTAACTCCTTTAGGCACAGTCGAAACACACCACCACAAAAAACCCGCAGGCCATGAGCTGCCCACCCTGCTTTAAGCCAAGAGTCCCCATTGCTTCTACCCAAGCCCTTCAACCACCTGGCTAGGTAGCAAAGAGAAGAAGAGGCAGGGCTGGATTTAGATAGAGGGGGGAGGCACACATCTCAGGAGGTAGGGGCTGAGAAGATGAGGGGAAACCTCATAGAGGGATGGAGCAGCCCCCAGGGATGTTGGATGCGTAACCCATGGGCTATCCTTACGTGTGAACAGCCCCAGAGACATAGAGGTACATATAGGTTTGATCTCAGCAGCCAAATCTGATGGTCAGTAGCAAACCTACAACTTTTATATTGAAGGGCAGCATCCAAGTCTATCAGCGAGCAAGCAAGCAAAGTGAAAGCAGCTTCCTGAGCCCCATTTGTTTCTTGGGCCAACACTCTCTCCTGGGGCTCAAGGTCCAGGAGCAGCAGCCAGCCTTGATATGAAGAAGGGACCCACTTTTCCCCAGCCAGCTTCTTGGGTGGGGGAAGAGGCCAGTGATCCTGGCAGGAGCTCCTCTACAGCTCCAGGGGCAACCTAATGCTTGGACACGGACACACGGACGCCTCAGCTAATCCTTCTCTGCCCCCGTTTCCTGCCAGAGGGAGGCCTGCCCTGTGTTGGAGTAACATGATGGAAAGAGGGAGGCAACACTCACTTGACGCTGCTCTGTAGCCATCTTGACGTTTCCCTGCAGAGAGAGAATCAGAGAGTCATAATTCAAAATAATCACCCAGAGATCATCTAGTCTCACCCTCTGCAGTGAGGAAGGGCCCCCGGCAGATGTTTCTCCAGCCTCTTCCTAACAGCCTCCAGGGAAGGAGCTCTCACAAGCTCCCCACATAATTGTAGGGCTGCGAAGACTTTTTGTTTATCAACCAATGACATGGATTTGCTCCAAAGTAACCTCTAGCAGTGGTTCTTAACCTTTTTTGGGTCATGGACCCCTTTGAAAATCTGGTGAAAGCTATGGACCCCCTCCTTAGAAAAATGCACATAAGCACATAAACACAACTTTGCATGCAATGAATATACTTTATTTTATTGAAAATTGATTGCTTCATACAGTGTATGACATACACAAAGTATGAATAAAGTAAACAATCTTAACAAAAAATTAAGTTTCTCACTCTTTTTCATGCAAAAATTAATGGCCACTCCATACAAAAATGAAATACAATCATCATGTGCAAATTAAACAAAACAAAACTTTAATTCTGCTCAAAAGTTCATTTCAATGAGAAGGTTGTTGTTGTTTGGCTTGAATAAGAAGATGAAACTCTGGAGTGGCCTTTGACAAGGTAACACACATGTCATCTTTGACATCCAATCGAATTCAACTTTTCGTTTTGATAGAAACAAGTGCTGAAAACCCTGACTCACAAAGGTATGTAGTGACAAACGGAATCAGAGCACCCATAGCTCGCTTTACCAGACGAAGGAAGGCTTGTTTCAACGCACACCAGAATTCTCCAAGGCTCTTCAAGTTGAATTCATTTTGTAACATTTCCTTTGTCCTCAGGTCAATGAGGTCATCTCTGGCAAGGTCTACATCACTAATACAGTCTATGTCGGCAAGGAAAGGATTACGAATTCATGTTTCAACTTTAAGGTCACATGAGCAGAAGTAACCTTTGAAAGAGTTCTACAGAGTATCCATGTCTGCAGAATTCTGCCTGCAGAGAAATTAGCAGGGCTTTGTCACTCTCGATTCCTTCTCAAACTGGGGAGAGGTAACGAGCGGGGTACCACAGGGCTCGGCCCTGGGCCCAGTGCTCTTCAACATTTTTATTAATGACTTGGATGAGGTGCAGGGAATGCTTATCAAGTTTGCAGGTGACACAAAGCTGGGTGGAACAGCTAATACTCTGGAAGACAGAAACAAAATTCAAAGCGATCTCAATAGGCTGGAGCGCTGGGCTGAAAACAACAGAATGAAATTTAATAGGGATAAATGCCAAGTGCTGCACCTAGGGAAAGGAAACCAAATGCAGAGTTACAGAATGGGGGACACTTGGCTCAACAATACTACAAGTGAGAAGGATCTTGGAATTGTGGTAGATCACAAACTGAATATGAGCCAGCAATGTGATGTGGCTGCAAAGAAGGCAAATGCTATTTTG
This sequence comes from Shinisaurus crocodilurus, assembly GCA_021292165.1. Lineage (NCBI taxonomy): Eukaryota > Metazoa > Chordata > Lepidosauria > Squamata > Shinisauridae > Shinisaurus > Shinisaurus crocodilurus. The sequence goes on from CM037882.1 coordinate 18,359,573, forward strand.
GGCTGCATTAATAGAAAAGATCCGGCCCCAGTGGATCTGGGGCCGGATCTTTATAGTCCCCTCCAAGTTGTTGCAGGTGGGGCAGGGCGGCTCCTGGCTGAGCCCGGGGTTGGCCTCCAGCAAGGCAGCAGCACCAGGGCTGGGTCCCACTTGCCCTGCTTGCCATTAGCCCTAAAGGAGGCAGTAATAAGACCGCTTCTAAAGAAGCCCTCCTTGGATCCCCAGGATCTAAACAACTTTCGTCCAGTCTCCAATTTACCATTTCTGGGCAAGGTGATCGAGCGGGTGGTGGGGGCTCAGTTGAAGGCACACTTGGATGAAGCCGATTATTTAGATCCATGCCAGTCGGGCTTCTCCTGGACATGGGACAGAGATGGCCTTGGTTGCCTTGGTGGATGATATGAGGAGGGCTTTGAATAGGGGCGAATGCTCCTTTCTAGTCCTCAATCTCTCAGCGGCTTTTGATACCATTCACCACGGTATCCTCCTGGACCGCCTGGAGGGGTTGGGTGTGGGAGGCACTGTATTGCAATGGTTCCGATCCTTCCTCTCTGGAAGGTACCAGAGGGTAGTCCTTGGGGAGGAGGCTTTGGACCCTCAGCCGCTCACTTGTGGATTGCCGCAGGGTTCCATCCTCTCCCCAATGTTATTCAACATCTACCTAAAGCCGCTGGGAGCTATCATCAGGAGGTTTGGGTTGCGGTGTCATCAGTATGCGGATGATACGCAGCTCTACCTCTCTTTCAAGTCGTCACCAAGGTTGGCCGTTGAGACCCTGTCAAAGTGTCTGGAGTCAGTGGGTGGCTGGATGGGAAGGAACATGCTGAAGTTGAACCCCAACAAGACCAAGGTACTTCTCATCAGGTACCTTGAAAACAATGCAGTGATTACTAGAAGCCAGCATGGATTTGTCAAGAACAAATCCTGTCAGACTAATCTGATCTCATTTTTTGATCGGGTAACCTCCCTTGTGGACTGTGGGAATGCTGTGGACATTATATATCTGGACTTCAGCAAAGCTTTCGACAAAGTGCCTCATGATATCCTGATTAGTAAGCTAGCTAAGAGTGGGCTAGATGGAACAACTATCAGGTGGATCCACAACTGGCTACAGAATCGGACTCAAAGAGTGCTTATCAATGGTTCCTTCTCAAACTGGGGAGAGGTAACGAGCGGGGTACCACAGGGCTCGGTCCTGGGCCCGGTGCTCTTCAACATTTTTATTAATGACTTGGATCAGGAGGTACGGGGAATGCTTATCAAATTTGCAGATGACACAAAGTTGGGTGGAACAGCTAATACTCTGGAAGACAGAAACAAAATTCAAAGTGACCTCGATAGGCTGGAGCGCTGGGCCGAAAACAACAGAATGAAATTTAATAGGGATAAATGCCAAGTGCTGCACCTAGGGAGAGGAAACCAAATGCAGAGTTACAGAATGGGGGACACTTGGCTCAACAATACTACAAGTGAGAAGGATCTTGGAATTGTGGTAGATCACAAACTGAATATGAGCCAGCAATGCGATGTGGCTGCAAAGAAGGCAAATGCAATTTTGGGCTGTATTAATAGAAGTATAGCTTCCAAATCGCGGGAAGTGATAATTCCCCTTTACTCGGCACTGGTTAGGCCTCATCTTGAGTACTGCGTCCAGTTCTGGGCACCACACTTTCAGAAGGATGTAGACAAACTGGAGAGGGTTCAGAGGAGGGCAACAAAGATGATAAAGGGACTGGAAACAAGGCCCTATGAGGAGAGACTGAAAGAACTGGGCATGTTTAGCCTTCAGAAGAGGAGACTGAGGGGAGATATGATCGCACTCTTCCAGTATTTGAAGGGATGTCACACAGAGGAGGGCAAAGATCTCTTCTCGATCATCCCAGTTTGCAGGACACGGAATAATGGGCTCAAGTTACAGGAACCTAGATTCCACCTAAACATCAGGAAAAATTTCCTGACTGTCAGAGCAATAAGACAATGGAATCAACTACCTAGGGAGGTTGTGGGCTCTCCCACTCTGGAGGCATTCAAGGTGCAGCTGGACAGCCATCTGTCAGGGATGCTTTGACCTAGATTCCTGCATTGAGCAGGGGGTTGGACTCGATGGCCTTGTAGGCCCCTTCCAACTCTACTTTTCTATGATTCTATGATTCATGGGGACAAGGGGAGGTTAGGAGATGTTGACCTGGTGCTGAATGGGGTACATCTACCCCTGAAGGACCAGGTCCGCAGCTTGGGGGTCATTCTAGACTCCCAGCTGTCCATGGAGGCTCAGGGGTCAGCTGTGAGCCGGGCGGTGCTGTATCAACTCCATCTGATACGGCAGCTGCGCCCCTACCTTCCTAATCACCTGCTCCCATCAGTGGTTCATGCCTTGGTCTCCTCTCACCTAGATTACTGTAATACGCTCTACGTGGGGTTACCCTTGAAGACGGTTCGGAAGCTACAGCTGGTACAGAACGCAGCGGCTCGCCTGGTTAAAGGCAGCCGCCGGCGGGATCACATCACTCCAGTGCTCAAGGAGCTGCACTGGCTACCAGTTGCTTGCCGAGTCGAATTCAAGGTGTTGGTTTCGACCTTTAAAACCCTATATGGCTCTGGTCCAGTCTATCTCAAGGAGCGTCTCCAGCAACACCAAGTAGGCCGCTCAACAAGATCTGCCACAGACGGCCTTCTCCTTGTCCCTTCAGCCAGAGCAGCTAGACTGGTGGGGACTAGGAAGAGGGCCTTTTCTGTGGCGGCCCCCGTACTGTGGAACTCTCTCCCGAGTTATCTTCGCCATGCCCCCTCTCTGCTGAGCTTCCGCCGCTCACTAAAAACTTGGGTGCTCAGGCGGGAATATGGGATAGGCTAAGATTTTAAAATTTTATACTGTTTTAAATGTATTTTATCCTGTTTTTATCTTGTGTACATCGCCCAGGGTGGCTGGTTTGCCGGCCAGATGGGCGATAAATAAATGTAAATAATAATAATAATAATAATAATAATAACATAGCTTCCAAATCGCGTGAAGTGATATTTCCCCTTTACTCAGCACTGGTTAGGCCTCATCTTGAGTACTGCGTCCAGTTCTGGGCACCACACTTTAAGAAGGACATAGACAAACTGGAGGGGGTTCAGAGGAGGGCAACAAGGATGATAAAGGGACTGGAAACAAGGCCCTATGAGGAGAGACTGAAAGAACTGTGCATGTTTAGCCTTCAGAAGAGGAGACTGAGGGGAGATATGATAGCACTCTTCCAGTACTTGAAGGGTTGTCACACAGAGGAGGGCCAGGATCTCTTCTCGATCATCCCAGTTTGCAGGACACAGAATAATGGGCTCAAGTTACAGGAACCCAGATTCCACCTAAACATCAGGAAAAATTTCCTGACTGTCAGAGCAATAAGACAATGGAACCAACTACCTAGGGAGGTGGTGGGCTCTCCCACTCTGGAGGCATTCAAGGTGCGGCTGGACATCCATCTGTCAGGGATGCTTTGACCTGGATTCCTGCACTGAGCAGGGGGTTGAACTCGATGGCCTTGTAGGCCCCTTCCAACTCTACTTTTTTATGATTCTATGATTCCATCCTGCAGAAGCACTTCTAGCATTGCAAAGTTTGCAGAGTTGTTTGCCTCCAACCTCCTCTTCCACAGTGGCAGTTTGGCCAGAAAAGCTTGCAGTCTATCAGCAGCATCCATAATGGTGACTCCAGGGCCTTGAATCACAAGATTCACTTCATTCATATGGCCAATAATATCCACCAAGGAGGCCAAGCTGTGATTGAATTCCTCACCTTCAAACTGTTCTGAGAGTGGACTTTCTTTTTCTCTCAAAAAAAGTGAAACTTCTGCTCAAAGTTCAATCAAGCGCTTCAAGACTTGTCCTCTGGAAAGCCAGCAAACTTCTGTGTGATAGAGAAGAACTTCATATTCTGCTCCCATTTCTTGACAAAACCTCTTGAAAACGCGATGGTTCACACTCCTGGCTCTGATGAAGTTGACGACTTTCACGCCAGTAGACAAGACTTCTTTCAGAATTGCTGGCAGAGTCTTTGACGCCAATGCATGCCGATGTAGAAAACAATGGGTCATGGTGACCTGAGGAGCTTCTTTCTTCACCAAAGCAGCAAAACCAGATGTGTTGCCAAGCATCACAGGTGCTCCGTCTGTGCACAGAGTACCAAGATTTTTCTTCCAGTCGAAGTTTTGCTTAGCAAAGAAACTATTCACCATTTCGAAGATATCGATGGCCTTTGTAGTTTCCAAAAGGGGCTCACAAAATAGGAATTCTTCTTTGATGGCATCAGCATGCATATAACAGACGAAAACCAGGAGCTGGCTAAATTGAGAGACATCAGTACTTTCATCCAGTTGCATGCTGAACGGAAATGGTGTAGCTGCCAATTCTTCCATTACTGGCTTCAGAATATTAGAAGAAATGTCAACAATTCTGGAGTGGATGACGTCAATTGACAAAGGCACTGCTTCCATTTTCTTCCTCTGCTCCAAGCCACAAACCAGCTCGACCATTTCCAGGGCACATGGCTTTACCAAGGTCTCTCCCAATCATATGTGGCTTCTTTTGCTTGGCAATGCGATAAGCAATCTTGTAGGATGCCTCAAGACAAGGCTTTTGTGTTGGGCCAAATCCAGCTTTCTCAGATCGAGCCTTCTTCTCATGAAATAGATCAACACTGTCTGATGCATTTTCAGGATGGACAGATGTGAGGTGCTCCTTCAGCTTTGTTGGCTTCATGCTTCCATTGGCAAGAACCTTACCACACAGGAAACATTGTGGCTTTTGTTTCCCATCACGTTCAGTAAAGTAAAGTAAAACCAAAGGATAAGTAAGCATTGTTATATTTCCTTTACTTTGACATTTCCAAATTGAGCTAGGCCTGCAAAACAAAAAATATATATTATGCAATTTATATGAAGACAAATCAACAGACAGGCAGACGGACAGACCAACCGACTGACAAACCTTCACAGACAGATAACCCTATTTTCAGTAGCATTATTACGGATTTCTCAAGACTCTCTCAGAAAATATATGAATGACACTGACTGATGACTTCGTGTTTTTCTACCTTACTGATGCTCCCAGACCCTAACTTTCTCCGTTCTCTCTCTATTTATGCATCCCTACTCAAACTGCGTGCACCCAGTCCCTAATTTTGAACAATAAGTAATAACAGACTTGTTGCCAATAATGCACAAAACAAATAAATACAGCACACCAACTGTCCTTGGCTTTTTCACAACACTCGCACGCGTCGTTCTCCATATGCACCCACATACTCACAAACACATATTCACACACTGTAAACCCATCACTCTTCAGCCACACTCTGAAATTGTGGTCAGAAGGCAGTCGGAGGTCTCCAACCTCGGCTGGTACAGCTGTATAATAATAACTAAGGCCCTCTTTCACTATCTTCACCAAAAATATAACCATAGGTAATTGAATATATTTAGGAAAAATATGGTGGTTGTGCAGAGAACGACACTACCAATTTAAATGGTAAACATGGGCCACCAGAGATGCTTAGCGGTCAGTGCTATAAGCAGTGGCAGGGTACGTTTTCTTTCAATGGAAAAACCATTCTAGAAGTCAAAACCTGACGATGACAACGACGACGATTGTATGTTACCTGATCATGTACAGTAGCATCTCACACAATGCTAAATATTTACTGGTTTTCTTCAGTAACCAAAAATACATACATAACATCTGGTATATATTGACAAAAACATCAATTTAATATAAAAATATAGTGCATATAAATGTTACATTTTTATTTTACTTTCACGGACCCCCTGAAGCCATCGCATGGACCCCTTGGGGGTCCATGGACCTCAGGTTAAGAACTCCTGCTCTATTGCTTCTGGTTCTTCCCTCTGGACCAATCCTGGAGGACAACCCAGGTCAGCTTCTGAGGATGTGGTTGGGATGGATGGGGGTGTTAACCACCCCAACAACCCACCCTGGCTGGACTCCCGTGGGGAAATTGACCCACAGTGGCTTGTCATTACATGTGAACCGCCCCAACGACTGCCCAACTCCCAGCAAATGCATTCACATTTTACTTACTGCAGTACAGCAAGATCCCAGCGATTCCGGCTGCCATGACCAACAGGACGGCCCCCACGACACACCCAACAATGAGGCCCAGGTTGGATGCTAAAGAGGAATTGGGGGAAAGAGCAAAGGAACTGAAGTCAACACAATCTGGTTCATGCGATGCGTGACTGGATGAAGACCGGGGAGCCCACCAAGTTCAGAGAGGCTAAATGGGAATGGGGGTGGGAATGCAAGGAATAGCCCCCTTCCCTCCATCTCTTGTCAAGGTTTGCAGGAGTCCCTCTCAAACTGGAGCGGGCAGGGTGTGTGTGTCTCTTCCCACAGGGGGAAAACTGGAATACGAAGGTTGCACGCATCATGATATTTTGCTTAATTCAAATCTTTGCAAGCATGTCATGGCGTCACCGCCACTCAGGCTCTCAGGCAGAAAGAGGCCGGTCAGCTTTGGCCTGTGACACAGAATTCCACTTTATGGCCTACGAGGCAGGAGACAGTAGCCCCAAAGGGCTACAGCAGTGTTGAGAACTACAAAATCCAAATCATTCACTTTATACCCCGATGAGGCTACTGCACATTGATAGTGCAGCCTATAATGCTGCTGAGGGTTCTCAGGGTTTTGCCCCGGCACCTTCCCCATGCAAAAATTCACCTCCCAGAATCCTCCACTCCAGCAAAGAAGCCACCCCTTCTCTCTCCCTGCAGTCTCTCACCACCAGGTTCCTCCAAGGCCAAGTCCAGAGCCTCCAGCAGGCTGTCATGTTCCACATGGCACCGGTAGCGGCCCCTGCCCTTGGGGTCGATCTTGATGCCAAGCCAGGCGTGGTAAGTCCCATCCGAGTTGGGGGCCAGAACCCCACGGAAGGTGTCCTGCATCCAGTCCTCCCCGTCCCTGGTCCAGGCCATGTCGATCTCCTTCGGGTAGAAGCCGTATGCCCGGCAGATGAGGGTCTCCATGCCGTCGTAGTCCACCTTGCGTGTCACCCTCATCACGGGGAGCTCTGCAGAAACAGAAACATCCATGTTAACACAGAACCTTTCCAGCCGCTGGCAGGATGGATGCTTTACTTTGAGAGCAAGGAAATTCCCTCATGTGGCCATCTAGTCCTGCCGCAGAGATTCAACAACTTGCAGGATTCCAAAGAGATTATAAAGGAATTCCTTCCGCCAGCCGCCCTCGGCAATTTGATGAGGTTTTAAAATACCCAATTAGCTGTTCCTGGGCTTAGGAAGAAATATTGCAAGGTCTCCATAGCTTTACCTCTTCAGATGACTCCAAATTGAAGGTCATAAGCTGAACATAAAAGGAGACCGATCTTGGCTATTCCCTTCAAAAGACGAATGCAAGATTTGCCACTCTTCGCTTTCCTGCTGTTATTATCCATCACTTCCTTGCTTCACCCATATTTCATGTTTTATGATGTTTAATATTAATTTTAGCAAGCACAGCAAATTCAAAACGCCCCACCTCTCTCCTCCACTGCAGATATGGCTGAAATGGGGACAATGAAAGGATCACCAAGAGGTGCAGCCACAAATTCAAGTGGAGGGAAAGCCAGAAAAAAGAAAGTGTGTTTTTGCTCTTTTCCATTGCTTTTATTTTTGAAGAAAAAGGTGGTACTCTTGATGCAGCAGTCTGGGCATGCTCAGAGGCACCCTGTTCTTACACTGACTTTTTAAAAGTTGCTTCCCTCAGAAGGGAAAAGGACATTTTGCACATGTTTAGACACATTGGGTCTGAAAATCCTGATTTTAAAAAAGCAAACAAAAATAAATATAGCAATCCTGCGCAACCTCAAGGGTAGCTGAAGCATTGGATGCTCGCCCCTCCTCCATCAAAGTCTGGGGGGGGGGCATTTCTGCCTCTCCCCTCCCTGCTTGCAATTCCTCTCTCTCTGCCACAGATGAGCCACTTATGGGGTGTGTGGCTGGGCAAGGGGGCAGGAGGAGCAGGGAATCCTCCAGAGGGCAGGGAGGGATTCTGCCCCCAAGGCAACTGGGGTGGGTGGGAGAGTGGAGACCTTGGCCTGCCAGCCATGAGGGGGCAGAGGGGTCGAGAGGAGACTGGAGGGTTCCATTAGAGCAGAGGAGCTGTGTGGGCAGGGAGGGGTTTCTTGCAATGGGGGGGACTCACACATGCAGCCCCCTCCCCGCCTGCAGCCTGAACTGGTCCAGCCCAACAGTAGCCAGACCAGGGGATTGCTTGGATCATGTGTTTCTGTTTAGTTCTCCAGTTGGGTAGGAGGAAGAGGTCATAATTGAAGGTCATAAGCTGAACATAAAAGGAAGAGGTAGGGGTGCAGGCTGCAGTTTGAGGGGGAACCCTATTTTTGGATGCTCCCCAACTCCCCAAAAATAAATTACGGGAAGTAAAAAAATTTTTTTAAAAAAAGTCCAGCCCTGCAGCTATGTTTCCACTGGGCTAGTTTTCTAATTCAAGGAATCTATTTATTTTTAAAAATCTGGGCCAGTATTCACACATTTACTTCCCCACCTGCTGCAGCTATAGTGTGAAGTGGGATCATCTCGATTTCCTCACCCTTTGTAGTGCAAAGATTGACAGTTCAGTCTGGGACTATGAAAGAACTGCTGCCCCAAAAGCCCTCCGTTTGTCCCCCGGCCTCACCTTTCCGCCACAGTCTTTCCTCGCCATAGACCAGCTCGCCCTTGAGCCATTCTGTACAGGTCTCCTCCACGTAGGCCTTGAAGCGGTGGGCAGCGTAAGGGTCAACCTCCCCATTCCTCTTGGTTATCTGGGCCTGGGTATCGGCTGCTGTCCAGGTGAGTGTCTCCATGTCCAGGCTGACGTAGTCCCTCCCGTCGTAGCCGATCTGGAAATATTGCCCTTGGCTCCCATCCTGGCTCACCTCACAGCCAACCATCATCTGATAGGTATGAAACCCTGAAAGATTCACCCACAAGGTCAGGGGGGCATCAGAGCAGGGGCAGACCCCCACCCTTTCGCCCCCACATGTAAAGCCCCAGGAGATTCAGGCTGGACCTTTCCCCCCCCCCCCTCAGAGGCAGAGAGTGGCTGCCCAAGGATACAGAGACCGTCATTAAAGTTTAAAGGATGAACAGTAGCATTATCTTATTATCCACTAATCCCAAAACACATTAATCAGGACTATCACTATGACTTCCAGTAGGTCTTTCTTTTTGGTAGTCCCACCTGATTTAGAGTGCAATCCTGTGCACAATTACCTGGAGTTGACAAGTGTGTGTTTGTTGAGAAGGAGGTATATTTATTGACTGGGTTCGCACAACATGACAACCCATCATGGGTGACAAGCCACGATGTGTGGGACCTTGCCCTAGCTTGGAAGGAGCTTCAAGGTCAGGCATGGATTCTGACTCGGGGGGGGGGGGGGAGGCGGTGGAGTCGGGCCCAGCTGTGGAGAATCGGAGATGTGGCAGTTCAGTCCTGCCAGGTCTCCCACCACCTGGCGAACAGGGCAGGGATGAGGTGCTGGAGGCGGATACGGATGACTGTCTGCAGCTGGACGGGCCAACCTTGATGGAGGCCTCTGCTTATCAGTCGGGGACACCATCCCGGCAAGAGGGCAGCAGGAGGAGGAGCAGTCAGGCAGAGTCATTGGTTGAGGGGACGGTTTCCATGGAGGACCCAGTTTCTGATAGTGATTCCTTATAGTCGCTCCCTGGATATAAACCTTAGAAGCTCCCTGTAACCCTCATAGGAGACAGTGTACCACCACCCTGGACAGCATCCCACCTATGTGGAAACAGGAACATTGTGAACTGACTTGGCACTCTGCAGGGCTGGATTTATAACCAGAAATTTATTACCACTCTGTTTATTTGGATATTTATTGCCTGAGAGAGAGCTGTTTGCTCATTAGGGGAATTACTGCAATAAAACTTGGTGGGATGACTCCCATGGCTGGAATACAGCAATTGAAGGATATAACTTGTTCAAAAAGAACAGAAGCAACAGAAAGGGAGGTGGTGTTGCGCTGTATGTTAAAAATATGGATCTCTGCACAGAGATACAGGAAGAGGAGCTTGGCAGCACCATTGAGAGCATCTGGATTAAAATAAATGGGGCAAAGAATAAAACAAACACGGTGGTTGGAGTCTACTACCGACCACTCAATCAAGGAGAAGATGAGGATGAAACTTTTAAAAAGCAAATTGCCTTTGTTTCAAGGAGGCATGATGTAGTAGTGATGGGGGACTTCAATTTCCCCGATATCTGTTGGAAGATAAATTCTGCAAAACATGGCGCCTCCAAGAAGTTCCTGACTTGTGTTGCTGATAACTTCCTCCTACAGAAAGTGGAGGAAGGAACTAGAGGATCGGCTATCCTTGACCTGATTCTAATCAACACAGACGACTTAGTGGATAAAGGGGCAGTTATGGGAACTCAGGGGGAAAGTGACCATGTTATTCTTGAGTTCTTGATTCTAAACAAAGCAAAAGCTGAGTAAGGTCCCATGGCAAGCGACTCTAATGAGAAAAGGAGCCCAGGATGGGTGGGTGTTTTTGAAAAAGGAAATTCTAAAGGCACAATTGCAAACAATTCCCACAAGGAAAAAAGGCAGGGGGCAACAGAAGAAGCCAATGTGGCTTCACAAAAAACTCAGAGATGACCTGAAAACAAAAAAGGACACGTATAGGAAGTGGAAGGAAGGACAGGCTACAAGGGAAGAGTACAGGCAGGTAGCACAAACCTGCAGGAATAGTGTCAGGAAGGCTAAAGCTGAGAATGAGCTGAGGCTAGCGAGGGATGCTAAAAACAACAAAATAGCTTTCCTCAGATACATGCATAGTAAAAGACAGAGGAAAGAAATAGTGGTTCAACTACACGATGAGGATGGCAAATTGATAACAGAAGACAAAGAAAAGGCGGAAGTGTTCAATTCCTACTTCGCCTCGGTCTTCACCCGAAAGAGGGTCTATGTCCCCCCCCCCCGGCAAACCTGAAGTGAAGACTGAAGGGGCAGGATTGCAGCTTGAGATTGATAGGCAAATGGTCAAGGAACACCTGATTACTTTGAATTTAAATCTCCAGGGCCTGACGAACTGCATCCTAGAGTAATAAAGGAACTGGCAGAAGAACTCTCAGAACCACTTGTGAAGGACCGCAGTTGGTCCTATGCGTGGGTTCGGGACAGAAAGGGTTAACCGGAGCGAAGAAAACCCTTCTTACACGGCTCTCCGGCACTCAGGAGGAAGCTGCGACCAAAAATTGACAATGGAACAGAGAATGAATGAATTTACTACCTGTTTATGAATAAACAGGTTTAATGAGGCGTATCAAAACAAACAAGAAGTGTTAATAAGGCACACAGGCCTCCAGTTTCTACTGCAAGAACGAGCAGAGACAGTACAGCGCAAGTGTTACCTTAAATGACCCAAGTTCCTTGAAAGCCGCAGCTTGTTCGCTATCAGAAATTCAGCTTATTCACCGGGAGCTTCCCGGGGTTGGATCTCTGAGGCTGGACCGGAGCCCTGGACATCCGTGCAACCTTGTGCCCACCGACCAACAACCTTTTCAGCCAGGGAGTCCCCTCTTTTACCTCCTCTCTTGCTCCCCCCCTCCCTTCCTGTTTCCCCTCCACTCCTGTTATCTGGGAAAACCAATTCTTCTTGCTGATTCTTTGGGCTTCCCCGGGTGCTTGATGGTACTTGGTAGTTCTTTGAGACTGCCAAGTATCTTGGCGCCCCTTTTGGTGCTTGAGGGTGCTTCACAGCTCATGTCTGTCAGGGGGAAGGTGCTGTGGGGGTATGCAGATGGATCCCATTGAGGTAAATGTAAATGAAGGTTGATGCAAATGACTGCTCAGAGGTGAGCGGCTTCTGCCTATTCTCTCCACACCACTGTCTATTATCTTTGAGAAATCATGGAGGACAGGTGAAGTGCCAGATGACTGGAGGAGGGCAAATGTTGTTCCTATCTTCAAAAAGGGCAAGAAGGAGGAACCTGGGAACTATAGACCAGTCAGTCTGACATCAATCCCTGGGAAATTTTTGGAGCAGATTATAAAGAAGTCAGTCTGCAAACACCTTGAAAACAATGCAGTGATTACTAGAAAGCCAGCATGGATTTGTCAAGAACAAATCCTGCCAGACTAATCTGATCTCATTTTTTGATCGGGTAACCTCCCTTGTGGACTGTGGGAATGCTGTGGACATCATATATCTTGACTTCAGCAAAGCTTTTGACAAAGTGCCTCATGATATCCTGATTAGCAAACTAGCTAAAAGTGGGCTAGATGGAACAACTATCAGGTGGATCCACAGTTGGCTATAGAACTGGACTCAAAGAGTGCTTATCAATGGTTCCTTCTCAAACTGGGGAGAGGTAACGAGCGGGGTACCACAGGGCTTGGTCCTGGGCCCACTGCTCTTCAACATTTTTATTAATGACTTGGATGAGGAGGTACAGGGAATGCTTATCAAATTTGCAGATGACACAAAGTTGGGTGGAACAGCTAATACTCTGGAAGACAGAAACAAAATTCAAAGCGATCTTGATAGGCTGGAGCGCTGGGCCGAAAACAACAGAATGAAATATTATAGGGATAAATGCCAAGTGCTGCACCTAGGGAAAGGAAACCAAATGCAGAGTTACAGAATGGGGGACACTTGGCTCAACAATACTACAAGTGAAAAGGATCTTGGAATTGTGGTAGATCACAAACTGAATATGAGCCAGCAATGCGATGTAGCTGCAAAGAAGGCAAATGCTATTTTGGGCTGCATTAATAGAAGTATAGCTTCCAAATTGCGTTAACTGATAATTCCCCTTTACTCAGCACTGGTTAGGCCTCATCTTGAGTACTGCGTCCAGTTCTGGGCACCACACTTTAAGAAGGACGTAGACAAACTGGAGAGGGTTCAGAGGAGGGCAACAAGGATGATAAAGGGACTGGAAACAAGCCCCTATGAGGAGAGACTGAAAGAACTGGCCATGTTTAGCCTTCGGAAGAGGAGACTGAGGGGAGATATGATAGCACTCTTCCAGTACTTGAAAGGTTGTCACACAGGGAGGGCCAGGATCTCTTCTCGATCATCCCAGTTTGCAGGACACGGAATAATGGGCTCAAGTTACAGGAACCCAGATTCCACCTAAACATCAGGAAAAAATTCCTGACTGTTAGAGCAGTAAGACAATGGAACCAACTACCTAGGGAGGTGGTGGGCTCTCCCACTCTGGAGGCATTCAAGGTGCAGCTGGACAGCCATCTGTCAGGGATGCTTTGACCTGGATTCCTGCATTGGTTGAACTCAATGGCCTTGTAGGCACCTTCCAACTCTACTTTTTTATGATTCTATGATTTAATGAAAAGCTGGTTACTGCAACTCTTACCTCGTCTGTGGGAGGCCAGGATGAGACACGATGTGTTGTCGTTTCGTGCAAACCTGGACCGCTTCCTGCAACAAGCTACTCCAACAACCCATGGCTTGTTGTAGGGGTTGTTCGACCCATGATGGGTTGTCGTATCTTCCAAACCCAGGAGACCAACCCTATCGTGGGTTGCGGGAAGCAGCTAGTGAGCCACTTGGCAAGAGCGGCAAAAACCCCTTGCCACTCTTGCTGAGGTAGCCCGGGCCACCACCAGTGCCAGCCACCCCACTGATGCCCAAGCGGCACAGTGGAAAAACCGTTACTGGCTCAGGGCCACCTGCTGCAATTGCGAGCCCTTTGGTGCTGGCTGCAGCTTTCCCCACCCCCTTCCCCCTTTTTGGGGGGGCGGGGGAGATCACTTTTCACAATCTCCATTTTGACAGCCAGTGTTAGTGCTTTCAAATTGCCCAAATGGCACATTGGAGGGGCTTTCACTGGTTCGTCACCCCTCCCCTTTTTTTAGCGCAAGAAATTTGTGCAAATGTTTTCAAATATTATTATTATTTTTAGTGGGGCTTGTGAAGTACTCATGTCCCCCCTTGCGCTGGTCCGAAATGGCAAGCCTCACCTGGGCAATGTCTGGGGGTGGGGGGAGGAGGGTGCCTGCTGTCAAAGTGCAGCAGGCACCCACCATGGGCATTGACCCAGTGAGGCTGCAAAGAGCTTAATTTTTCACTTTGCCTTCTCTTGACAGCTGTCAAAAGGCGATCTGTCAAGAGAAACCAAAGCCGTGAGTGAGCTTTGCTTGCAAAAGTGGATAGCCAGTAATCACCACCCCACCACAGCGAGATCCTCTAGGGGCGTTTTTTCTACATGATTGTTGTTAGGTTCCTCGCACTTTTCTACGAGACTCTAGGTGCTTGGGAAAGTGTGAAAGTGTGAGCTACCCATTTTACCAGAGCACGGAGCTTTGACAGCTAGCTGTCAAAACTCCAGTTCCTTTTAAAAGGGGTTTCTTGACAGAGCAATTCAGGGGTTTTTAAGAAGGACTCAGTGACAGCCCCTCCAATGTGCCGCTTGGCCACTTCGAAGGGGCTGCCACTAGCTGACAAATCAGAGATCACGAAAAGCAATCTTGGGGGGGAAGGGGGAAAAGCTGTCGCAAGCACGAAAGGGCTCGCGATCATGGCAGGGGGGGCAAGTCCCTTGAGCTACCCATGGGAGGACTGAAGGGGGAGGATGAGGGGACAACCTACAGTGAGCCCGATCATCTGTTGGGCCCACAGTGAGTTGTTTCACAAATGACTCACCCTGTGTAGCCTATTTGCCAGGTGGGTTGTTGTGACATGTGAACCCACCCATTGCTTTCTAGGGGCAAAGTGAGGGGGTTTGTTCTTTCTGAGGGTGAATGTTTCTGCTGTAGCTCCCTCATCCTTCCTGCCATGCTTCAAGCAAGGTTTCTCCCCCATCTACCTCAAAACAGCTTTCTCCCCCCATCTCCTTGAAGACAGGGTGGGGATGGGGCTCCCAGACAGTCCCCCCCTTTCAACAGAGAGTCCCTCCCACCATCCACTCACCCTCACTCTGGTTGTAGCGTGTCCTCAGAATCACTAGGTCATCTCTGAAGCCTGCCTCATCGTGCTGCACTGTCTGGCTGTACCTGTCCCAGTACTGGGGATCTTCCTCTGCCAACTTCTTCAGCCAGGAGGCCTGAGGCAGTAGCTTCTTTGTGTTGCTGTCGTAGTGACCGATGGGCTGGTCATCCGCATACCCAACAGCAGTGAACTGGGGCAGCTCCTGGCTGGGCTCCGACACAGATGTGTAGATAGTGCGAAAGAGGTGAGGGGAGGAGCCTGGAACAGGAGAGAGTGGGGTAAAAGTAAGGGGGGGATCTGCAACTGAGGAGGGGGGCCCCCCCTCAAACCGCAGGGCTTCAAAGACCCACCCAACCTACTGCTGCTTCCATTTTGGAGGCCCAAATTGTGTGTGTGTGGACTGTTTATAAGCAAAGCACATATAGCCTTAGCAAGAGGAGGAGAGGGACCCCCAGGGAGATAAGAAGGGGAGGAGGAGGGCAAAATACTGGAGAAGTTGACGTGGGGGACAGGACTGGAGAACCAGTAAGACAAATACTTTGGGGCAATGAATTGAAAGGAGAATTGGTGGGAGGGTAGAATAGTGTGGAATAAAAGAGAGTTGTGTGGGTGGGTTAATATTTATAACTGCTGGGTGGGAGGAAGGAAAAAGAGAAAAGCCAGGCTTAGTTGCAATGAAGGATTCCCTGTTGAAATGACTGGGGACTGACTGGAAACTGCATTCATCACCTGTCACCTTTGGAGTTGTTCGCCAGCCACCTTTGAAGGCCAGCCCCATGTCAAACTGTACACTTTAAGTAAGGTGACCATTTTTTTCAAATTTAAAACCAGGACATTTATTTATTTATTTATTTTCTATACTGCCCCACAGCCAAAGCTCTCTGGGCGGTTCACAACAGTTTGTACATAAAAACAACAATAAAAACATACAAAATAGTTAAAAAGATTAAAAACCAAATTTAAAAAGCACAGTTTAAAATACAATCCAAAAGTTAATAAAACTAAGCCTACAGGTGACAATCCCCCCCCCTGCTATTTTGAGCTCTTAACTATTGAATGCCTTGGCATAGAGGGATGTCTTAACCTGGCGCCGAAAAGATAGTAAGGTTGGGGCCAGGCGGGTCTCAGTGGGGAGCCAATTGTGGGGCTACCACTGAGAAGGCCCTCTTCCTTGTTGCTACCAACCGAGCCTTTCTTGGAGGTGGCAGTTGGAGGAGGGCCCCAGATGTTGAGCGTAGTGTCCGGGTAGATTGCAGTTGGGAGAGACGAGACATTCTGTCAGGTATTGTGGTCCTAAGCCATGTAGGGCTTTATAGGTTAGAACCAGCACCTTGAATTCGGCTCGGAAGCATATTGGCAGCCAGTGCAAACGGGCCAGAACCAGTGTAATGTGCTCGGACCTTCCGGTCCCCGCAATAAGCCTGGCTGCCGCATTTTGCACAAGCTGCAGCTTCCGAACAGCCTTCAAAGGCAGCCCCACATAGAGTGCGTTGCAGTAGTCTAGTTTAGAGATCATCAGAGCATAGATTACTGAGACCAGGCTATCCCTGTCCAGATAGAGGCATAGCTGGGCTACCAGCCGAAGCTGGTAGAAGGCACTCCTTGCCACTGAGGCCACTTGAGCCTCAAGTGACAAAGATGGCTCTAGGAGCACCACCAAGCTACGAACCTTCCCCTTCAAGGGGAGTGCAACCCCATCCAGAACAGGTTGAACACCCTCCATCCGGTCAAAGGAACCACCCACTAACAGCATCTCAGTCTTGTCTGGATTGAGCCTCAGTTTGTTAGCCCTCATCCAGTCTATTGTCGCAGCCAGGCACCGGTTCAGCACATCCACAGCCTCACCTGCTGAAGATGAAAAGGAGAAATAGAGCTGTGATGGCAACGCACTCCAAAACTCTGGATGACCCCACTCAGTGGTTTCATGTAGATGTTAAATAGCATGGGGGATAAGAACGACCCCTGAGGAACCCCGTATTGGAGAGTCCATGGGGCCGAGCAACATTCCCCAAGCACCACCCTCTGGAGCCGGCTATCCAAGTAGGAGCGGAACCACTGCAATGCAGTGCCCCCCACCCCCAACTCAGACAGCCGCTCCAGAAGGATACCATGGTCGATGGTATCGAAAGCAGAGATCCAGGAGTATCAACAGGGTCACTCCCCCTGTCTCTCTCCCGACATAGGTCATCATACAGGGCGACCAAAGCTGTTTCTGTGCCAAAACCAGGCCTGAACCCCAACTGAAATGGATCCAGATGGTCTCATCCAAGAGTGCCTGGAGCTGGTTGGCCACCACCTGCTCAAGAACCTTGCCCAGGAAAGGAACATTCACCATCAGCCTAAAGTTGTTGAGATCTTCCGGGTCCAGTGAGGGTTTCTTCAGGAGTGGTCCCACCACCGCCTGTTTCAGGTGGCATGGGACCACTCCCTCTCGCAAGGAGGCATTGATCACCTCTCTGGCCCAGTCGCCCGTTCCCTCCCTGCTAGTTTTTATAAGCCAAGAGGGGAAGGATCCAGAACAGACGTGGTTGCACGAACCCATCCAAACACCTTGTCAACATCCTCGAGCTGTACCAACTGAAACTCATTCAAAATAACTAGACCAGGCTGTGCTCTGGGTACCTCTCCTGATTCTACTGCTATAACATTGGAGTCTAAGTCCCTGCAGATGCAAGAAATTTTTTCCTGGAAGTGCCTAGCGAATATATTGCAGCGGGCATCAGATGGGTCGATGATGTCCCTGGGGCCAGCGTATAACAGGCCCCGGATGACCCTAAAGAGCTCCGCTGGGTGGCAAAGAGATGATTGGATAGAGGCAGTGAGATGTTGTCTCTTTGCCACCCTCACTGCCTCTAGGTATACCTGGCTATAGCCACGTACCAGGGCTCGATTGCATCCTCTAGGAGTTTTCTTCCACCTGCACTCAAGCCGTCTCCTGTTTTGCTTCATCACTCTCAGCTCTGGGGTATACCACGGAGCCATACGAGCTCTACTACAGAGAGGGAGCTCAGGAGCGATCGTATCAACTGCCCGGGTCATCTCTCTATTCCAGAGATCAACCAGGGATTCGACAGGACCGCCAGCCATATCAGCCGGAAACCCCCCAAGGGCCCTCTGGAAACCATCCGGATCCATCAGCCTCCGGGGGCGGACCATCTTAATAGGTCCCCTACCCTTGCAGAGGGGGAAAGCTGCTGTTAGCCTAAATCTCAGCAGGTAGTGATCTGACCATGACAAGGGGACCGATTCAAAGTCCCCCACCTTCAGATCACCATCTCCATGCTCGGCTGAAAAAAACAGGTCTAGAGTGTGCCCTGCTACATGTGTTGGGCCGATGACATGTTGGGACAGTCCCATGGTTGTCATGGAGTCCATGAATTCCTGAGCCACACCAGACAAGGTGCCCTCAGCATGGATGTTAACATCCCCCAGCACCAACAGCCTGGGGGACCTCAGCATCGCCAGCGAGACCACCTCCGTCAGCTCAGCCAGGGAGTCTGTTGAGCAGTGGGGTGGGCGGTACACCAACAGAATCCCTAATCTGTCCCGCTGGCCCAACAAAAGGTGCAAACACTCCAGACCAGTAGTCAGACAGACAGGGAGCCTGGAGAGAGAGAGAGAATTCCTATAGACCACGGCAACCCCCCCTCCCCGGCCCTCAGGTCTACCCTGATGCTGCGCCAAGTACCCCAGTGGGCAAAGCTGGGAGAGACTAACTCCTCCCTGTTCTCCCACCCAGGTCTCGATAATGCATGCCAGATCGGCCGCCTTATCCACTATTAAATCGTGGATGAGGGAGGTTTTATTTTGCACCAATCTGTCATTTAGAAGCAGCATTCAGAGACCCGAGGGCAGGCTGATAGGGCAACCACCAAACCTGCAGGTGCGAGGAGGACCGGAACAAGGCACAGCCATTAAGTGTCTGGGCTGTGTTCCCCTTACCTGGCTAGTCCTCCTCCCAATGCCATATCTCCCTCTACCCGGCACTACATTAATTGTCCCCCCACAGAACCCCCCACTTGGCCCCATGACTCCCCTCCAAGGCACATGTTCAGGCCCTTGACAGGGAAAAACAATCATTCATTCATTCATTCATTCATTTCATTTATATACCGCCCCACAGCCGAAGCTCTCTGGGCGGTTCACAATAGATTATACATAAAAACAACAATAAAAACATACAAAATAGTTTAAAAGATTAAAAACCAAAATTTAAAAACACAGTTTAAAACAACAATAAAAAAACTAATAAAACTGAGTCTACAGGTGACAATCCCCCCCCCCCATGCTATTCCGAGCTCCTAACTATTAAATGCCTTGGCATCAGAGGGGAGGGGCCGTTGCTCAATGGCAGAGCACCCATCTTGCATGCAAAAGGTCCTGGGTTTCATCCCTGGTATCTCCAGGCGAGACTGGGAAATCCCCCCCACCAAGGGCACCGAGCAACAAATAGCAGTGTTAGGGGAGTGGCCCTTGCCCTTGTGGCACCCCCGAAGTCACAAATGCCCCCTCCCATCAGGAGATATTTGGGCCTTCAGGCTTCAACCTAACTCAAGCCTGGGTAGGCCTCAATCCTTCACAGTAGTCCAACAAGAACTGGAGGGTCATAGGTTCCCCACACGTGATCTAGCTCATTGTTGCCTACACACTGACTGGCAGTGGCTCTCCAGGGGTTTACACAGGAGTGTTTCCCAGTCTCACCTGGAGATACCAGGGATGAAACCCAGGACCTTTTGCACACAAGATGGGTGCTCTGCCATTGAGCAATGGCCCCTCCCCTCTGATAAAGAAGCCATGGTGTAGTGGAGTGGGAACACTGGGTCCCCGAGCTCTGGCACTTTTTTCAGCTGATCCTAATAAATTAGCTAGTATGCTATGGACTGATTTTCTTTGTGGGTATCTATCTATAATGGATCAACACAGCTGCCTGCATTTTGGGTTGTCCTTGGGGTATGGTCATTGGGGCTGTAATGATGAGCGCCTGCACTTCAAAATTTAGTACTGAGATACCATTAAGTAGTACTGTACTAATAAGGAGGAAGTTATCACTGGCTACACACACAGCACCTTTCCCTTGCCACTCTGTAACCCCACAGCTAGGCCTGCACACAGCCAGAGTGGATCATGGGGACAATGGCCTAAAGACCATGGTGGGGACCGATGATTATCTGCAATGACTGGGTTCAGGCAACATGATAACCCACACTCAGGGGTTGACTATGGGTTGAGTGTGGGTTGTTGCTGAAATGTGGGTTGTTGCTGAAACGGGGGTTATCGTGTTGTCTGAACCCACCTGCACTAACAAGCCATGGCTTCTTAACCACAACCAACCCACGAAGAGAACCCATGGTTGTTATTGGGCTGTGAACTGTGGGTTGTTCAACATGGTTTCTTATCTCAGCTGGGTTCAGATGACAACCCACGGTTCAACGACAACCCTTACTCAGCCCTGAGTGTGGGTTATCATGTTGTCTGAACCTAGTCAGTGTATTAATCCAGAAGGAAAGAGCACTCAGTGGCTTGCAGAGGGATCTGATAGGGGTTTGTACTGGAAAGTGACTCCCACTGGCTTCAGTAGGGCTAACTAACTCCTTACTACAGCCTTCTCCAACCTAGTGCCCTCCAGATATGTGGGACTACAACTCCCAGCATCCCCAGCCAGATGGCTGGCTGGGGATGCTGGGAGTTGTAGTCCAACGCATCCAGAGGTTGAGAATGGCTGCACTAGTAACAAGCGTGTCTTAGCTTTGCCTGCAGTCCAATGTGCCCTGAGCTCGCCTGCTCATCCGGCTGCCTGCCACACACTGCGCCTCCTCCTTAGTGCAAGCTGCATGGCTTCGCTCTCCCCGTCCAGTCTATTTAGCGCTTTAAGAAAAGGCTGATCCTCCTAAGCCCGCCCCTAACCTCCTCGGCCCGCCTCCTTCAGGTCCCGTCCTAATTGGCTGACCAGGGCATGAATATGTATGCCCTGACCTGTGTGAATGAGCCGCTGTCCCCTCCCTCGCTGCCATGCAGAGAGGCTCAGTGTGCATGTGGGTCTCCTCTCAGCTGCCTCCTCCATCGCCACCACCAGCAGACCCCCGTCTCGCGTCCCGGCGTGGTCCTGCCGCAGAGCGTGCGGGGTGGGGGTGGGGGGTGTCTGTGTCCCTTCGATGCCTGCCCGGGTCTTCATGCTCCCGCCCGGCGCGCTGCTGCCCGGCCCGTCTCCACACTGCTTCTTGCCACCCACCCGTGTGTCATGCTCCGCCGTCTCGTCCTGCTTGCCCAGGGTTCAGCGCCCACCAGAGAAATGCAGGGCCGTCTGGCTGGCTGGTGCTGCTGGCGCTCGGCAGCTGGCTCCGGCTGCAGGCGAAGGGCACTGCGCCCCTGTCTGATTTCTACCCCTTCAGGCTTGCGCAGGGGGATGTGGCTACCCCGCAGCAAGACGACAATGGCTCCGGCCCATCGCCATGAAGTTCCCTTTCTTTGGCGTGGCTCACACGGCGCGCTCTAGACTATGTCAGTAGTCGCCCTGTCTAAGGGCTAAGGAGAGCGCGGGAGCAGCTCCGCACGGGGCTTGGCTCCCCCCCCCCCGAGGTTTCTTAATGCAGAGAGTCTTATGAGAAATAAACAAGCTGCGTTCAGTTTTTTACAAAAAATTAAAAACTATATATAGTTTACTAAAAGTGGGACAAAATTGACATTTATATCAAAAAGAAGGGACGGTCAGGAAATATGAAAAAAAACGGGACTGTCCCTTTTAAAATGGTACGTATGGTCAGCCTAGTCCTGGCGAAGCAGCGAGGTGCGCCGTGAAAACAGCAGAGCGAAAAGCTCGAGTAACCGAGAGAGCGTGGAGCTCTGAGGGCCAATGTCATGGTCCGAAGATGCCAGATCACTGGTGCCTGTCTTGTGCTGCGGAGGGCCTTTTATAGTCCAAAGCTAACACTTAATTGGTCGATTCTGGCGGGCTCTGTGTGATGCTGTCATCATCGAGTTCCCACGGTCGGGCTGTATTTACTGCACGGGAGTATTATCGAAGAGTCGCTGCGGCCACAATATAGTGAGAGTGTGTGTACTGAATGCTGAGTATTGCCGAGATCCAACGACGAGAACCGTCGTGTAAAATAACACTAAAACTAGGATAAATTAATAAAATTGATTTAGGCTGGTTTATCAAGGATTGATTTGATGTACTCAATCTTTTGATAAATTAATAATTTTTGATTTTGTAGTCCTAAACTGTACTGGTTACATCTCACGACTAACCAGGACAATGTCCAAAAAACCAGTACTGTACTGGTAAAACCAGTACGTATGGTCACCTTAACTTTAAGGTTCTGCCCCAAGGAAATTACAGGCCCCATAGGAGAAATGGTCAAAATTGGATCTATACAGTCACATGGATTTTGTGGGCTTTTTGTTTTCAGACAGGACAAGTCCACCATCAATCCACAAACTGCAGCATAACAATTATTTTATTTGTTTGTTACATAGATTTGTATACTGCTTTCCAGTAGGATATCAAAGCCGTTTACAGAAATGATAAAGAAACATAAAAGATAACAATAAAAATGCAGTAAAATAATCCCTGGTTGGCCATCGTCATGCTGGCTGGGTCTCCCTTCAGGGAATGCCTGCATCGGTCTTGAGCAGATGCCTAAAGATCAAGACTGAAGACACCAGCCTCATGTCTTTAGTGGGGAGAGAGTTCCAGGGGGCAGGTACTAAAACAAGATGTTGTGTTACTGGTACTCTGGAGGCAAACCTCAGCAGCACGAGGCCCCGTCAGAAGGGCTCCTCCTGAGGGCCACAAGGACCGGGCGGGGACATAAGGGGCGAAGCAGTCCCGAAGGTAAGCTGGTCCTAAGTTGTTTAGGGCGTTATATTTTAACAACAGGACTTGAAACTTGGCCTGGTAGCTTCTGGGCAGCCAGTGCAGTACTTTTAACAGAGGCGTAACACGCTGCTGAAAAGAGGACCCTGTTAGTAGCCTCGCTGCTGCATTCTGCACCCACTGCAGGCCTCAGGGCAGCCCCACAGAGAGGGCATTCATATAATCCAGTCTTGAGGTTCCCGGTGTCTGGACCACAGTGGCCAAGCTATCGTGGTCCAGGCACGACTGTAGCTTGCAAACTGGAGTTGGGAAAAAGCACTCCTGGCCACTGAGGCCTCCTGAGCACTCCTGTGACAAAGATGGATCCAGGAGCACCCCCAAGCTGCACACCTGCTCCCTCAGGGGAAGGCCAACCCCACCCAGGACAGGGAACTGGCCTGTTTCCCGGCCCCATGACCCCCCTGCCCACAGCACTTCTTCTTGCCAGGATGCAAACACGGTGTATTGGCCCTTTTCCAGTTACAACTACAGGCACCATGGCTCTGCGGTTGCTCAAAAACATGGATCCAAGGCAGGAATACTCAGGGGGTTTAGCCAGAGACTCCTGAAGTCCACCATCATGTCAGAGCTCACATCCCTATCATGGGCTAGGCTGTAAGTGTGACAGACCCAGCAATTTTGTGGCCCTACCGTAGAGCAAAACCATGGATGCAAGGTACAGGTCCTCATGGCTTTTTACTCAACCACCCCCTCCAAATTTACTATGATTCTTATGCTACGCTCCGTGGAGAAGACATAGCATAGAAATCGTAGCATCCAGATCATGGATCCAGAGATGTGGCACCAGCAGGTCACCTAAGCAATAAGCTCATAAACAAAAGGGGAGGATAGACTGTAGGCTCACTCTCTAGACCAGGGCTCTCCAACCTTGGGTCCCCAGATGATGCTGGCCTACAGCTCCCAGCATACCCTGCCACCATGGCTAAGGGATTCTGGGAGCTGTACAGCAACATCTGGGGACCCAAGGTTGGAGAGCCCTGGTCTAGACTGAGCCCACAGAGTGCACCTCCCGCTCTGCAATTCACTAGATGGCCATTTTCAGCTGTCTAGCTGAGGTGCGTTGGAGGGGGAGGGAGGGAGGCTGGAGCGCCACCAGGATAACTCGTATCCAGGCGGCCCCAGTCCCCTCCCCTCCCCTCCCCTCCCCTCCCCACCCCTATTTACCCCAAAGCAGATTTTCAGACCTCGGAGATGCAGCCAGCCTGGTTCTTCCCACACTGGCTGTGAGAGGGGGAGGGGAATCAGATTGCGGATCCCCAGCTCCAAAGTTGGAGCTCTGTCTCCAACCTCGGATCTGGGAATCCAAAGTATCCTATGGCCCCCTAGACGCTGTCTAGAGAGCACAGGATCGCTCTCTTAATGACCTTTTTTACCTCCTCTTCTGTGATATCCTGGTTTAAGTAAGTTTGGTTTTCAACCAACATCCTTTTAATATTTGCTTGAGATTGTATTTTTTGAATTTATTTCTGGTTGCCTAGAGGCTATATTTATTTATTTATTTCTTATATTTATTAATCGCCCATCTGGCCGGTCACCCGACATAATAAGATACAAATTTATTTATTTATTATTTATTTATTTATTGCATTTACCGGTATACCCCGCTCTTCAGCCAGAAAAGGCTCTCAGAGCGGCTTACACAGATTAATAATAAGACAGTCCCTGCCCTCAGGCTCACAATCTAAAAGACATGACACAAAAGGAAAAGGGATTGGGAGGGAGGAGGAAGAATGCCAAACTCAGGCATAATAAGATACAAATATTTGATTCATACTTTTCACTCAAAATTTATTTTTCCTTGTTGGTCCTTAACAAAGGTTATATGTTTTCTGGTTGCTTTCCGTCTCAATCTATTGGCTAATAATTTCATATTTCTATTTCCAAATTCATAAAATCATTGCTTGACATATTATCTGATTAATTTCTAATGATTTAAGCTTGTTTCTCTTTTTTATTCATTCCAATTTAACCCTTTCTTCTTTAGGGTGTTTATGCCATGTTTCTAATTATTTCATTTCTGTTGTAAGCTGTTGTGTTGCTAATGTGTGTTGTTTTCTCATACAGCTTAAAGTGTTTCTGCAATTCCCTCTAATTTCAACTTTAAGCACATCCCATAATGTTTGAATACTCACATGCTGAGTATCATTGTAAAGAAAGAAAAAATCAATTTCTTTTCTTCTTTCCTCTCTAGCTTCTTGCCAGTGTGGCGCAGTGGTGAGAGTGTTGGACTGGGACTCGGGAGATCTGGGTTCTAGTCCCCATTCAGCCATGAAACACACTGGGTGACTTTGGGCCAGTCACTGACTCTCAGCCTAACCTACCTCACAGGGTTGTTGTGAGGATAAAATGGAGAGGAAGAGCGGAGGATTATGTAAGCCGCCTTGGGTTCCTTGCAAGAAAAAAGGCGGGGTATAAATATAATAAATAAATAAAATGGGATCAATTTTCCAAGCATTAGTTTTGCTTTGTTTTGGACCTAGGTGTTACTGGTGTGTGATCCAAAACAGTTATCATGCCCATTCTCGCATTCTTCAGCACCAGCTTTGAATTCTGAGAGAATAAGATATAGTCAGTTCTAGAAAAACCGTTGAGACCTGCCCAGCCAATTCCTGCTGGACAATTGCACTTGTGCCCTGGGCCATTGTAGGCAGCAAGGCCCCGACAGGAGGAAGAGCAGGTGCATTGGCTGCTCACATAGCCAATGGAGTGCCAGAGGCCTTCCTCACCTGTCTGAATTTGGGGCAAGATAATATATGAGTGTATTTATTTATTTATTTATTTATTATATTTATACCCCACCTTTTTTCCTGCAAGGAACCCAAGGCGGCTTACATAATCCTCCTCCTCCTCTCCATTTTATCCTCACAACAACCCTGTGAGGTAGGTTAGGCTGAGAGTCAGTGACTGGCCCAAAGTCACCCAGTGAGTTTCATGGCTGAGCGGGGACTAGAACCCGGATCTCCCGAGTCCCAGTCCAGCACTCTCACCACTACGCCACACTGGCTTGCCGGTTTGCTTGAGTGTATCTGGGGCTCCTTGGATCTGCAATCATCTTTCTGGAGTACACCTGCTTTTTGCATGATCCATGTGGCCAGATTCTGTTAGGTGCATTGCCTTCCCTGGCATCAGGGGTTTGCACTAGGCTAGAGAAAGGTAATCGATGTGGGAGGAGGAGAGAAGCTTCTTGCTCCTTTGTGTTCAAAAGCCACAACGCCTTGTGGCATCTAAAAGATTCACAAATCAACTGTGGCATAATAAGCTTTCATGAACAGGAGTCCACTGTACAGAAAGTTATTTTGAAAGATGTTGCTTTTCATGTAACTGGAGGAAAATGGCACTTGCTGAAATAAAGGTACAGCGGCCCTGAGGATCTCTGTTGCACCTGATCCCCCTGGACGAGCTGGCTTTTTATTTATTTATTTATTTAATTATTATACCACCCAATAGCTGAAGCTCTCTGGGCAGTTTACAACAATTAACAAGACAGTCCCTGCCCACATGTGCCTCTCCTCCTGCTGCCCCTCCTTGAATCTTTCTGCCTGAGGTTTTTTTCTGAAATCAAATGCCCTCCTCTCCCCTGCCCATAATCCTTTATGACAAACAGGGGTGTCCTTAGGAGACAGGGCCCTTTAAAGAAAGACACACACACACACAAACTCTACAGCCTGAGGCAGCTGCCTCAGACAGCTGGTTTGGGACATCATGAAAAGCAGCAAATTATTCATTATTTAATGGATTAATTATTATTATATTTTCAATGGCAGGGAAGGGGAGAGATGCATGTTGGACTTTCTGCCTCAGAGCAACTTGACTGGCTTTGAGTCCTACTATGCACCTTGACTGGGGTTGGGGGGGGGGGAGAGGCACCATTTGTTTCTCTGCTTCAGGCAGCAAAATGTTTTTGGGGGCAGGCCTGGACATGGTTAGAGAGACCTGTGCGGTGAGAAAAAGTAGCTGAGATGGTACAGGAAATTACGGTATGTGGGGAAGGGAAACAACTGGGGGTATAGAGAGATCTGTGGATGGGGAAACATGTTCAGGATTACATCAAAGTTACTGTGTAATCCTAAACATGCTTACTCAGAAATAAATTGCACTGAGTTCAATGGGATTTACTCCCAGGTAAGTGTAGGATTGGAGTTTTCCTCCTTCGTAATTGTGCTGAGCTGCAACCTGCCTTATTCACCCTGAAGATAGTTCTAATATCTGAATCTAGAGAGAAACCTAGGGACTGATAACTTTGGTGGTAATTTAAAAAACAAACAGCCAAAAACAAAGGTAGCTATGATGGTCCATGAGAAATAAAAAAACCCAATCTACAGTTGGGCAATACCTTTATTAGGAATGTTGGTTATTCCTAACACAGGTATCCAACTACGCTTTTTGATACTTTAAGAATTGTATGATGATGAGGTTGCTAGAAATTTAATATTGCAACATTTGGTATAGATTTTAGGATTACAAGAATTTATTATCCAAGAAATGTAAAAGAAAATGTGTCCAAGAAACTACCAAAGTATTTTAAAGTATTTGAAATAAAATGAGGAACCACCTTTTGCAGCAGCTCTCTTTGCCTCCTCACCTGGTCTAGGGACCAGGAGCAGCAAAAGCAAGGTCCTCCAGTCCTGAGGTCTCTGCCTGGTGCTGTTGTACTTGTTGGTGATGGGGGCAGGGTGGGGGGAGAGCTAGTGAGAATTTCCTCAAAAGTAAATCCCAGTTAATAGGGGTTACTCCCTAGTAATTGTGTAAGTTTGCAGCTGAAGAGTATGGGTTACTATAGCCTAAAGTACATTCCCACACTCTCCCTTTCCAGTGTGCCATGTGCAGTTTGCAATTACTTGGTAAATGTTTAAGGTGCCACACAGCTCTTTGCTGCCCCAGGCACTCCATCCTCCCCATCTGGATTTGGGCCTGAAAGACCAAGGAAAAGTGTGGGTGCATGGAGGGTAAGTTTTAAGCACACACAGGATGGGACATTGCACAGTTCTGTCCTGAAAGCAAGCAAGAGGTTAATTAGCTTGCCTTCTATAAAATTTAAATGATAGAAATTATTTCTAATTATACACATATATTATCATACCCTCCAACTGTCCCGAATCACTGGACCACCACAGAAAACCCTTAAGCCATCCAGGCTAAACGGAGGAGGATTATTATGTAAGCAGCCTTGGGTTCCTTGAAGGAAAAAAGGTGGGGTATAAATATAATAAATAAATAGCTTAGCTGCAGTTTTGCCCATGGCCCCTTTAAGGTAGCTCTGCTTAGGCTGGAATAGAAGCCCAAAGCAGGGAGGGAACTGCACTCACTGGCCTGGACCCAAGGAGAGGTGAATTATTCCTATCTTTATGTTGCCAAAGAGCTGACTCTGTGCCTCTAACAGGTGAGGTACAGTGCCAGAAGGAAGTGCAAGAAACTTCCCTTTCTCTCTGAAGCTCCATGTTTGGGGATGTGGGGTGGGTGGGTAAGCTTCACCTGTTGAATTTGTGCCAATCCTAACCATTTTAAAGCAAAAAGAAAGCGATTGCCCTGCAAACACTGACACACCCCCCATGAAAAACACCAGATATCAACAATTAAGGATTTAAGGTTTAAAAAAATTACAAAAGCCACTTATAAAATATTATAAAATAATATATAATATAATTGTGGAGGAAGGGGGGGGTGGCTGACCCGCCACACCCACACCCTTTCCTACCCAAAAAGGAACCAAGACCCCCAGAGACCTCAAGGTACCAGATTGCCAGCCTCCGCTGTCTGCAATCCTACTTGAATCTCTGTTCAGGGACTCGCCTTCAATTTCTGTAACCTGGATTTAGATACTGAAGCCACAGAGCAACTACAAAACCCATGTGGGGTAAAACCAAGAAAGGTTTATTCTGGTAGCACTTTACAACAAAAGGTGGGAAATGAGAGAAGCACAAAATAGAGAGACACTTTAGTACACAGAAATAGAGCTACAAAATAACAAAACCTGATTCTTTATATCTCTCAGGCACACAACTGGTTACCTGAGGGTCAGTTCTCTTCCAGGATTGGATCCAGCACAGCCCTGCCGCCCGGGGGGGGGGGGACTACTCCGCCTACACGAAGGTCCAAGATGGGTAGCCTTTCACAGGGCTTGCCTTTACCAGAGCCCTCATTCAGCTAATTTCACCAGGAGCTACCTGGGGTTGGATCCTGAGGCCTCCCGAAGGCTTGGGTCCTCTCCTTGGCTTACCGCCATTGCTCCAACAGCCACCATGCGGTGACCCAAAAGACAGACAAAGAAACAAAACTCCCACCTTGGAATATAGCTCTTCCCCCCTCCCCCTTTCTGTAGCTTTCCTGCCTCCAGCCAATTAGAATGAACTTCACCTGGCCAGGCAGGGGGAGGGAGACTCATGACATTTACATCTAAAAGCCGGGTCACTGACTAGACCGGCTTTTCAGGACTTCCAGGCGCCATCCATAGGAACTAGGCACACTTCACCCCCTCCCAGCCCCCCAACTGGCCTTACTTGGTTTACACATGAGGAGGCATGTGTGTGTGTGTACATGTAGGAACCCCCAAAGGCTCTTTTCTTCACAATAATAATGTAATAATTATAATAAATAAGATATTATATAATGATATAATTCTGGAAAAATCATCCTAGCACTGTTGCTGCTGCTACTTCTTTTAGCAAGGAGCAGCATTTCACAATTATCCCTCAATTACAGGATACTTCTTCACACAATCCATAATCAATATGCTACCACAAGATGTGATGGTCAGTGTTGTAGATTGCTTTAAGATATACACACTTTCCTGTGAGTAAGTCCCATTGAACATAATTGGACTTACCTCTGAGTACACAAGCATAGGATTGCACTGTTACTCTGTTTTCAGAGCAGTGGTAAATTTTACTTGGCTCTAGCTGTGTACCCCATGTGAAGATCTTTTTTCTTACACATGCTGAAGTGCAATGGAGAAACTGTCTATAGTAATGATTAGGATTATTCTGCAGGGATTTTGGGTTTTTTTTTTTTTTTAATGCATTAGACATTTTTTAAAAATATTTTTTTTAGCAGAAAACACACCCTCCTCAAAAGAAAGAAAAAATCCCAACTACCTCAAATAGCAGCTACAAACATCATTCCATTTTGACATTATTGTTCCATCTCAGTGTTGTTCTTGTTTTTTTAATAGAGTACAATAGAGCCCACATGTTTTTGTTTCTGAGTGGAGAAAATAGGAGCTTGCAGGGTGGGCCTGTGAACCACTTTGCACACTCAGAGATATCTAAAGGTTAAATATTAGTATTTCTTTGGCAAACTACTAAGGAGAACAAAGCTACCATGGAGGGATCTATTTTTAAAGTAGGAGGGAGATCTTTAAAACAAGGAGTTTCCTGCACAATGTGGGGAAAGTAGGCTGAATGTTATGTTTCACTGAAATAATGGCATATTCCTCCCCGTTTGACCCCTTCCTACCATTTGTTGTCGCCTCTATATTACATTTTAGATTGTAAGCTCTTTGGGGCAGGGAACTGTTCTCTTATTTATTTATTTATTTATTATATTATATTATACCCCACCTTTTTTTTTCCTGCAAGGAACCTAAGGCGGCTTACATAGTCCTCCTCCTCTCCACTTTATCCTCACAACAACCCTGTGAGGTAGGTTAGGCTGAGAGTCAGTGACTGGCCCAAAGTCACCCAGTGGTAAAGCACCATGCACATTGATGGTACAGTAATAATAATGACAACAGCCACAGCCGCTGCCGCCGCCATCATCATGAGTCTGGATGATGGTGGCTTCAGAGTGGTCAGAGCCCTTAAATGGTTAGAGCATCCTGGGGTGGGTGGCTATACCCTTGGCCACGCCCTCAAGTTGCCAGGCCACACCCCCTCTTATCTTTTAAGAACACAGCAGCACTCCTGAACAGCTGCATGATATGTTATTCCAGGAGTGGAGCAGGACAATCGCTATCAAGATGCAACAGGTAGGGTGGGGCAGTTTAATCTTCCCTCCCCAGCTGTGATCTTGGCAAAAGGCCATGAAACTCACTGGGTGACTTTGGGCCAGTCACTGACTTTCAGCATAACCTACCTCACAGGGTTGTTGTGAGGATAAAATGGAGAGGAGGAGGACTATGTAAGCCGCCTTGGGTTCCTTGCAGGAGAAAAGGCGGGGTATAAATATAATAAATAAATAAACCGAAAAGGAGGAACCACAAAAACCACAACTCGAAGAAGTGAAATTCACCAGAGACAGCCACCAACCGAGTGGCGCATTCAAGTGAGGCACAAGACTTAACCGCCCCGCGCAATCTAGTCCTTGTACATTGCAAAGAAGCCCACTGCTCTAATCTTCTCCCTTCAATGTTTAATTCTGTGGGTTGCCGTCCTCAGGGCCAAAGTAAGATCTGAGGTGGTTTGTGTCTGCGCGCCTGGAGGTTCCTTGCAAGTACAATCCAAGCCAACCCCCAGAATCCACGACAAGCGTCCACTCCACTGAGAGGAGCCAGCAAGATAAGGGGGGCAGGAGGGCTGTTCCAGGGGAACTGGGATGTTGTGGGTGTGGGGCACAAAAGCCTCAAGGAGGAAGCCCGCTTCACGTCAAGAGGAGGCGAGCAGGCACAAATCTCTTTTTTTTATTCCAAGAAAGAATTACAGAGTTCTCTATCAAAAAATTACAATGCACAGAAATGTATATTTGGCTATATTGCATGATTTCTACAAAATTAAATGGAACTTAACCAATTTTCTGCAGATTTGTCCAACTGTTGTATTTTTTCTGTTGTTCAAATAGAATGCGTTTGTGGCGTAACCCCACAATTCAGTTCCCTGGTGTATGTCTGCATTAGTATGTTTAGGGAGTGTAGAATGTTGAACTGAGTGGGTGTGGTTTGTGATGTCTTGGAAAGGGTGGGGGGAGGAGTATATAAGGAGTATTTGAGTGATGTCAGAGTAGTGTGGTTAGAGTGTTGGGAGTTAGGTTAGTCGGGTCGTTGTCTTTTCCTTCTTACACTTATTCGTGTCTTGTCTGTCAGGAGTTTTGAGAGAAATCAGTGCTTGTCAGAAGAGTGAAAGTATTTAGAGTTATAGGGACTTGGGTTAATTACAAAGTGTTTGGTGTAGGCAGGTTTAAAGTTATTTTCTGGAACTAAGATTTTGAGAATTAAAATAAACTTATTTTTATTTTGTTTGCTACCCAAATCCTACGTGTCAGCTTGGCGTTATTAACCTGCATTACTGTTAAATCTACACACACATACACACACAGTATCATAAATTTAAAATAGATCCTTAATAACCTGTATTAATCTTTTCCCTCATTGGTAGGGGAAAGGTTTCATTTGACCCTCCCCTCAGGTTTTTAAGTGTTGGTGCTTAGCCTGAAAAGGGTTTATGCGCCTGGTCCTAGTGTGAAGGGACTGTCATCACAGTGTTATCTTTACCATAATAGCAAAATCCCACACTTCATCTAACCCAGGGTTCTCCAGTACCTTTGGGCATGTGGGCACATTTGGCACTTTGAAAACATGACCTGGGCAATAAACTGGCTGCTGTAGGGGGTGAGGGGGCAATCCCAAAAATCTTGGGAGCGGCCCACCCCCATATGTGTGCATGAATGTGCACCCTGTGTGTATGCGCTACCCACTCTGGCTTCTCTCTCTCTCTGGCTTTTCTTCTCTTTCTTTGACTTTGACTCTCTCTCTCTCTCTCTCTCTCTGTGTGTGTGTGTGGCTTTAAAATCTGTAGGGACTGAAGTAATCCCCACTTGGTCAAAGCAAACTTGTTGAGACCAAAGTAATCTCCACAGCAAACTTGTTGGGACCGAAGTAATCCTCCCAAACTTGTAGGGACCAAAGTAATCCCCTTTATTGTAGGTAAAGCTTGAAGTCACCAAAACTCCACGCAGTCAGAAGGTATCCCAAGAATAGATTAGGTGCAGCCAGCTTGCTGGGATTGAAGAAGTCTGAGCTGACGGAGGTGGTCTTGGACTTGGTGTTGAGGACCCGTAGGATGATGGTTCTGGGGGACTTCAACTTCCATGCCGAGACTGCTGTGTCCGGGGCGGCTCAGGACTTCATGGCTGCCATGACGACCATGGGGCTGTCCCAACATGTCATCGGCCCAACACATGTAAGAGGACATACACTTGATCTGGTCTTCTCGACTGGGCAGGAGGATGGTGATCTGAAAGTGGGGGAATTAACATCTGTTCCTCTGTCATGATCAGATCACTTCCTATTGAGGTTTAGACTTTCAGCAGTGTTTCCCCTCCGCAAAGGTGGGGGGCCTATTAAAATGGTCCGCCCCCGGAGGTTAATGGATTCCGATGGATTCCAGAGGGCTCTGGGGGATTTTCCTGCTGGTATGGCTGGCGGTCCTGTTGAAGCCCAGGTTGCTCTGTGGAATGCAGAGATGACCCGGGCGGTGGACACGATTGCGCCCAAGTGCCCTCTCCCTCTGGGCAGAGCCTGGCCAGCTCCCTGGTACACACCAGAGCTGAGGGCAATGAAGCAAGAGGGAAGACGGCTGGAACGCAGGTGGAGGAGAACTCATGCTGAATTTGACCGAGCACAGGTTAGAGCTCATTATCGAGCCTACTCTTTGGCGCTGAGGGTGGCAAAGAGAGAATTCTTTTCCACCACCATTGCATCTTCTCAGTGCCGTCCAGCGGCACTTTTCTGAGTGGTCCGTGGCCTTTTACACTCTGGGCCAGCGAGAGAAATGATAGAACCCTCAGTAGCACGCTGTGACGAGTTTGCACAGCACTTTGAAGATAAAGTCGCTCAAATTCGTCATGAATTGGACACCACAGTTAGTGCAGCTCCTTTAGTAGAGGTGTCCAGAGCACCGTCTGGTCTGGTTTTATTGGATGAATTTCAGTTATTGAGGCCCGAGGATGTGGACAAGGTGCTTGGCCAAGTCCAGTCTACCACCTG
Source organism: Shinisaurus crocodilurus (assembly GCA_021292165.1). Classification (NCBI taxonomy): domain Eukaryota; kingdom Metazoa; phylum Chordata; class Lepidosauria; order Squamata; family Shinisauridae; genus Shinisaurus; species Shinisaurus crocodilurus. Next base: position 18,393,337 of record CM037882.1, read on the forward strand.
TGTGCTTGACCCTTGCCCATCATGGCTTATTACATCAAATAAGGAGGGGATAGCCGGCTGGGTCCAGGAGGTTGTAAACACCTCCTTGAGAGAGGGAGTGGTGCCAGCCTCTTTGAAAGAGGCGGTGATTAGGTCACTCCTCAAAAAGCCTAACCTGGACCCGGATGATGTTAATAACTACAGGCCGGTAGCTAATATCCCATTCCAGGGCAAGGTGTTTGAGTGGGTGGTTGCTGGTCAACTCCAGGCACTCTTGGATGAAACGGACTATCTAGATCCATTTCAATCTGGATTCAGGCCTGGTTTTGGAACGGAAACTGCCTTGGTCGCCCTGTGGGATGACTTCTGCCGGGAGAGGGACAGGGGGAGTGCAACCCTGTTGATTCTCTTGGACCTCTCAGCAGCTTTCGATACCATCGACCATGGTATCCTTCAGGATAGGTTGTCTGGGTTGGGAGTTGGAGGCACTGCGCTCCAGTGGTTCCGATCCTACTTGGGCGGCCGATTCCAGAAGGTGGTGCTGGGGGATTACTGCTCTGTCCCTTGGCAGTTATGCCATGGGGTGCCACAGGGCTCTATTTTATCCCCTATGCTGTTTAACATCTACATGAAACCACTGGGAGAGGTTATCTGGAGGCGTGGGCTGAGGTGTCATCAATATGCAGATGACACCCAGCTCTATCTCTCTTTTTCATCTAATCCAGGTGAGGCAGTGGCTGTTCTGAATCAGTGCCTGGACACAGTAATGGACTGGATGAGGGCTAATAAATTGAGACTCAATCCAGATAAGACGGAGGTACTGTTAGTGGGTGGTTCGTCTGCCCGGCTAAGTGATATTCAACCAGTTCTGGATGGGGTTGCACTCCCCCTGAAGGATCAGGTTCGTAGTTTGGGGGTGCTCTTGGATCCCCAACTGTCACTTGAGGCACAGGTCAACTCGGTGGCACGGAGCACCTTTTATCAGCTTAGGCTGATACACCAACTACGTCCTTATCTGGACAGAGATAGCCTAGCTATAGTTATCCATGCTCTGGTAACCTCTTGTTTGGATTACTGCAATGCGTTATACATGGGGCTGCCTTTGAAAACGGTCCGGAAACTTCAGCTGATCCAAAATAGGATTATTAACCGGGACTGGCCGACGAGAACATATTATGCCAGTGCTTTCTCATCTGCACTGGCTGCCAGTCTGTTTCCGGGCCCGATTCAAAGTGCTGGTGCTAACATTTAAAGCCCTAAACGGCTTGGGGCCAGGGTATCTGAAGGATCGTCTCCTCCCATATGTACCTGCCCGGACCCTAAGATCTTCCTCACCGGTCCTTCTCCGAGAGCCCCTGCCAAAGGAAGTGAGGCAGGTGGCTACTAGGAGGAGGGCCTTTTCTGCTGTGGCACCCCAGTTATGGAATAAGCTCCCCAAAGAGGTTCGCCTGGCGCCTACTTTGCATTCTTTCCGGCGCCAGGTGAGGACCTTTCTGTTCTCCCAGGCATTTTAATCATTTTAATCTTGTAATTGTTTTTAATTCCGTTATTGTAACTGCTGCTGCTAGCTCTGCTGTTTGTTTTTAATCTGTGTTTTTAAATTTTATATTTTATATTGTATTTTATGATTTTAACTGTTGTAAACCGCCCAGAGAGCTTCGGCTATTGGGCAGTATAAAAATGTATTAAATAAATAAATAAATAAAAGTCCCCACAGGGGATCTTGCCCTATATCATCGGGCCTATTTGTTGATCTGTACTAAATTTTGGTATTTTCTACTCCGATTAGATTTTCCTCCCTGGTCAGTTTTGGGATCTTCATGTTTAGATCCTCTCCCCAAATGGACTGCATTGGGCTCCCAATATACTAAAATGGATATTGTACCTCCCACAATTATGGCGGTAAGAGATGTGTGGCGTATAGTATCACATAAATTACAGTTCCATTTTTGCATGCAAAATTAACTTTGTGGGGAAGTCCAGATTTAAAAATTGACAAGAAAACATTCCTTTGGCAGACTTGGAAAGGTAAGTTGATTTTTACTTTGGACAAGCTAGTGGGTTCTGATAACCTACCATTCTCTGCTTTGCATGCTAAATGTGATTTGTCAGCTATGGCTGAATGGCAGTATGTGCAATTGAAACATTTGCTTGAATCTAGGCTTGGATTCAGCTTCAGTATCCCCTTTGCTATTGGAAGTTGTGGAAGACCAGCAACTGGGTCTTCTGCATGAGTTCGGCACTTAACGGGTTAACCGGCACTGAGATACAGTCCGTTAAAGCAAGTGTAAGCGATTTAAACTCGTACGCGGCTTAAAGGAAGCACAGGAGCCTATTTGCATCAAAGAATAGACGCTTTATTTACTACAGGTTAAATGGAGCAGAACTAATAGACTTCTAGGAATACTATGCATAAACAAGACCTGGTCGTGAATGACTTGGTTCCCAGGCTAGCGTATTGTAGAAAAGCATTACGTTAGACCAAAGACTTTACACCGTACCGCTTCTAGTCTGACTCCGAGCCTGCTGGCTCGGGGAAGAGAACTGCTTGACTCAGCCGGAGCTGGACTTGGACGTTATCAGCTCACCCGTGTTCCCAACCACCCTCTTCAGGTGGGTAGAGGGGTTTTCTACCCCGTTCCTCCCCCTCTCCCGCCCCTTGCCAGTCAGGTGGGCTTATTCCTGCCCCTTCGTGTCAGGTGGGCTTATTCCTGCCCGGGAAAGGTGACGTGTTGTAGTTACTGGGTTTCTTCAGGGGATACTTTGCAGCTCTTTGAGACTGCCCTTTACCTCCGGATGATCCTCTTGTGGATTCGGGTGATGTTCCCTATTGTGTACCTGTCTGGCCAGACTGGTATCTCTGGTTCGTCCCTGGTGGGGATTATGCAGACAGGGGTTGCCAGGGAAGCTACGTGTAGTCGCTAAGGGGAAACTATGTCGGGGTTCACGTCGCTGTGGGTGTGCAGGCTTTCTCCACAGAAGTATTGATGGAGGCTGAGCAGGTACAGCAACCCACGATCCAGGTTTACAAATATTTATTATCGCTGAATAAATATGACATGCAGAGTCTTAGGCAAGAATGGAATAATGAACCGGATTGTCCTATTTTGCCCCATCAATGGATAGCTGCATTGGCATCTATTTCAGAAGGGTTAATGGATTTTAGGTTACGTCTAATTCAGCAAAAACTTATGTTTTGATTAGGTATGTTGGGCACCACAATGCCTTTTTAATAAGAGTTTGTCAAAATCAGCTAACTGTTGGAGGTGTAATACTAATGCTTCTCTCACCCATATATTTTGGCAATGCTCAATGGCTGCCTCTTTTTGGGAGGAGGTAATAATATGGATATACCTTGTAATGGAAAGCTCATTAATATTTACCGATGTGCATGTTCTTCTCAACTATCTACCTGCTTCTTGGAATTTAACACAAGGTCAGCGCAAATGGATTCTATGTGCTCTTTTGAAAGTCAAAAGACTAATACTACAGCATCGGAAGGACAAACAGCCACCGTAGATAATACAATGGGCTGAGGACTTAATTATGCTTTCAACTTTTGAATGGGTGGTCTTTAGGCATAATCTACGAATGGATAAATACACAGATATTTGGTCTGCCTTTGTTGAAGTCTATGCATAATTATGTTTAAGAATAGTAGCATATCTTGTCATATAAAAATTGATTGTAGTACACATTGCCTATGTATCCATTGTAATGGATATATTCAAATACTATGTAAATAACACTGTAATACTTTATTTTAATTTATTTGGGGGGGGTTGTTTTGTTTTGGATATAATACAATTCACTTTTTAAAAAGCTTCAAGGAGATTTAACTGAGATGCCTCACCACCTGTGGAGAGGAATTGAGAACTCACCAAGCATCAGGCTGGCTTGAGACAGGAATGGATACCCAGGTAAGACACTTCAGATGCTCATCATGAGAGGTGACAGAAGACGGAGAAGGGAAGCAGAGAAGTCCACCCCTGGACTTATCTGAAGCCCCCCAAAGCATAGACCCCACAGGAATGTGAACCTCTCCAGACACACACTGACCTAGATCACACGTAACGGCATGTCACCATGGGTTAATTTAGCCATTGGGCTTGTTGTTAAAATACAACCCAGGGTGGGGGTGCCCCACAGCTTGTCGTCACGTCTGAAGCCAACACAACCCTAAGTCAATCCACCCACAACCCTAAAAGAGGCCATCGGTTCTGGGTGGTTTGTTAACCACCCCAACAACCCACCCTGGCCAGACTCGCACGTAACGACACTTCACAGCACGCCCCCTTTGGGGCTTCCATTTTAAATATTGACCCACAGTGGCATGTCGTTATGTGTGAACCAGTCCAATGACTCCCCCACTCCCAGCAAATGCATTGACATTTTACTTCCTGATGTACATCAAGGTCCCAGCAATCCCGGCTGCCACAACCAGCAGGACGGCCCCCACACCGCACCCAATAATGAGGCCCAGGTTGGATGCTATAGAGGAATTGGGGGGAAGAGCAAAGAAACTGAAGTCAAAACAATCTGTTCTATGTGATGTGTGACTAGATGAGAACCAGGGAGCCCACAGAGTTCAGAGAGGCTAAATGGGCATGGGGGAGGCAAATGCAAGGAATAGCCCCCTTCCCTCCATCTCTTCCCAAGGTTTACAAGAGTCCCTCTCTAGCTGGAATGGGTGGGGGAAAACTGGAATATGAAGATAGCACGCATCATGATATTTTGCTTAACACATTGACAATGATGAATTCAGATCTTTGCAGACATGTCATGGCATCACAGCCACTCAGCCTCACAGGCAGAAAGAGGGCAGTCAGCTTTGACCTGTGAAACAGAATTCCACTTTATGGCCTATGAGGCAGCAGATAGTCACCCCAATGGGCTACAGCAGTGTTGAGAACTAAAAGATCCAAATCATTTGCTTTGTACTCAGATGAAGCTACTGCAGCCTATAATGCTGCTGAGGGTTTTATTTATTTATTAATTTATTATTTATTTTATTATATTCATACCCCGCCTTTTTTCCTGCAAGGAACCCAAGGCGGCTTACATAATCCTCCTCCTCCTCTCCATTTTATCCTCACAACAACCCTGTGAGGTAGGTTAGGCTGAGAGTGAGTTTCATGGCCGAGCGGGGAATAGAACCCGGATCTCCCGAGTCCCAGTCCAACACTCTCACCACAATGCTACACTGGCTCAGGGTTTTGCCCTGGCATCTTCCTTATGTGAAAATTCAACTCCGAGAATCCTCCACTCCAGCAAATAAGCCACCCCTTCCCCCTCCTCGCAGTACAGTCATGCCTTGGATTGAGAGCATAATTCGTTCAGGAAACGTGCTTGTAATCCAAAACACTCTTATATCAAAACGAAATCCCCCCCAAAAAATGTGTACAGAGATTTTTAATTTAAGCCGTACTACAGTACTTGTATTGCAAGACATCACTTGTATATCAAGTAAAAAAAAATTAAATAAATATTTAAAAATTTGCTTGTCTTGCAAAACGCTCTCAAACCAAGTTACTTGCAATCCAAGGTATTACTGTATCTCACCACCAGGCTTCTCCCATGCCGACAGGTTTGCCTCCCAGAACAATATGAAGCATTTTCTACTGATCAGAGCAGCAGGAACAGACCAGACAGGAGACTTGGTGTGTTGGACCACAAATCCCAAACTCACCCCCACCCCAGTTGGCTGGGGGATTCTGGGAGTTGTGGTCCAACACATCTGGAGAGTGCCAGGTTGCAGAAGGCTGCCGTAATGTATCGCAAAAGCATCGAAGAGAGCTCCCCCCCCAAGTTCTATGCTCTCCCTACAACGGGCCTGCCCCCCCAATTTTCTCTGCCCCTCTAAAACATTTTTAACAATTAAATAACAATTTACAATTTTGTCTTTGAAAGGTCTGCAAACCAGATGAACTGCCCCCGCATTCCCCCCCAAAAAAACTTTTAGGCTGACTACGGGCCTGCCCCGCAATGGGCTGGCTGTAAATTCTGGAGGTACTCACCGGAGCAGGCCCCCAGTAGGAAGGTCGCCGCTACCAGGAACAAAAGACGCCTCCAGATCGGCTCCATCTCATCTCTGTCCTTGCGCCAGGAGCCGGAATCCGAAACAAGAGCCAGGCTTGGCGGGGGGGGGGGTGCATTCCACCAATAGAAAAGAAAAGAAGAGCATGGAGTGCGGATGACGCCAGTGGTTGCTGGGCAGACCCCCTGGCGCAGAGTGAGAACTCTCCGGAAAGGGAAAGAGAAAGTTGGCTCGTCCGCTCCTTTTCTGGCATCCGTTTTGATGTTTGCTTCTAGAGGGGGAGGAAGGAAGGAATAATGCTCCGAGGTCCAGCCGCAGCCTTGAAGAGGGTCATGACGGGATTAAAAAAACATTTGTGTGAAAGGCTGGAAGGAAAATATGAAGAAATGGGGTGGATCAGGCAGAACTTTGGGCGCTGTTGCCCAGCCAGGTAGTTTAAGGGCCGGTTCTCACGACACGGGAACCGCGGGGGAGCGGAAGATGCGAACGCTGGGGTGACCCCCCCCCCCCGTGTGACGGCCGCGCGCGTGGCCGCCCTGCCGTGCGAACAGCGGGCGGCCGTCCCGCAGGGGGCCTCCCGTGGTCGCACAGAGATGGCAGCCCAAACGGCCCCGCTGGGCATCCAGAGCTGCCGCCCCGCCGGACCCCACCCAGCCCTGTGCTGCCTCCCCCGCTCGCCGCCCGGGTCGTGTGAAACGGCCCATTGGCATAATCCTATGCACGTTTAGACAGAAGAAAAAGTCCTACAATTCCCAACATGCCCCATCGTTTAAACTCCTGGTCAAGGTGGGGGTGTGTGTGGAAGGGATGCCCTGCTGGAGCAAAACCTCTACTGGTGCCTCTCCTTTTTGCTGTGGACTGGGAAGGAGGCCAGGCAGGTACTGAAACAAGATTTGGGCCTACCAAAGCCCCAACTCCCAGATCCCAAACCCAACACACACAGCACCCTGGTGTTTCCCTGCCTCCACCGCCTTGACTGTGTGGTGGGACTGCTGACGCCAGACTGCCAGCAAGGCTGGGCCAATTCCCCATCCCAGTGCCACCTGTCAGCGCTCTGCCCTTTTGGATTTGAGTGTGTAAGCTGGCTCAAGTGTGAGCGCAAAGTCAATAACACAGCCCTGGGTCAAACAGACCAGACTGGTAGAAAAGACGGCCACACCCCCATCCACCCCTCCCTTTCTCTGTTATAATAATAACTGGGTAGATGTAAATAATTAAAAACAAAATGTTTGAAAATGATTGAGGGCAGTGAGGAGAGAACTGTGCTAGCCAACCCCATTCATGTCACCAAAAATATCTAACAGAAACCCCTGATCACACTTGGCACAGCCCCATCTGACCCAGCGATCAAAAAACCACTAAAGACAGTTTATTTTGTATTTTTCTTGATATTCATTTTACTGTAAATCATATACCATATTGTCATAATCTAGAATGCACCGGGGTATATATTTTGAATCAATCAGTCAATCATTTCCCCTGCACAAAATGTTACCGCTCAAGTGCTGGGAAAAGAAACGTGCCCCAGCAGAAAGGACACCACCTTGCAGAAATGTTGGGTATCCAGGGTGAAGAAACAGATTGTGTGAAGAAAAAAACCAAGCCTTCATATATTCCCAAGGATGCCAGAGTTCCTGATGGGATGGCGATGCCTCCTTCTGGGGAAATACTCCGAGCTCAGCTTTCGTTCCTTAAAGCTGAAAATGTGGGGTGTATAAAATAATAATGGATTAGAAGAAGTGGCAAAACTGAAGCTACCCAATGACGAGCGTAGTTCAAAATGAAATATTCCTCACATAGTGCACAGTAAACCAGTGGAACTCATTGCCACAGGATGACAAGAAAGTCAGCAGAGCGTCCCCTGACAGCTGCTCTTGGGAAAGGACTAGACAGATTCCTCACCAGAGTGTGGAGGGAGGGGATTGTTCCCTCTGTCTCTGTGATAAGAGAGGAACATATCCCATGGCAAAGACTGCTGCCCCTTGGAGAAAGATTCCAGAATCCCAAGTATCTGAAAGAACCCAGACCTCTCTGCCTGGTTTTGGTTGACACTTGTTGCTGCAGACAATAAACAGCACAAGGAACAGAATTTTAACCATCTTGACAGCCTGACCTGCTCAGAAGTAAGTCCAGCTGAGCTCAGTGGGGTTTACTCTTAAGTAAGTGTGCAAAGGGCTGCAGCCTTCCTTGAGCAATGAGAGAGAATCAAAATAAGCCCGGTTCAAATAAAGAATTCTGGGCCTGCAAAATGATTCATTTGGAGGGTAGCAGCACTGAAATAAGTAGTAGGTTGCCTGCCAGTGTGCAGGACCCCCCCCCCCCATGTGTGCACACACATGCCAATGATGTGGGGGTGGGGGAAGCTATTCCATGCTTTTGGAAGACTTGGGGGTGGTACCCTGGATTGAGAGGGGGCTGCTGGGAACAGTGGGAAGCCATCTTAGGTGAGGGCAACCTGAATTCTGATCAGAGCGGGGGGGGGGGCATCTTGAAATGGGGCAAAAAAAAACCTTTGAGTCTGCCCTTCATCCTGGGCAACATGGAACCACTTTTTTGAGACACCCCTCTACAGTTTCCCTCCTTTCAGAGAGCAGATGGGGAGGGGAGAAAGCAGGGCAAAAAACAGAGCACAAGCCCTTTTTCTGGGAGGTGTCAAGTGTCAGCCCTTTTCCCTTTGTGGGGTGGTGGTGGAATGACAGGCCTCTGGGGTTTCCTTTCTCATCCTGGGCCTCAAAACTGGCTTACGCTGGCTCAGCTTATCTGAGCGTGGAAAGCTAAGCAGGATCAGGCCTGGTTATTACTTGGATGGGAGACCCCTCCTCTAGTTTCCTGAATTGAGCAGGGAGTTAGACTCATAGAATCATAGAATCAAAGAAAAGTAAGAGTTGGAAGGGGCCCACAAGGCCATCGAGTCCAACCCTCTGCTCAGTGCAGGAATCCAGGTCAAAGCATCCCTGACAGATGATTGTCCAGTTGCACCTTGAATGCCTCCAGACTGGGAGAGCCCACCACCTCCCTAGGTAGTTGATTCCATTGTCTTATTGCTCTAACAGTCAGGAATTTTTTCCTGATGTTTAGGTGGAATCTGGGTTCCTGTAAGTTGAGCCCATTATTCCGTGTCCTGCAAACTGGGATGATCGAGAAGAGATCCTGGCACTCCTCTGTGTGACATCCCTTCAAGTACTGGAAGAGTGCGATCATATCTCCCCTCAGTCTCCTCTTCTGAAGGCTAAACATGCCCAGTTCTTTTAGTCTCTCCTCATAGGGCCTTGTTTCCAGTCCCTTTATCATCCTTGTTGCCCTCCTCTGAACCCTCTCCAGTTTGTTTATGTCCTTCTTAAAGTGTGGTGCCCAGAACTGGACGCAGTACTCAATTTGAGGCCTAACCAGTGCCGAGTAAAGGGGAATTATCACTTCCCGCGATCTGGAAGCTATACTTCTATTAATGCAGCCCAAAATAGCATTTGCCTTCTTTGCAGCCACATCGCATTGCTGGCTCATATTCAGTTTGTGATCTACCACAATTCCAAGATCCTTCTCACTTGTAGTATTGTTGAGCCAATACCTTCTTCCAATGGTACACCCGAGTTTATGTCTCCCTCCCCTGTTGGATTCAGTTTAAAGCCCTCCTGATTAAGTTCCTCATGCTGTGGCCAAACACATTCTTCCCAGTCCTTGTGAGGTGCAACCCATCCTTTGCCAGCAGTCCATCTTCCAGGAAGTGTAGACCGTGGTCCCAGAATCCAAATCCCTCACGTCGGCACCACCTTTGTAGCCAGTCATTCACTCGGAGTATTTTTCTTTCCCTTTCTATGCCTCTTCCAAGTACTGGAAGGATGGATGAGAAAACTATCTGGGCCCCAAAGTTCTTGAGTTTCCTTCCAGTGGAAGACCGACAACCTGGTCTTCTGCGCGGGTTCAATGCTAAGGGGGTAGCGAGCCCTGGGGCGGGCCTTCTCCGAGGTCCCCAGCGCCTCACCCTTAGCCCAGAACAAAGGGATAACTTATAGCCACAAAAGTATCTTTTAGAAAACAAGTTTATTTACAAAATTACCTTCACAAACCCAGACCCACGCCAGCAATACAGCTTATCAGTACGGTACAAAGTAGCAAGCAAAAGTCTCAAGGACAACGTGATTTCAGGGCTCTCAGCTAGTTAGTTTAGCTCGGGTCCCGGCAGAGGCCCGGTCAACCACACGCTGCTAGCTGGGTTCCCGGCGGAGGCCCGGTCTACCCAAGCGGCTAGCTGGGTTCCCGGCGGAGGCCCGGTCTACCCAAGCGGCTTGTGGGTGATTTCAGCTTGGTTTCCCAGGGGTCCGGTCAACCCAAGCGGCCAGTGATTTCAGCTTGGTTTCCCGGGGGTCCGGTCAACCCAAGCGGCCAGTGATTTCAGCTTGGTTTCCCGGGGTTGCTGATCCTTCATTCCCTTACCCCAGGCATGGGCAAGATTGCTGATCAGGTCCAGAGAAAAGTTCCCTTGTGCAGGGTGTTTTATACCTTGGTGTTTCAGGTAGCCCCTCCCTCCGAGATCAGGTGGGTTGACACCCTCCCTGAGGGGCGGCCTTTTGGGTCAGGTGGGGTGATGCCCTCCCCCCCCCCGTGGGATGGGGTCCCTTTGAAGCCACTTGCTTAATGGTCCCATCCTATGGTGTTGAGTGGCCATTTCTTAGGGGGTCGAAGCATCTGCCCTGGAGAGGTATTCAAGTCTTATGTAGATGGGGCTGATATGCAAGAGCATTGACAAACCTGGTGATGCTTCCTGCCTTCCCCCCTGGGGTGATTCTATGTAGATGTTGTTTGTCCCCTTTGGCATCTGTGGAGACTGGTTGTCTCCCCCCCCCCTGGGTCTCCTTCCCCCCTCCTTGGTGAGTGTGTGTGTGTCAGGCAGGGGGCTTAGGTTGGCTTTCTCCACACTTCCCAACTCTTCATAGTCTGCCGTGATTTCTTTGTAACTCCGCTTGCCAGTATCATTTGTACCCACGTGGAAGAGAAGAAAGGGGTATGTGTCGGTGGGCTGTATGAGCCTCGGCAGCTGCTCTTTCACATCCTTAATCCATGCCCCGGGGAGACAGCACACCTGGCAAGTCCATGGGTCTTCGCGACATACTTTGGCTTCGATCCCCCGCAGGAGGGAGTCTCCCACTACTAGTACTCTTCTCTTTCTCTTGCTGTAGGCCTTGGTTTGATTGCCTCCATTTGACTGATCTTCAGCCTCTTGCTTGCTGTCACGTTGGGTGCCCGGAAATTCGTCCTCTGCAGGCTGTCCTCTGCTCTCGTCCCCTAGTACTTGGAAGCGGTTCGATAGCTCCACTGCTTCCAGAGGCAGCAGAATGTCTTCTCGTTCTTCTGCTCCTAACAGTCACCCTATTCCAGGGAGTTCCCCTTACATTATTTTCCCTTGCCTCAGCAGTCTCCGACTCCGCCTCATCCTGCCGTTGCCCTTCTGGCTCCTGTTCTACGCTTTGGTGCTGTAGATCCACCGTTCTGTCTAAGAACTCTTCACTTTCTCTTATACTCCTGAGGGTGGACACTTGCTGCTCCAGTCCTCTGACCTTTTTTCCAACAGTGTGACCAGCTTGCAGTTGTTGCACGTGTAGGCCATGTTGATCTCCGGCAGGAAAACAAACATTGCACACACATTGCAGGTCACCACCACTGCAGATTCCTTTCCTTCCATAGTTCTCTGTTCCCTTTATGTTTCTGTCTTTCTAGAAAATTTCTTAGGGACCTCCCCCTTGACTTCCCCTTCCGAACTGCGCTGCCAAACTCCTGTTTGTTCCCCTTGTGTGCTTGCTCTGTTCGCTCGCTCTCTGGGAGCCTGCTTGCCTTATCCCAGTCCCAAAAACAGCTGGAGCCTCTCTCCTTTTGCTCTCCTGCTCAGCTGGGAGTCAGCAACAGAATAAGCTCCCAGGCCTCTCCCTTCCTTTTAAGCTCTCAGGCCACACCCTTCCCTTGCAGCTCCTGTTGTCCTTGCACTCCAGCAAGTTGTAGTGCTGCTCCTTTAGTTATCCTCGCACTCCAGCAAGTTGTAGTGCTGCTCCTTTAGTTGTCCTCGCACTCCAGCAGGTTGTAGTGCTGCTCCTGTTGTTGTACTACTCCGCTGCCAAACTCCTGTTTGCTCTCCCTGTTTGCTCGCTCTCTGGGAGCCTGCTTGCCTTATCCCAGTCCCAAAAACAGCTGGAGCCTCTCTCCTGTTGTGCTCCTGCTCAGCTGGAAGTAGACTCTTACAGATTAATATATAAGACACCAATACTTCAAGTACCACAAAAGAATTAAAAACTCCAAATATTACTACTATTTCTTTCATCCACAACTTCCAAAATATGGAAAGAATGGAAGGAATTCCAAAGAATATCAAACAAGTGGGGAAAGTGTAAAAAAGGGGCAGCTAAAATAATTGGCGGGGGGGGGCGAGTCCCCTGGATTACCCACAGGAGGACTGAAGGGGAAGGAAAGGGGGACAACCCATGGTGAGCCCGATCATCTCACCACTGTGCACTGGGCGCACTGTGCATTGTTTCACGAACATCCTACCTTGTGTAGCTTATTCGTGGGGTGGGTTGTTGTGACATGAGAACTCACCCATTGCTTGATGGGGGCAGAGTGGGGGTTTGGTCTTTCCAAGAGTGAACGTTTCTGCTGCAGCTCCCTCATCCCTCCTGCCAGGCTTCAAGCAGGCTTTCTCCCACATCTCCCTCCCAGCAGCTTCCTCTCCCATCTTCTGCAAGACCGGGTCCGGGTGGGAATGGGGCTCCCAGCCAGCCCCCTTTTCAACAGAGTCCCTCCCACCCTCCACTCACCCTCGCTCTGGTTGTAGCGTGTCTGCCGATCCGCCAGGCCAGCTCTGGAAATTGCCTCATCGTTCTGCACCATCTGGGTGTACCTGTCCCAGTACTGGGGATCCTCCTCCGCCACCTTCTCCATCCAGAAGATCTGAGGCAGCAGCTTCCTCGTGTCACTGTTGTAGCGCAGGATGGGCTGGTCGCCCGCATACCCCACAGCAGTGAAGTGGGGCAGCCCCTGGCCAGGCTGTGACACTGTCGTGTAGATAGCGCGAAAGGAGCAGGGGGAGGAGCCTGTAGCAGGAGAGAGCAGGGCAAGGTAAGGGGGGGGATCTGCAACTGAGGGGGAGACCCCACCCTCAAACCGCAGTGCTTCAAAGATCCCGAATTCCCCTGCCTCTCACAAGCTACTTTAAGCTGCTATTAAAGGGGCCATGGGCAAAATTGCAGCTAAGCTAAAACTTTTAGCTTAGCTGCAATTTTGCCCATGGCCCCTTTAAGATAGCTCTGCTTAGGCTCCAACAGCCCAGGCCGCCCACAGTAAGCAGGGAGGGAACAGACGCAGGATGTGTGTGTGCGTGTGTGCGCACTCTACCTGCTGTCTCTGCTGGGTGAAAAGAAAAGGAGGTGGAGGCTAGTATGGAAAGAACCAGACTGGCTGCCTCTCCGAGGTTGGAATATCTACTTTGGAGAGAGGGTAAAGAGAGTGGGGAGGGGAGGGGACTGGGGCCACAAGGATATGAGTTATCCTGTGCGCTCCAACCTACTTCCCTCCCCATCCAAAGCGCCTCAGCTAGACAGCTGAAAACAGTCATCTAGAGAATTGCAGAGCAGGAGGTGCACTCTGTGGGCTCAGTCTAGACTAGAGAGTGAGCCTACAGTCTATCCTTCCCTTTTGTTTATGAGCTTATTGCTTAGGTGACCTGCTGGTGCCACATCTCTGGATCCATGATCTGGATGCTACGATTTCTATGCTATGTCTTCTCCACGGAGCGTAGCATAAGAATCATAGTAAATTTGGAGGGGGTGGTTGAGTAAAAAGCCATGAGGACCTGTACCTTGCATCCATGGTTTTGCTCTACGGTAGGGCCACAAAATTGCTGGGTCTGTCACACTTACAGCCTAGCCCATGATAGGGATGTGAGCTCTGACATGATGGTGGACTTCAGGAGTCTCTGGCTAAACCCCCTGAGTATTCCTGCCTTGGATCCATGTTTTTGAGCTACCGCAGAGCCATGGTGCCTGTAGTTGTAACTGGAAGAGGGCCAATACACCGTGTTTGCATCCTGGCAAGAAGAAGTGCTGTGGGCAGGGGGGTCATGGGGCCGGGAAACAGGCCAGTTCCCTGTCCTGGGTGGGGTTGGCCTTCCCCTGAGGGAGCAGGTGTGCAGCTTGGGGGTGCTCCTGGATCCATCTTTGTCACAGGAGTGCTCAGGAGGCCTCAGTGGCCAGGAGTGCTTTTTCCCAACTCCAGTTTGCAAGCTACAGTCGTGCCTGGACCACGATAGCTTGGCCACTGTGGTCCAGACATCGGGAACCTCAAGACTGGATTATATGAATGCCCTCTCTGTGGGGCTGCCCTGAGGCCTGCAGTGGGTGCAGAATGCAGCAGCGAGGCTACTAACAGGGTCCTCTTTTCAGCAGCGTGTTACGCCTCTGTTAAAAGTACTGCACTGGCTGCCCAGAAGCTACCACTACCAGGCCAAGTTTCAAGTCCTGTTGTTAACATATAACGCCCTAAACAACTTAGGACCAGCTTACCTTCGGGACTGCTTTGCCCCTTATGTCCCCGCCCGGTCCTTGTGGCCCTCAGGAGGAGCCCTTCTGACGGGGCCTCGTGCTGCTGAGGTTTGCCTCCAGAGTACCAGTAACACATACCCTCCAGCAGCCCTGGACATGATTCCTATCTTTATATTGACACAGATTTTGCCTCTAAAAGGTGAGTTTACAGTGTCAGAAGAAAAAGCAAGTAAGTTTCCCTTCTCTCTGAACCTCCGTGTTTGGGGGTGGGGGGTGGGGTGGGTAAGCATCACCTGTTGAATTTGTGCCAATCCTGACAATTTTAAAACAAAAAGGGATTGCCCTGCAATCACTGACACACACCCCATGTATACACACTTTCCTGTGAGTAAGTCCCATTGAACATAATAGGACTTACTTCTGGGTACACATGCATAGGATTGCACTGTTACTCTGTTTTCAGAGCAGTGGTAACTTTTACTTGGCTCTACCTGTGTACCCCATGTAGAAAGCTCTCTACAGTGATGATTAGGATTATTCTGCAGGGATTTTGGATTGTGGTGTGTTTTTTTAATGCATTAGAACTTTAAAAAAATTAATTTTTTTTAGCAGAAAACACACTCTCCTCAAGAGAAAGAAAAATCCCAACTACCTCAAATAGCAGTAACAAACATCATTCCATTTTGACATTATTGTTCAATCTCAGTGTTGTTGTTCTTGTGCTGTTTTTAAGAAAGTACAATAGAGCCCACATGTGTGTTTTTTTTCTGAGTGGAGAAAATAGGAGCTTGCAGGGTGAGCCTGTGAACCACTTTGCACACTCAGAGATATCTAAATGTTAAATATTAGTATTTCTTTGGCAAACTACTAAGGAGAACAAAGCCACCATGAAGGGATCCATTTTTAAAGTGGGAGGGAGATCTTTAAAACAAGGAGTTTCCTGCACAATGTGGGGAAAGTAGGCTGAATGTTATGTTTGACTGAAATAATGGCATATTCCTCCCTGGTTTACCCCTTACTACCATTTGTTGTCACCTCTATATTACATTTTAGATTGTAAGCTCTTTGGGGCAGGGAACTGTTCTGTTATACTCGGTAAAGCACCATGCACATTGATGGTACAATAATAATAATGACAACAACAGCAATCACCATCACAGGTCTGGAATTCTATCAATAGAAACAGACTTTGGGATAAATTACGGGATGCTATGTCGATCTAAGACTTCAGCTATTGATACAAAAGTTATATAGCAATACGGAAATGAAGGTCAGAATTGGTTCAAATGGCCATATGACGGAAGCTATTAAAACAATGAGAGGAGTGAAACAAGGATGCTTATTGGCACCCTCCCTTTTTAATATCTATATTAATGACTTGGTACCACATCTGGCCAAAGTAGATTCCCCAGCTCCAGCAACAAATAACAGGAAGATTTCCATCCTAATGTATGCAGATGACCTAGTATTGCTGTCTCTTTCCCGCTTGGGCCTTAAAAACCTTTTGGCGGCATTCAGTATGTACTGCAAACAAGAATTTTTGTCAATTAACTATTCTAAGACCAAAATAATGTCATTGGCCAAAAAAAAAAAAAAAAAAAAGCCCAAGAATTGGCGTATTTAGATACTTGAGT
This sequence comes from Shinisaurus crocodilurus, assembly GCA_021292165.1. Taxonomy (NCBI): domain Eukaryota; kingdom Metazoa; phylum Chordata; class Lepidosauria; order Squamata; family Shinisauridae; genus Shinisaurus; species Shinisaurus crocodilurus. Next base: position 18,409,509 of record CM037882.1, read on the forward strand.
GTTCTCTTCAGTGAGTCCCTATCATGGAAACAGCATAGGGAGGCAGTAATACTGAAAGCTCAGAAATCTATCGGGGCACTGATGAAATTCTATTATACTGAAGGAGGTCAGTTGATTGAACCTGCCATAAAAATCTTCAATGACAAAGTGATTAGTCAAATGCTTTACAGTGCCAAAATTTGGGGAGGAGATATAAGTACCATTAATGCTATAGAAACTGGGCAGAATAGATTCTCCCAAAAACCTTACTCCTTACCACACTCCAGCATCCTTTTTGTGAACAGAATCAGGTTGGCCTTCTATCAAGGTGAGAGTAGATAGTGCCCAGCTGAAATATGTCAAAAGGATGGCTTCTCTTTCTAATGACCGCTTCCCTGCTTTATGCTTTATGGAATTAAGTGGAACACAAAATTGGAAGCAAACAGTTAAAAAACATCTACATCACTATTTTATTCCTGAGCTGAAGGTAGTTCTGGACATGAATAAGAGACAACTTAGGGACTGGCTCTTCTGCATAGACCCCAGAAAAGACCTGCAATCAATTAAGACATCTAATTTCCCCCCATGGTTTGCCCTCTTAAAAATAGAACATTACAGAGCTGGCTACTTATCCAAGCTTAGACCAGCTTCCTTAAGAAATGCCTTTATTGAATTGTGAGTTCAGGTGATGCCAACTGCAGTTCTGGATGGGCGTTATAATAAAGTACTATATGAATGCAGATTTTGCATATGTGGCCAGTTACAAGTGGAAGACATTATCCACTATATGTTAATCTGCCCTTTATATAGAGAACTGAGAAAGAAATTCTTGAGACCATTGTTGTTGAATGGAGGAGGAAGCACTCATACAGATATAGTGCTTTTTTTGCTGAGCGATACTAACAGCTTAGAGACACATAAAGTGGCCCTCTTCACCCTGGCAGCAAAAAAGATTAGGAAAAAAGAACTTGATAAAATTGCCATTAATTGCCATGGTGATTCAGAATACTAACCAGCATTCGAACAAGATGATTTTATAAATTACTCTCTTTGATATATATTGTTCCTTCAAATTAATTATATTATACATTTGTATATGTGTATGATTGTATATTTGTATTTAATTTTGTCATGACTTTTGGCTAGCACAATAAACTTAAACTTACTTACATCATGGGTGTGAAGATCAAAGTGGCTTCAGAGTGGTCAGAGCCCTTAAACAGTTAGAGCATCCTGGGGTGGGTGGCTATACCCTTGGCCACGCCCTCTTGATCACACCTTCATGCTGCTTAACCACCATACCTCTTACAAATTCACATGTGTGTCCCTATTTTCATCTGTGAAATGTTGGAGGGTATGTATTAGCATATATAAAGTAGCATATGCAAATTTGTCCAATAACAACACTGGACTACACTGCAGAGTTGTCATACACTACTTTAAACCTGCCCCCCCCCCTGTAAAATGGGAATAATGGGAATAACAATACTGGGCTACTTTGCAGGGCTGGCGAAACCCACACTCTCTCAGCCACAGCCCCGACTTTTGTAAGGTAGATATATAATAACGATGAAGTTTATCAGCATGCATTCTCAGGGTAATTTTCAAAATGTTTACAAACTCAGGAAAAAAATTATTATTAAGACCTGAGTTGCAAAGATCATGAGCTCCTGTCTTTCCTCCTAAAATCGGTGCCCCCTGTCTTTTAAGAACATAGCAGCACTCCTGAACAGCTGCATGATAGGTGATACAGAGAGCGGAACAGGGAAACCCCTATCAAAATGCAACAGGCAGGGTGGGGCAGTTTTATCTTCCCTCGCCAGCTGTGATCTTGGCAAAATTAGCATTAGAGCAAAGCTCTGGGCCCTGCTAATGGTGCCCGCAGAACACAACGGAAAAGGAGGAGGGGGTACCACAAAAACCGCAACTCGGAGAAGTGAAATTCACCGGAGACAGCCATCAACCGAGTGGCGCATTCGAGTGAGGCAAAAAACTTAACCGCCCCACGCAATCCAGTCCTTGTACACTGCTCTAATCTTCTCCCTTCAATGTGGGTTGCCGTCCTCAGGGCCAAAGCAAGCTCTGGGGAGGTTTGTGTCTGCGCGCCTGCAGGTTCCTTGCAAGTACAAACCAAGTCCACCGCCAGAATCCAGGACAAGCATCCACTCCACTGAGAGGAGACAGTAAGATAAGGGGGGCGGGGGTCTGTTCCAGGGGAACGGGATTTTATTTATTTATTTATTATTAATATTTATTTATCGCCCATCTGGCCGGCAACCGGATGTTGTGGGTGTGGGGCACAAAAGCCCCAAGGAAGAAGCCGGGTTCACGCCAAGAGTTCTTTGGCTTCCCTTCATTATTGCCACGACGATTCCCAGTGTTTGTGTGCCAGGTGCTGCCCATCAAAAAACGAAAACGAACTTCCCCCCTCCCTTCCTGCTCCCCAAATCTACTTTTACAAGCAGCATCGAAATCTCCGGCTGCAAAAAGGATGATCTGACTGAGACTGACACAGCATTTGGATGTGAGGCGGCAAACAGGCACGTAATTCAAGGGGGAAAGAGGAACGCGTCTAACCCCCCCCCCCCGCATTTAGCACTGCAATCCCAGGTTTGCGGGGGGGGGGGTCGAAAGGACTTTGGGTTACATGATGGGCAAATCTGCCTCTCCTTATCACAACTCAAGTAATTGCAGAGAGATCCCCCCCCCCGCGCGCCCCGTCTTTCCACAACCCCCTACAATGGGCTGGCTGCAAATTCTGCTCCCCGCGAGGCAGTTTAACCCCCAGGGGTTAAACAAGCCCCCCAGCAGGAAGGCCGCCGCCCGCAGGAGCAACAGTGTCCACCGGTGGTCCAGCCCCATCGCGCTCTCACGGCACGGGCAGTCTCCGCCGCTCCGCTCTCGTGGCTTGCAAGTTCTACTAGAGCGGAGTGGTGGAAAGGAAACGCCTCCTTCCTCCCTACTTGGAAAATCCGAAACAAGAGCCGGGATTGGCCGAGGGGGAAATATAGTCCACCAATAGGAAAAATGTACTACAAAGAATAGATTAGGTGCAACCAGCTTGCCGGGATTGAAGAAGTCCCCACAGGGGATCTTGCCCTATATCATCCAGCCTTTTTGTTGATCTGTACTAAATTTTGGTCTTTCCACTCCGATTAGGCTTTCCTCCCTGGTCAGTTTTGGGGTCTTCATGTTTAGATCCTCTCCCCAAATGGACTGCATTGGGCTCCCGATATACTAAGATGGATATTGTACCTCCCACAATTACGGCGGTAAGAGAGGTGTGGTGTATAGTATCACATCAATTACAGTTTGATCCATTTTTGCATGCAAAATTAACTTTGTGGGGAAGTCCAGATTTAAAAATTGACAAGAAAACATTCCTTTGACGGACTTGGACAGGTAAGTTGATTTTTACTTTGGACCAGCTAGTGGGTTCTTGTAAAAAAGGACCAAAGCTGGTCCTTTGCGCGGGTCCGGGTGCCCAGGGGTAACCAGAGCAAGGCTAGCCCTTTACGCGTGGTCCATGGCACTTAGACAAAAGCCACAGCCAATTTTAACGCTAGGACAGTGAAGGAAGCAGTTTTATGAATGGGAGCCACTACAATGTTTATAGGTAAACAGAGTTTAATTCAGCGTATCAAAACATACACAAAAGCACACACCTGCAATTGACATGGGTATAGAGCGAGTCACAGCAACAGTACACACAAGGTTTACCTGGAATGACCCTGATTCCTCGACAGTCACGTAGCTCAGTGGCTAGGTGAATGCAGCTAGTTTCACTGGGAGCTGCCCGGGGCTGGATCCTGAGGTCAGACCGAAGCCCTGGACCACCACGCAGCTTGCTGCCCACGACCAACAACCTTTTCCCGCCACAAGCCCCTTTCTTTTATCCCCTCTTCTTGGCTCCCTCCTCCCTCCTGTGCCCCCCCTCCCCTCCTGATTGGTCAAAGGGATCAGGAGCACCTGTTTCTCTGGGTACTTTAGGGTGCTTAGGAGTACTTGCCACTTCTTTGTGGCCACTAGGCATCTTGGCGCCCCTCTCCTGTTTGGAATGTCTCTCAGCTTATTTGGCTGCCCAGGGAGGGGAAGTGGCCTGGGGGTATGCATGCGTGTTCTATTGTGAGCCAGTGCAGTATCAGGTGAAAGGTGGGGGCCTGGGGGGGCTGTGTGTACCTGCCCTGGCTGGCTTTCTCTTCACAGTTCTGATTATAACCTCTATGGCTGAATGGCAGTATGTGCAATTGAAACATTTGCTTGAATCTAGGCTTGGCCACGATGCTTTTACAGCTTCAGTATCCCCTTTACTATTGGAAGTATTGATTGAGGCTGAGCAGGTACAGCGACCCACGGGCCAGGTTTACAAATATTTATTATCGTTGAATAAATATGACGTGCAGAGTCTTAGGCAAGAATGGAATAATGAACCGGATTGTCCTATTTTGCCCCATCAATGGATAGCTGCATTGGCATCTATTTCAGAAGGGTTAATGGATTTTAGGTTAAGTCTAATTCAGCAAAAACGTATGTTTTGGTTATGTTGGGCACCACAATGTCTTTATAATAAGATTTTGTCAAAATCAGCTAACTGTTGGAGGTGTAATACTAATGCTTCTCTCACCCATATATTTTGGCAGTGCTCAATGGCTGCCTCTTTTTGGGAGGAGATAATTGTGAAGGATCGCTGCCGGTCCTTTTCCGCGAGTTCAGGAATCAAGAGGTTAACTGGCAAGCTCAAAAACTCCTTTTCGCGCTCCCCGGGTTAAGTCAAGACAACAGCACTGGATTAGCACTGAGTCAGAATGCGGTAGAGTGAAATTGACCAATTGTTTACAAAAGTTTAATTGAGTGAAACCGGTCAGCGAGATAGGAGTTTACAGTCAATAAAACAATTTAGCCAAGAACTCCAATACACAATGAGGGAAACGGGGTTTGCAAAGATACAGACAGAACCCATTGAACATAAAAGAACCTAAGCTTAAACCTATTTATTTATTTATTTTATTTATTACATTTATCAATCGCCCATCTGGCCGGTCACCCGGCCACCCTGGGCGATGTACAATTAAAATACAATAAAACACAATAAAATATAATAATTAAAACAATATAAAAAAATTCTCATTAAAAACCTAACCCACCCCATATTCCCGCCTGAACAGCCATGTATTTAATGCACGGCGGAAGCTCATCACGGAGGGGGCATGGCGAAGGTCACTAGGGAGGGAGTTCCATAATGTGGGGGCCGCCACAGAGAAGGCCCTCTTCCTAGTCCCCACCAGCCTGGCTGCTCTGGCTGATGGGATAAGGAGAAGGCCGTCCGTGGCAGACCTTGTTGAGCGGCCTACTTGATGTTGCTGGAGGCGCTCCTTGAGATAAGCTGGGCCGGAGCCGTGTAGGGTTTTAAAGGTCAAAACCAACACCTTGAATTCGGCTCGGCAAGCAACTGGTAGCCAGTGCAACTCTTTAAGCACTGGCGTGATGTGATCACGCCGGCGGCTGCCCTTAATCAGGCGAGCCGCCGCGTTCTGTACCAGCTGAAGCTTCCGGACCGTCTTCAAGGGTAACCCCACGTAGAGCGCATTACAGTAGTCTAGGCGAGAGGAGACCAAGGCATGAACCACTGATGGGAGCAGGTGATTAGGAAGGTAGGGGCGCAGCTGCCGTATCAGATGGAGTTGATACAGCGCCGCCTGGCTCACAGCTGCCACCTGAGCCTCCATGGACAGCTGGGAGTCTAGAATGACCCCCAAGCTGCGGACCTGGTCCTTCAGGGGTAGATGTACCCCATTCAGCACCAGGTCAACATCCCCTAACCTTCCCTTGTCCCCCACCAGAACCTCGGTCTTGTCGGGGTTCAGCTTCAGCATATTCCTTCCCATCCAGCCAGCCACTGACTCCAGGCACTTGGACAGGGTTTCAACGGCCAACCTCGGTGAGGACTTAAAACAGAGGTAGAGCTGCGTGTCATCCGCATACTGATGACACTGCACCCCAAACCTCCTGATGATAGCTCCCAGCGGCTTGAGGTAGATGTTGAATAACATCGGGGAGAGGATGGAACCCTGCGGCACTCCACAAGTGAGCAGCCGAGGGTCCGAAGCCTCCTCCCCGAGAACTACCCTCTGATACCTTCCAGAGAGGAAGGACCGGAACCACTGCAATACAGTGCCTCCTAAGCCCAACCCCTCCAGACTGTCCAGGAGGATACCGTGGTCAACGGTATCAAAAGCCGCTGAGAGATCGAGGAGGACTAGAAAGGAGCATTCGCCCCTATCCAAAGCCCTCCTCATATCATCCACCAAGGCGACCAAGGCCGTCTCCGTCCCATGTCCAGACCTGAAGCCCGACTGGCACGGATCCAAATAATCGGCTTCATCCAAGTGTGCCTTCAACTGAGCACCCACCACCCGCTCGATCACCTTGCCCAGAAATGGTAAATTGGAGACTGGGCGAAAGTTGTTTAAATCCTGGGGATCCAAGGAGGGCTTCTTTAGAAGCGGTCTTATTACTGCCTCCTTGAGGGCTGATGGCATCACTCCCTCCTCGAGGGAGGCATTCACCACCGCCTTGATCCCCTCACCCAGTCTCTCCCTGCAGCTCATGATGAGCCAGGATGGGCAAGGGTCAAGCAAGCAGGTGGTCGGCCTCACAGATGAAAGCACCTTGTCCACTTCATCAGAAGGAAGAAGCCGAAACCGATCCCACAAAACCGGTCTGCCATTGGCCTCCTCCCGCTCACTCCCTGTGTCCACGACGTACGATATCCCACTCCTAATCCGATCGATTTTATCTGCGAAGTGCTTCGCTAAAGCCTCACAGGAGGCTTTTGACTGTTCCAGTGGGTCCGGAGCGACTGGACCGACCAGACTCCGGACCACTTGGAACAGCCTCCTGGGGCAGCACTCTGCAGACGCAATGGAGGCAGCATAGAAATTCTTTTTTGCTGCCTTCACCGCCACCCGGTAGGCTGAAGATGCAGCTCTTACCCGTGTTCGATCGTCTTCGGAGCGGGAATTTCGCCATCGGCGCTCTAGCCTTCTCACCTCTTGTTTCAGAGCTCGCAGCGACGGAGTGAACCATGGCGCCGCGCGAGCTCTGTTTAGGCGAAGAGGGCGCTTCGGGGCAACTCGGTCTAATGCCCTGGTGATTGCAGCATTCCAGTCATCCACCAGGGTCTCGACCGAGCTACCGTTTGTGTGCTCCAATTCCCCAAGCGCGTTCAGGAATCCATCCGGATCCATAAGACGCCTGGGGCGGACCATTCTAATAGGTCCCTCACCCCTGCAGAGGGGTTGTGGCACCGAGAAATCCAACCCCACCAGATAGTGATCTGACCATGACAAGGGGGTGGTGGATATACCCCCGATCTCCAGATCATTTCCCCCCTCTCCGGAAACAAAAACCAAGTCCAGTGCACGACCGGCTACATGGGTAGGTCCAGTTAATACAGGGTGCAGCTCCCAGGAAGCCATGGTCTCCATAAAGTCCCGAGGTGCCCCAGTGAGGGAAGCCCCCGAATGCACGTTGAAGTCCCCCAGCACCACTAGCCTGGGGGACAACACACGCACATCGGAGACCACCTCCAGCACCTCGGCCAGGGAGTCTGTCGTGCAGCGGGGTGGACGGTACACGAGCAGAATCCCCAGGCTGCCCTTTGGACCCAACCTCCAGTACATGCACTCAATAAACTTGGTCTCCCGGAGAGGGAGTCTGGTGAGGACCAAGGACTCCCGGTAGATAACAGCCACTCCCCCTCCCCGTCCCCCAACCCTTGGCTGCTGGGCATACGAGAAACCGGCCGGACACAAGGCCGCCAGAGTTGGAGCAGCGGCCTCGTCCAGCCAGGTTTCCGTAACACATGCCAGGTCCGCACCCTCATCCATGATCAAGTCATGGATGAGAGATGTTTTTTGGGTAACGGACCTGGCATTGCACAACAGCAAACGCAGGGTGTGGGGAGGAGCAACACATCCCCCAGTTATCCCTTGGCTCTGGGCAGGCCCGGAACAAGGGATAGATATTAAGCATCGATCCCTTGTTCCCCTTACTCGGCGTGGCCTGCCCCTAGCGCTCTGCCAGCGCCTGCCGCTCAACGTTGGTACCGTTTGCCCCCCAGAACTCCCCCCACTATCTCCCTGGAGAGACACATGCCCCCTCGCTTCCGCCAGTCAGGCGGGAGACCCACCCCTAAAATCAACCCCTAAAAAACCCCAGCCCTTCAAAAAGGAAGGGCCTCTTTAAAACTCCCAGCCCCACCTATATCCCCAACAGCAGGGGGACAGGCCCTCGCCCTCGTGCCACCCCCGAAGTGGCTCCCCCAAAGGGGCGACCCCCTTTGGTGTCGCCCCTTTGGTGGCGACCCCGCCGGCGGCGGACCCGCCCCCGCTGGGGCCTGGTCTTTATAGTCCCCTTCCAAGCAGCTGCAGGTGGGGCAAGGCGGCTCCCGGCTGAGCCCGGGCCTGCAGGGGGCAGGCGGCAGTCCCACAGATGCGGTGGGGTGGGCTGGCTTCGCACAGGCGGCGGCAGCAGCAGCAGAGCTGGACCCACCTGCCTGGCTTGCTCTTCTCCCCGGCAGTGGTGGTGAGGAGATGCCCGGGTCAGCTGGGGCCTGGTCTTTATAGTCCCCTTCCAAGCAGCTGCAGGTGGGGCAAGGCGGCTCCCGGCTGAGCCCGGGCCTGCAGGGGGCAGGCGGCAGTCCCACAGATGCGGTGGGGTGGGCTGGCTTCGCACAGGCGGCGGCAGCAGCAGCAGAGCTGGACCCACCTGCCTGGCTTGCTCTTCTCCCCGGCAGTGGTGGTGAGGAGATGCCCGGGTCAGCTGGGGCCTGGTCTTTATAGTCCCCTTCCAAGCAGCTGCAGGTGGGGCAAGGCGGCTCCCGGCTGAGCCCGGGCCTGCAGGGGGCAGGCGGCAGTCCCACAGATGCGGTGGGGTGGGCTGGCTTCGCACAGGCGGCGGCAGCAGCAGCAGAGCTGGACCCACCTATCTAACACAGGAGAATCTATCCTAGGCTACTGCTATAGAACCAGCTAGACCAGTGATGGCAAACCTTTTTGAGCCCGAGTGCCCAAAGTGCACCACAAAACCAACTTATTTATTTCAAAGTGCCAACACTGCTATTAAACCTATATTAAACCAAATGTAATAAAATTAAAATAACGCATCCATTATTTGCCTTTCCTCGCTGCTGCCCTCCTCCACAGACCTGGTCAGCCTCCTGACCCACCGCGCCGCCGCCTGCGGAGCCTCCTGAGGCGGGACTTGGCCAGTGACATGGACGTTTCCCAGTGACATCGTCGCCGGGGCAACAGCGGCTCTCCAGGCCTGCCCACCCCAGGAAGACCTTCTCTGCCCTTCCCCGGCAGAGGCAGAGGCCTGCGGGATGCCGGGCAATGCACGGTGGGCAGGAGGAGGAGGGCAACAAGGATGATAAAGGGACTGGAAACAAGGCCCTATGAGGAGAGACTGAAAGAACTGGGCATGTTTAGCCTTCAGAAGAGGAGACTGAGGGGAGATATGATAACACTCTTCCAGTACTTAAAGGGTTGTCACACAGAGGAGGGCCAGGATCTCTTCTTGATCATCCCAGTTTGCAGGACAAGGAATAATGGGCTCAAGTTACAGGAACCCAGATTCCACCTAAACATCAGGAAAAATGTCCTGACTGTCAGAGCAATAAGACAATGGAACCAACTACCTAAGGAGGTGGTGGGCTCTCCCACTCTGGAGGCATTCAAGGTGTGGCTGGACAGCCATCTGTCAGGGATGCTTTGACCTGGATTCCTGCATTGAGCGGGGGGTTGGACTCGATGGCCTTGTAGGCCCCTTCCAACTCTACTTTTCTATGATTCTATGAGGCTACTGGGGATTGCTAGTGCAGCCCATAATGCTGCTGAGGGTTCTCAGGGTTTTGCCCCAGCCTCTTCCTCATGTGAAAATTCACCTCCCAGAATCCTCCACTCCAGCAAAGAAACCACCCCTGCCCCCCTCCCCGCAGTCTCTCACCACCAGGCTCCTCCCGCCAAGTCCAGGGGCTCCAGCAGCCCATTGTGTCCCATGTGGCACCGGTAGTGGCCCCTGTCCTGGGGGTCGATCTTGATGCCAAGCCAGGTGTGGTAAGTCCCATCCCAAGTAGTTGGGGGCTACAACCCCATAGAAGGTGTCCTGCATCCAGTCCTCTCCGTCCCTGATCCATGCCATGTCGATCTCTTTGGGGAAGAAGCCATATTCCCGGCAGATGAGGGTCTCCATGCTGTCATGGTCCACCTTGCGTGTCACCTTCACCTTCAGAGGCTCTGCAGAAACAGCAACATCCATGTTATACAGAACCCCTATAGAGGCTGGCAGGATGGATGGATGCTTTACTTTAACATTAAAGGAATCTCCTCATGTGGCCATCTAGTCCTGCCCCGGAGATTCAAGAATGTCACACCTGCAGGATCCACAAGAAATTAATAAGGAATTCCAAGTACGGGCTTCCGCCAGCTGCCCTCCGCAACTTGATGCACTTTGAAAATACCCAACAAGCTTTTTCTAGGGACAAATATCACAAGGTCTCCATAACTGTACTGCTTCAGATGTCTCTGAACTGGGGGTCCTAAAGTGAACCTAAAAGGAGAGACTGATCCTGGCTATTACCTTCAAGGGACGGATGCTAGATTAGATTCTTTGCTTTCCTGGAATTATTATCCATCAGTTCCTTTATTCGCTCATATTTCATGTTTTATGCAGTTTAATATTAATTTTAGCAATCACAGCAAAATGCCCCATGTCTCTCCTCCACTGCAGATCTAGCTGGAGAGGGGACAATGAAAGGGTCACCAAGAGGCCCAGACAGAATTCCAAGAGGAGGGAAAGCCAGAAAAAAAGAGTTTTTGCTCTTTTCCATTGCTTTTATTTTCAAAGGAAAAACTGGTACCCTTGATGGGGCAGTCTGGTCATGCTCAGAGGCACCCTGTTCTTACACTGACTTTTTAAAAGTTGCTTCCATCAGAAGGGGAAAGGGCATTTTGCACATGTCTAGACACATTCAGTCTGAAAATCCTGATTTAAAAATAAACATGGCAATCTTGTGCAACCTGAAGGGTGGAAGCATCGCAGATGATTGTGTGTATGCGGGAAGCCTGGGTGCTCCCCCCCCATAAAGGTCTGCAGTCCCCATTTCTGCCTCTCCCCTCCCCATTTGCAATTCCTCTCTCTCTGCCACAGATGAGCCAGTCATCATGGGGTGTGTGGCTGGGCAAGGGTGCAGGAGTTCCAGGGAATCCTCCAGAGGGCAGGGAAGGATCCTGCTCCAAGGTGGTTACTGGGGTGGGTGGGAGAGAGGAGACCTTGGCTTGCCAGCCATGAGGGGGCAGAGGGGTCGAGAGGAGACTGGTGGTTCCATTACAGCAGAGGAGTTGCATGGGCAGGGAGGGGTTTCTTGCAATGGGGGGGGACTCACACATGCAGCCCCCTCCCCGCCTGCAGCCTGAACTGGCCCAGCCCAACCAAAGCTGGACCAGCTGATTGCTTGGATCATATGTTTCTGTTCTGTTCTCCAGCTGAATAGAAGGAGGGGGTGGGTGGTGCAGGCTGCAAGTTGAGGGGGAACCCTATTTTTGGATGCTCCCCAACTCTAAAGAAATAAATCCCTGGAAGTAAAATAAATAAATAAATAAAGGCCAGGCAAGGGAGGAAAGTCCTGTCCACAGATTGGTCTCCACTGGGCTAGTTTTCCAATTCCAGGAATGTACAGTCATGCCTTGGCTTGAGAGCATAATTCATTCCGGAAACATGCTTGTAATCCAAAACACTCTTATATTAAAACAAAATTCCCCCAAAAAAATTTGTACAAAGATTTTAAATTTAAGCCATACTACAGTACTTGTATTGCAAGACGTTGCTTGTATATCAAGTAAAAATAAATAAAATAAATAAATATTTAAAAATTTGCTTGTCTTGCAAAACACTCTCAAACCAAGTTACTTGCAATCCAAGGTATTACTGTATTTATTTTTTAAAATCTGGGTGAGTGTTCAAACATGTATTTCTCCACTTGCCGCAGCTGTAGTATGAAGTGGGATAGTCCTGATTTCCCCACCCTTGCAAAGTTTGACAGTTCAGTCTGGGACTAATGGGGTTGGGTGGGGAGGCGGAGAATTTGAAAGAATTGCTGCCCCAAGAGCCCTCCATTTCTTCCCCGACCTCACCTTTCCTCCGCAATCTTTCCTCCCCATAGTCCAGCTCTCTCTGGAGTCACCCTGTGCAGGTCTCCTCCACGTAGGCCTTGAAGCAGTGTGAGACGTAAGGGTCAGCCTCCCAGTTCTTGCTTATTTGGGCACAGCATCAGCTGCCGTCTAAGTGAGCGTCTCCATGTCCAGGCTGAGGTAGTCCCTCCGGTCATAGCCGAACTGGAAATACTGCCCTTTTCTAACCTCACAGCCCGCCATCATCTGCCAGGTATGAAAACCTGAGTCACCCATAAGGTCAGGGAGGCAGCGAAGCAGGGGCAGACCCCCACCCCTTCCACCCCCACATGTCAAGCCCCAGGAGATTTAGGCAGGATTATTTTTTCCCCCTCAGAGGCAGAGTGGATGCCCAAGGATATGGAGACCATCATTAAAATGTAAACAATGAACAGAAGCATTCTCTTATTATCCACTAATCCCCACGACAACACATTAATTATAACTAGCACTAAAGTCTTGAACAAATATACAAACACTTGTCCCATGGGAATGTTGGGTACAGGAGCATCTGTATCACTAATATATCCCTTTTAACAAGTTTTTATTTATTTATTTATTTATTATATTTATCAATCGCCCATCTGGCCGGCCACCCGGCCACCCTGGGCGATGTACAATTAAAATACAACAAAACAACACAATAAAATATAACAATTAAAACAATATTAAAAATTCTCATTAAAAACCTAACCCACCCCATATTCCCGCCTGAACAGCCATGTTTTTAATGCACGGCGGAAGCTCATCACGGAGGGGGCATGGCGAAGGTCACGAGGGAGGGAGTTCCATAATGTGGGGGCCGCCACAGAGAAGGCCCTCTTCCTAGTCCCCACCAGCCTGGCTGCTCTGGCTGATGGGATAAGGAGAAGGCCGTCCGTGGCAGACCTTGTTGAGCGGCCTACTTGATGTTGCTGGAGGCGCTCCTTGAGATAAGCTGGGCCGGAGCCGTGTAGGGTTTTAAAGGTCAAAACCAACACCTTGAATTCGGCTCGGCAAGCAACTGGTAGCCAGTGCAACTCATTAAGCACTGGCGTGATGTGATCACGCCGGCGGCTGCCCTTAATCAGGCGAGCCGCTGCGTTCTGTACCAGCTGAAGCTTCCGGACCGTCTTCAAGGGTAACCCCACATAGAGCGCATTACAGTAGTCTAGGCGAGAGGAGACCAAGGCATGAACCACTGATGGGAGCAGGTGATTAGGAAGGTAGGGGCGCAGCTGCCGTATCAGATGGAGTTGATACAGCGCCGCCCGGCTCACAGCTGCCACCTGAGCCTCCATGGACAGCTGGGAGTCTAGAATGACCCCCAAGCTGCGGACCTGGTCCTTCAGGGGTAGATGTACCCCATTCAGCACCAGGTCAACATCCCCTAACCCTCCCTTGTCCCCCACCAGAAGTACCTCGGTCTTGTCGGGGTTCAGTTTCAGCATGTTCCTTCCCAGCCAGCCAGCCACTGACTCCAGGCACTTGGACAGGGTCTCAACGGCCAACCTCGGTGAGGACTTAAAACAGAGGTAGAGCTGCGTGTTAATGTGTTTAATAGTCCCCCCTTCCAACAGAGTGTCCCACTCACCCGCGCTCTGGTTGTAGCATCTCTGCCAATCTGCCAGGCCAACTCTGAAGCCTTCTGCACCATCTGGCTGTACCTGCCCCAGAGCTGGGGATCCTCTTCCATCACCTTCTCCATCTAGGAGGCAGCAGCTTCTTCGTGTCGCTGTCGTAGTACAGGATGGGACAACTATCCGGTGGATCCACAGTTGGCTACAGAATCGGACTCAAAGAGTGCTTCTCTGTGGCACCTTCTCAAACGGGAGAGGTAAAGAGCGGAGTACCGCAGGACCCTTCATGGGCCGGTTGTCCGCATATCCCAGACCCAGAGCAATGAACTGTGGCAGCCCCTGGCTGGGCTGCGACACAAATGTGCAGATAGTGCGAAAGAGGCAGGGGAGGAGCCTGAAGCAGGAGAGAGCATGGCAAGGTATGGGGGGATCTGCAACTGAGGAGGGGACCCCACCTTCAAACCACAGTGCTTCAAAGATCCTCCCATCCTGCTGTAGCTTCCATTTTGGAGGCCCAAACTGTGTGTGTGTTGTTGTTGTTGTTGTTGTTGTTGTTGTTGTTGTTGTTACATCATCATCTGCTACCTTTGCTATACTTTCCATATTATAATTAATGAATAGTATTATTATCTGCTTCCCCTTGTTATTATTACTGCATGCCAAGGAAGTGCATTGTGTACAGACACACTCCGGCACCATGAGCTGGGTTCAAATCCTGCCCATCCTCTGATCCTCCAAAGGCTTGATGTTACTGCCTCCCACCCGGTGACCCAAATATTCTACCTCCCCCAGTCCCACCTGGCATTTTTTCGCCTTGACGGTCAACCCCAATTTGTGTATTTTTTGAAATATCTTGTGGACATGCATGAGGTGTTGTTCCCAGGTAGACTGAAAATGACAATGTCATCTAAATAAGCGCAGGCAAACTCCCCCAACCTGTTCAGGAGCCCACTCACAAGCCTTTGAAAGGTCTCCAATCCATTTTGGACCCCGAAGGGGAGGGCAGTAAATTGATAGAGACCCAGGTGGGTAACAAAGGCAGATTTCAGCGCTGCGTCTGGATCTAAAGTCACCTTCCAGTAGCCCTTGGTCAAATTGAGGGTGGTGATGTACTTTGCCTGCCCCAGCCGTTCTAGCAAGACATCCATGTGTGGGATAGGGTAGGGGTCTGGGAGGGTCACCCAATTTTGCGGCAATTGACACAAAATCGGGGGGGGGGACACCCCATACTTTTTGGCTATTAGTACAATAGGGGAAGACCAGGGGCTGGAACTGGGCACGATTACCACCAGGCACCAGATCCATCCAGCATGGCCTGCACCTCTTTGGCAATTGCTTGGGCATGTGGTTCCGCAGCCCAGTAAAGGAGAGACTGGAGGGGCGGGCTATTGCCTGTCAGAATGGAATGCTGCAGTAAGGAGGTTCTACCGGGGCGATCGGAAAACATATTCTGGAAATTTTCTAACATCTCCCAAATTTGGGCTTTCTGTTTCTGAGTCAAGGAAGGAGACAATTCCAACTCCTCCAACCCCCCCCCCCCGCTCTGCTCCCATTCCTCCAGCAAATTTCCACTGGACAAGTGTCCCTCTGGGACTTCTTGAAAGTAAAGCATATCAGGTTTGCACATGACATACAATTTCAACGTATTGACATGGTATACCTTGGACTGCTGTTTACTACCAGGGAAAGTCACCTGATAGTTAACCTCCCCCACCTGCTGTACCACGGTTCCCGGTCCTTCCCACTTCAAAACAGTTTGTCAGTTTTTATTGGTTTCTACACAAGCACCTGGTCTCCAGCTGCAAAGGTCCGTGGTACAGCAGTCCTGTTGTACCAGTCACTCTGCTTTTGCTGCGCAGCCTTCAGGTGTTGCTGCGCAGCCTCCCTCATTTCGGGAACTCTGAGGGAAAGTGACCATGTTATACTTGAGTTCTTGATTCTAACGGAAGCAAAAGCTGAGTGTAGCCAAACACGTACCCTGAATTTTAGGAAAGCCAATTTTAACAAACTCAGAACAATGATTAGTAAGATCCCATGGCAAGTGACTCTCACGAGAAAGGGAGCCCAGGAGGGGTGGGAGTTTTTAAAAAAGGAAATTTTAAAGGCACAATTGCAAACAATTCCCAAAAGGAAAAAAGGCAGAGGGCAACAGAAGAAGCCAATGTGGCTTCACAATAAACTCAAAGATGACCTGAAAACAAAAAAGGACACGTATAGGAAGTGGAAGGAAGGACAGGCTACAAGTGAAGAGTACAGGCAGGTAGCACAGAACTGCAGGAATAGTGTCAGGAAGGCTAAAGCTGAGAATGAGCTAAGGCAACAAAAAAGCTTTCTTCAGATACATGCACAGTAAAAGACAGAAGAAAGAACTGGTGGTTCAACTACGCAATGAGGATGGCAAATTGATAACAGAAGACAAAGAAAAGGCAGAAGTGTTCAATTCCTACTTCAGCTCGGTCTTCTCCCAAAAGAGGGTCTATGACCCCCCTGGCAAACCTGAAGTGCAGACTGAAGGGGCAGGATTGCAGCTTGAGATTGATAGGCAAATGGTCAAGGAGCACCTGATTACTCTGAACGAGTTTAAATCTCCAGGGCCTGATGAGCTGCATCCAAGAGTAATAAAGGAACTGGCAGAAGAACTCTCAGAACCACTGTCTATTATCTTTGAGAAATCATGGAGGACAGGTGAAGTGCCAGACGACTGGAGGAGGGCAAATGTTGTTCCCATCTTCAAAAAGGGCAAGAAGGAGGAACCTGGGAACTATAGGCCAGTCAGTCTGACATCAATCCCCGGGAAGATTTTGGAGCAGATTATAAAGAAGTCAGTCTGCAAGCACCTTGAAAACAATGCAGTGATTACTAGAAGCCAGCATGGATTTGTCAAGAACAAATCCTGTCAGACTACCGGTAATCTGATCTCATTTTTTGATCGGGTAACCTCCCTTGTGGACTGTGGGAATGCTGTGGACATCATATATCTGGACTTCAGCAAAGCTTTCGACAAAGTGCCTCATGATATCCTGATTAGTAAGCTAGCTAAGAGTGGGCTAGATGGAACAACTATTAGGTGGATCCACAATTGGCTACAGAATCGGACTCAAAGAGTGCTTATCAATGGTTCCTTCTCAAACTGGGGAGAGGTAACGAGCGGGATACCACAGGGCTCGGTCCTGGGCCCGGTGCTCTTCAACATTTTTATTAATGACTTGGATCAGGAGGTACAGGGAATGCTTATCAAATTTGCAGATGACACAAAGTTGGGTGGAACAGCTAATACTCTGGAAGACAGAAACAAAATTCAAAGTGACCTCGATAGGCTGGAGCGCTGGGCCGAAAACAACAGAATGAAATTTAATAGGGATAAATGCCAAGTGCTGCACCTAGGGAGAGGAAACCAAATGCAGAGTTACAGAATGGGGGACACTTGGCTCAACAATACTACAAGTGAGAAGGATCTTGGAATTGTGGTAGATCACAAACTGAATATGAGCCAGCAATGCGATGTGGCTGCAAAGAAGGCAAATGCAATTTTGGGCTGTATTAATAGAAGTATAGCTTCCAAATCGCGGGAAGTGATAATTCCCCTTTACTCGGCACTGGTTAGGCCTCATCTTGAGTACTGCGTCCAGTTCTGGGCACCTCACTTTAAGAAGGACATAGACAAACTGGAGAGGGTTCAGAGGAGGGCAACAAGGATGATAAAGGGACTGGAAACAAGGCCCTATGAGGAGAGACTGAAAGAACTGGGCATATTTAGCCTTCAGAAGAGGAGACTGAGGGGAGATATGATCGCACTCTTCCAGTATTTGAAGGGATGTCACACAGAGGAGGGCAAGGATCTCTTCTCGATCATCCCAGTTTGCAGGACACGGAATAATGGGCTCAAGTTACAGGAACCTAGATTCCACCTAAACATCAGGAAAAATTTCCTGACTGTCAGAGCAATAAGACAATGGAATCAACTACCTAGGGAGGTTGTGGGCTCTCCCACTCTGGAGGCATTCAAGGTGCAGCTGGACAGACATCTGTCAGAGATGCTTTGACCTAGATTCCTGCATTGAGCAGGGGGTTGGACTCGATGGCCTTGTAGGCCCCTGCCCTTCCAACTCTACTTTTCTATGATTCTATATCCCATAAGGTGGTTTGCAGATGCTTCATGAACGTGCACTGGCTGAGGCGTGACAGCCACATTCCCCTCCCATTCCACCCATGAAAGAGCCAGGGACCCCTGCAGCTTTCGCCCAAACATCAGCTCATTTGGGGAGAATCCCAGGTTCTCCTGCAGGGTATCTCGATATGCGAATAACAAATATGGAAGGGCTTGGTCCCAATCCCCAGGATGCTGGGCAGTGTAGGCACAGATCATTTCCCCCAAAGTTTGATTAAAGTGTTCGATCAGTCCGTTGGTCTTGTGGTGGTAGGGCACAGAGGTTAGGTGTTCGACCCCGCCAAGCTCCCACATTTTCTGGAATAGCTTGGAGACAAACCCCATGCCACAGTCCGAAACTAGGGTTTGGGGCATTCCTAGGTGGGCAAAGAGAGAGAGTAGTCTTAGCCAGACTGTTCGCTGAGATGGAGGCTAGCGCGAAAGACTCGGCATAGTGAGTGGCAAAATCAATCGCAGTCAAGACAAACTTTTTTCCACTCCTTGTGGGGGGATTAAGGGGACCCATGATGTCAAGCCCGACGCTCTCAAAGGGGATCCCCATGACTGGTAGGGGTTATTAGGGGGGCTTTGGGGTGATCCTACAGTTATGTCCTACATGTTGGCAGACATCACAGGACTGGCAATAGTCCTGTACCTCGTTGGCCACCAGTGGCCAGTAAGAGCTTTTAGACACTCTGGCCAGAGTCCGCTTCTGTCCCAGGTGGCCCCCCCCCACGCCACATCGTGAGCTAATTGCAGCACCGCTTGCCAGTATTCCTGGCCACTAGCTGGCGCTGCCTCCTCTTTTGCCCCATCTGTTGCTCCTGCATCAGCACAAACTCCCGGTACAGTGTCCCATTGTCCCACAGAAATTGTGCCAACTGCGCTTTTGGATCAGGGGACTGGGTTTGGGTCGCCTCCTTACGACATCCCTGTAAGGTAGGATCCTCCCTCTGTGCAAAAAAACACCCCATCCTTTTTGGCTACTAGCACAATAGGGGAAGACCAGGGGCTGGAACTGGGCACGATGACTCCCAGATCCAGCATGGCCTGCACCTCTTTGGCAATTGCTTGGGCATGTGGTTTCGCAGCCCGGTAAAGGAGAGACTGGAGGGGCGGGCTATTTCCTGTCAGGATGGAATGCTGCACTAAGGAGGTTCTACCGGGGCGGTCGGAAAACATATTCTGGAAATCTTCTAACATCTCCCAAATTTGGGCTTTCTGTTTCTGAGTCAAGGAAGGAGACAATTCCAACTCCTCCAACCCCCCACTCTGCTCCCATTCCTCCAGAAATTGTGCCGACTGCGCTTTTGGATCAGGGGACTGGGTTTGGGTCGCCTCCTTACAACATCCCTGTAAGGTAGGATCCTCCCTCTGTGCAGCTTGGAAGGTGGAATGAATCCCAGGGTCTAGTGTAACTGGCCCTGGCTCCTCACCCCAAGTAAGGCTGGGACCACCTTGTTCCGGGGGTAGGACAGGGGAAAGGGTCCCATTCCCCCCAGACGGGTCGCGCCCTGGAGCGGGGTTAGGGAGGGAATCTTCAGGTGCACTCTGTCCTAATTCTGCTTGGTGTTTAGCTTGGCGGCGTGTAACTGTGGAGAAAGCCTGAGCACACACAGTGACATGAACCCTGGCATAGTTTCCCCCTTTACACTGACACCCCTCTGTATGCATAATCCCCACCCGGGGGACAGGAGACACAGTTCTGGTCAGACTGGTTGTACGTGACCACATCTGCATACCCTCAATAGGGCACATCTGCATCAATCCACATTGAAAGGCATAAACATTCCCAAGGTGGGGGGGCAGTCTCAAAGAGCTGCAAAGTATTCAAAAGATGCCAATAAACACAAGGCGCCACCACCCCGCGGGGCGAAACTAGCCCACCTGGTCATCAAGGGGCGGGGAGGGGGCGTAAGGGGTAGAAAAGATACGTGCCAAAGGTCCAAGGGTTGTTGGGAACACGGTGTAGGCTGATACACCTAGCTCCGGCTAGGGTTAAGCAGCTTCCCACCCCGAGCGAGGCGCGCTCGGAGCCGGCTATGCAGATCTCTACACTAAGTCCGTAAGTCAGATTCTCTGGTGTGAGGTGACTTCTCCTTCTGTAATACACTTTGCCTCTAGTATCTGAAAATTGAAGCTTTCCGTTCTAGCCAGGTTACGACCTGTTTTGTTGATAATGTGAAATTCCTGGTAGTCTATTAGTTCCGCTCCATTAACCTTATAGTAAACAAAGCCTATTCTTTGGTCTAAGCACGGTTTCATGTTATTTTTAGGTAGTGGTTGTGTTCTAATCGCATAAGAGCTGCATAAAGGGCATTTTCTCAGTGCCGGTTAACCCGTTAAGTGCCGAAACTCGCGCCAAGGACCAGGTTTTTGGTCCTCCACAGTAACAATGCCCATTTTAGCTGCCCAATATGCCAAGTCATTGCCTATGATGATCCCCAACTGTTTTTGGTCATGCACCAGCATGTCTATCTCACCTTCCCATCCCTGGTATTTCACCCAGACTCGAGCAAGGGGCACTTCTACATCTGGGGAATTGTATGGCATGACAGTACAGGTCTCTCCCTTTAAGAGCTGAGAGACGTGCACACTGCCATGGAGCAGGGCTGTGTCACTTCTGCCCCCGTATCCCAGTACCCCAATTGAGAGAAATTGTTAATCCAGATGGACTCACATAGTTTGCGCTGGCTCCAACACATCTGCTCCTTGGACACGATCCTCAGGAGGGATGCTTGTGGTACAGCTCCGATATCTCGACCCCCTGTCCGCGGGCTCCCCGGCACACAAGTTGGTCCTGATCCGATTCTCGGGCTCGTCCTCTAGCAAAGAGGTGGATTGGTCCTCTCCTTCACTCTCCTCTTGTGGAGGTCAGGACTCTGCCCACCTTGCTGGTTTGTGGCTGCTGTTCCCGCTGCTTGTTCAGTAGTTTGGGACAATTTCTCTTGAGGTGTCCCAGTTCTTTGCAGTAGTTGTGGCATTAGAGGTTTCCTTGAACTTGTGGAGCCCCTCTTCTGGGTGCTCTCTTCTCTTTGCATGTAGACTTTTCTCTGGTCCCTTTAGCCTCCCCATGATTGGGGAGAAAGGTTTGGCTAGCCTTCTGCTGCCTGTACAGCCCCATCTGGTCACCCAACCTGGCGGCCTCTAGGGCTGTGGACAGTTCTCGGTCGCAAACCACTGTCGCCAGGTCTTTGGGGATAGTGGCATAAAATTACTCCATGATCTGCAGTTCCCGCAGCTTGGCCAGGGTGCTCTTCCCCATCGCCTCGAACCAGGCATCCCAAGCCTGTCCCAGCTGTGCCACCCACGACCCCAAAGTCTCTCCGGGCAATGGGTGCCCCTGTCTGAACTTCAGGCAGCAATGCTCTATAGCGAGCGCAAACTGCCAGGGATGTTGAAGAGTCCTTGATCTCGAGTCACGAGTCGCGAGTCGAATCACGAGTCTTTGGACCCGAGTCTCGAGTCCGAGTCCGAGTCCTTGGTCCAAAATGGTGAGTCATGAGTCACGAGCTGACTCCACGAGTCCCTATTAAAATCAATGGGGTTTTTCCCCAACAAAATAAGGCTACTTCACACTCGGAGCAGCCACACAGAGTAATCTCAGGTCCTTCTTCTGCCTCTCCCAAGTACGCAACACATCAATCAAAATAAATCTTGACACACTGTTGGGGCTGCACTCCTGGTAGCCGTCCATAGTGGGCGAGCAGCGGCACACCTCGCTTCCATGCGCTCTTCGCCGGCAATCACGCTTCTCTCCACTCCTTCTGGCACAGCCCAGGGATGTTGAAGAGTCCTTGGTCTCGAGTCCCGAGTCGAGTCTCGAGTCCCATTAAAAATATTGGGACTCGAGTCCGAGTCGAGTCAGAGGGGGGACTCAGTCCAACTCACGAGTCGAGTCCTCGAGTCCGAGTCCCCATCCCTGCAAACTGCTGCCTCATCGCCTCCTTAAATGACTGATAGTCCAGGGTTTCCATCTGGGTCAGTGTCCCCAGGAGGTTCGCCAACTCCCCACTCACTTGGGTGCGAAGGATGGGCATCCTGTGGTCTTTGGGCACCATTTGCTCCCTGCAAGTGGCCTTGAACAGGGCAAAGAATGTCATCACGTCCTGCCCGGGTTTGTATAGGGGAAACAGCCTTTGGTCCCAAGTAGGCGGCCATGGGACCAGATGTGGGTTGTCCCCCACACCTCCTGCCGGTCCCATCTTTGACAGTCCAAGTTGCAGTTTGAGCAACTCCTTCTGGTGTTGCAGGAGCTCCTGTGCAGTTCGCTGCCAATCCCCCATGCCTGCTCCGCAGCCATTGTCGTAGTCTCTGGCCACAGAGGGAGCAGCCAGACTTTTTGCTTGGGACATGTTGCGCCGACACGGCCCTTTTCACTTTAAGACCTCATGCACAAACCCTTCTCAGGCCAAGCATCAGCACTTGAAAACCTGAGTGGAGGGTCAAATGAAACCTTTCCCCTACTAATGAGGGAAAAGATTCATGCTGGTTTTTAAGGATCTATTTTTAAATTGAAGATGCTGTGGGTACAAAGGTGTAGGTGTAGATTTAAAAGTAAAGCAGGTAATAACACCAAGCCGGCACGTAGGATTTTGGTACTTAACAAAAATAAAAATAAGTTTATTTTAATTATCAAAATCTTAGTTACTGAAAATAAACCTGCCTACACCAAATACTTTATAACTAACCTAACGGCCAGACTCCCAACTCTCCCCACACACTACAAGCACTCTCCCATAACACACTAACTCCAACCACCTAAAACTCTCTAACCCGACTCCACACTCCCATAACATTCAACTCACTCCCTAACTCACTGACATAAAACCTAACCCACTGCCTTAACTCAACCTAACTAACTGACACAAAACCTAACTGACCCAGACATCACTCAAACACTCCTTATATACTCCTCCCCCCACCCTTTCCAATACATCACAAACCACACCCACTCAGTTCAACATTCTAGACACTCTAAACATACTAATGCAGACATACATCAGGGAACTGAATTGTGGGGATTACGCCACACATGTCTACTCAGGAGTTGTCCGCAACTTGCTCCCTGACTACCCACTTGTAAGTGGCAGTTTCTCGGGCCACCACTGCTCGCAGAATCTGCTGGTCTCCTCCTACCGAGGTATACACTACTACCTTGGGGCGACCCTCTTCTGGGTGGTTCATCTTTGCCCTACTCTGTCTGCTTAAGTTACTTCTGACCTGTGTGTAACAAACTCTTTTCGAACTCCAAATTTCTTCCACTTCCTTCTTTCACTAAGACTCAGTGTAGGATCTCACCTCTGTCCCTATGTGAAGGATCGCCACCAGTGCTTTACTGCAAGAACGGGAGTTCCGCTGCTCTCTTGTCAGCTCAGAGCTCCCTCTTGAGATCCCCGGTTCAGCTCTGGTCGCAAACACTGGAATTCAGCACGGAGTCAAAGTGAAACTACGCTTCACTCTAAAGTGAAAGCAAGTTTATTGAATAGTAAGAAGAACTTACAGCAATGTACCCAGGCGCTCTGCTTGGGGGTTGAATGTCCAGGCTGGCCTGAGTCGATGTCCCGCTTGGTGCCCCTTGGCACCTTACTTCCAACAATTTCCAGAAGCCTTGGCTGCTTCTTTTACCCCCTCTCTTGCCCCCCCTCTCTATCCCCCAACTCCTCCTCTCACTGACAGGGTGAACCGATCCGGCCAGGCAGGAGGGGTTGCACAGGTTTCGGTGACTATGGCCCATCAAGGGTGCTCGGAAGGGCAATTGAACGTACTTGGCAGACCACTGAGGATACTCGGGGAAGACCATCAACATGCAAATGTACCGCAGACTGGGTTCTCATGCTCCAGTCGGAGATTATGCAGGTGGAATGTGGGGCAAAGTGTATGTTCCAGCAGGCTTTCTCTCCACAGTTATAGACTCCAAAATATCATCATTGAATTCTTTCTTTATTTAGTGGTTTTGATTTATTATTATTGTTCTTCTTTTTGTTGCCTTTATCATGATTTTAAAAAAAGCACAACACCATTTTTTAAAATGTATGATCACATTTCTATCCTGCCTTTTTTACTCTTGCATGGAAGTCAAGGCTGGATACACGGTCCTCCTCTAGATTTTATCCTCAAAACAGGCTAAATCTGGCCATTTCAGCACACTGTAGTGCTAAAGCCATGAACCCCACCACCACCAATACAACTATTTTTTTCTACTGCTGGGGGTGAGGGGTGGCATGAGAGTCACAGGTTGTGGGCTGCCCACCCCTGCTATAAGCCAAGAGTCTCCAGAGTTTCTTCCCAAGCCCTTCACCCGCCTGGCTGGGAAGCGAAGAGAAGGGGCAGAGCAGGCAGTATGCGGAGGGGGCAGGCACAAACCCCAGGGGGTGGGGGCTGAGAGGATGAGGGGGAACCCCACGGAGGGGCCAGGGCATGGCTTCTCAAAGGCAGCCCCCAGGAAGTGGGGTGCATAACTAGGGATGTACGCGGCGCTCGATGGGGGGTGGAAGCAGGGGTGAACTCACCCGGCTTGACCCCCCCCCCGAGCCCCATGCAACTTACCTTTCCCTTGTTGTGAAGGACTCCCACCGGTCCTTTTACCCCAAGGCAAACGGAAAGAGGCAACCAATCACCCTCTCTTCTCCAGTTGCCCTGAGGCCCAACAGTTACAGAGCCTCCGCCCTCGGTCAAGGTATTGGATTTAGCACTGAATCAATAGAGAAAACTACTCACACCCTTTAGGATTAAAACAAGGTAAGTTTATTTAGGATTAAAAGGGAATAGGTAAAATAAGAGGTGGGAAAGAGGGGAGGGAGGGAACAAATAAGGAGGTAATTTGATACGCACAGCAGAGCTACCAAAATAACAAAAGCTACACCTACAAATACCCAGGCCTGTCCACTCCACCAGGGAGTCGATCTCCACAGGGCTCTGCCTCAACATTCCCCTCCACCCTTCACATCACCAGGACAGAAGAAAGACACAGAGTCCCTGACTGGACGTTCCTATATCCCCCCCCCCCCCAGACCATGGCCTGATCGCCCCTGGCCAATCCAGGGCACCCTGACCATCCCCAGTTACCTCATCGCCCAAGATCTCACCTAATGGATCTCGGCTGTAAATCTTTCTTGCAATCCTGATGGGCCTCAGCTGTAAATCCTTCTTGCAATCCCATCTCGCTGGGCAAATGGCCTTGAAGGCAGGGCGCTGTAACTCACCAAGATAAGGGAAGGAGCCATCTGGCCCGGGGAGTATTTTATGACTACTTCTCCAGGGGAGTTAATTCTACTGTCAGCTAACTATTTACACTGGTCTCCTTAGAGAAAGAGCAGGCCTCCCAACTCTTTTCTTCACATCCCCCCCTTTGGGGAGATGAAATCTGAGGTCCTAAAGCCCCCCCTGAAGAAAAGCTCGGGACAACCCATCGGCCAACACATTCTCTTTACCCTTAATGTGAACCACAGAGAAATCGAAGTCCTGTAGAGCCAAGCTCCACCTCAGAAGTTTTTGGTTGGACCCCTTCACTTTATCCAACCAACACAGCGGGGAACTATCTGTTTGGAGCCGGAATTTCCAGCCCCACAAATAGGGACGAAGTTTGGTCACAGCCCACACCACCACCAGGCATTCTTTCTAAACTGTGGCCAAATTCCGCTCTCGGGGAAGGAGCTTTTTACTTAAATACGCGATAGGGCATAAACCCTGCCCTTCCCGCTCTTGCAATAGCACAGCCCCCATTCCTGCCTCAGAGGCATCTGTTTGCACCACAAATGGGGCCTTGAAATCTGGGGCCTGCAAAATGGGAGCCACCATAAGGTATGCCTTCAGCTTGTCAAAGGCCAACTGACAAGCATCCGTCCATTGAACCTGTAAGGGTTTTTTTTTTTTTTTTTACACAAATCTGTCAATGGGGCTGCTAGCTGGCTAAAGTGAGGGACAAACTTTCGATAGTATCCCGCCACCCCCCAAAAAGACTGTACTTGTTTTTTGGTAATAGGCCGGGGCCAATCTCTAACCACTTCCACCTTAGCCTCTAAAGGCTTGATGGTGCCTCCCCCCACTCGATGGCCTAAGTATACTACCTCCCCTAGGCCCACTTGACATTTCTTGGCCTTCACTGTAAGCCCAGCATCATGGATGCGCTGAAACACTCGTTGTACACGTTCAAGGTGCTGCTCCCAGGTGGAACTGAAAATTGCAATGTCATCTAAATAGGCACAAGCAAATTCTCCCAACCCATTCAAGAGCCCGTTCACCAGCCTTTGGAAGGTTGCGGGAGCATTATGCAATCCAGACAGGAGGGCATTAAACTGAAACAACCCCAGGTGGGTAACAAAGGCAGATTTTAAGGCGGCATCAGGATCCAGAGGCACCTGCCAATAACCCTTGGTCAGGTCGATAGTAGTGATGTATTTGGCCTGCCCTAACCATTCTAAGAGGACATCCATATGGGGGATGGGATAGGGATCAGGGAGGGTCACCCTATTAATTTTTCTATAGTCCACACGAAACCTGACCCCCCCCCCATCTTTTTTGGCCACCAGGACAATAGGGGATGACCAGGGGCTAGAACTGGGAGATATAACCCCTAAATCCAACATAGCTTGCACCTCTTGTGCAATTTCTTGGGCATGCTGCCCCACAGCTCAATAAGGCAAGGACTGAACTGGATGACTGTCCCCCGTCAGAATTGAATGCTGGGCTAAGGAGGTTCTACCGGGTTGATTCAAGAACATAGCCCAAAAATCCTCCAAAATCTCCCATATTTGAGCATGCTGGTCTTCGGCCAGGGAGGGGGCCAACTCTAACTCCTCCAGCCCCCCATCCTGTTCCCATTCTTCCAACAGATTCCCCTCAGACAAATCTTCTTCTGGGGCGCCCTGATAACACAACATATTAGTCTTACGTTCCACATATAGCTTTAGAGTATTGACATGATATAGTTTTGGTGGTTTCTTCCCATCTGGGAACACCACCAAGTAATTCACCTCCCCCACCCTCTGCAACACAATCCCGGGCCCCTCCCACTTCAATGACAATTTATCCATCTTCATCGGCTTCAGTACCAGCACTTCATCTCCTGCATTAAAGACCTGTTGGATAGCAGTCTGGTTGTACCAAATTTGTTGTTGCTGCTGGGCCTCTCTCAGATGTTGTTGGGCAGATGTCCTTACCTGCCCCAAGGTAGCCAGCAGCTGCTGCATAAAGGTCACCACAGGCTGGGGAGCTGTAACTACTTCCCCCTCCCATTCTGTCCTTAAAAGAGCCAAAGGCCCCCGCAGCTTCTGCCCAGACATTAGCTCATTAGGGGGAAAGCCCAGACTTTCCTGTGGGGCGTCTCTATAGGCAAATAGTAAGTACGGTAGGGCCTGGTCCCAGTCCCCCAGAGTGGATGCTGGCTAGCATACGCTCAAATCATTTCCCCCATGGTCTGGTTAAATCTTTCAATTAACCCATTAGTCTCATGGTGATATAAGGCACAGAAGTCACATGCCCCACCCCCACCCCCGAAAGTTCCCACCTCTTCTGGAGCAACTTGGAAACAAATCCAGAGCCACAGTCTGAAACTAGGGTCTGAGGCATTCCTAAGTGAGCAAAAAGAGAAAGCAAAGTTTTAGCCAAGCTGGTAGCAGTAATGGAGGATAAGACAAAGGCTTCAGCTTAATGGGTGGCAAAATCAATCACAGTCAGGATAAACTTCTTTCCACTTTTTGTTGGTGGGTTGAGGGGACCTATAATATCAAGCCTCAGCCTCTCAAATGGGGTCCCCACCACAGGCAAAGACTGAAGGGGAGCTTTAGGGAGGTCTCTGTTAAATCCGACATGCCGACAAACCGGGCAGGAGTGACAATTCTCTCTTACATCCTTGGCCACTAGAGGCCAGTAGAAGCCTTCTGAGATCTGATAAAGCGTTCGCTTAACGCCTAGATGTCTTCCCCAAGCAACATCATGAGCTAGTTGGCTGGCCGGTACTTCAGAGGAACCACTAGCTGCCTCCGCTTCTTCCCACTCCATCGCTCTTGCTTGGGAATAAATTCTCTATACAGAGACAAAAACTGTGCTAGGTGGGTATGTTGTGCAGGAGGTGAGTCTGATTCCACCTCTTCAGGCAATGCTGCAGAGTCATGTCTTCCCTCTGAGCTGCCTGAAAGAGGGGATTAGCCCCCCAGGAAGAACTAGAGCCAACTCCCTCTTCCTCTTCCATCTGCCTCAGCTTGGGTAGTCCCTCAGAAAGGAAAACATCCCCTCCCTCCACACCCAGTGGGACGGCAACCGCAGGTTCCTTGAGGGGGCCCCCTCGTCCTCTCCCTCTGCATCCTGAACCGCCCCCTCCCCCAAGGAGGGAAACATTCCTGGCTCAAGGGTAGGAGGAAAGTCCCCCACATCCTCAGGATCCATACTGTGCCCCTCAGCCTGTCCATTCTCTGCCTGGCACTTTGCTTGACTGCGCGTTATTATTGCCCCCATCCTGGCAGCTTTGTAGCCCAAGTCATTGCCTATGATTATCCCCCAATGTTCTTGGTGCAAGAACCAATGTTCTTGGTCATGCACCAGTATGTCGAGCTCACCCTCCCAACAACCCTGATTATTTACACCACCCAAACTCGCGCTAAGGGGACTTCAATGTCAGGAGAGTTGTAGGGCAAAACAGTAAAAGTTTCCCCTTGCAAAACTTGAGAGTCTCGTACATGGGAGCAGGTGCTGTGACAAGCGCTGCGACAACAAGCCCTGCGGGGAAACTGACCCATAGTGGCTTGTCGTTACGTGTGAACTGGCCCAATGACTCCCCCTCTCCCAGCAAATGCATTCACTCTTTACTTACTGTGGGACACCAAGATCCCAGCGATCCCGGTGGCCGCAACCAACAGGACGGCCACCACGATGCACCCAACAATGAGGCCCAGGTTGGATGCTAAAGAGGAATTGGGGGAAAGAGCAAAGGAACTGAAGTCAACACAATCTGGTCCATGCAATGTGTCTGGGGAGCCCCCAGAGATCAGAGAGGATAAACGTACATGGGGGGGGGGGAATGCAAGGAATACCCCACTCCCCTCCATCTCTTGTCAAGGTTTGCGGGAGTCCCTCTCGAGCTGGAGTAGGTGGTGGGGGTCTCTTCCCTCAGGGGGAAAACTGGAGTATGAAGATTGCATGCATCATGATATTTTGCTTGACACATTCAGAATGAACAACTCAGATGTTTGCAGACGTGTCATGGTGTCACAGCCGCTCAGGCTCAAAGGCAAAAAGAGGCCGGTCAGCTTTGGCCTGTGACACCGAATTCCACTTCATGGCCTACCAGGCAGGAGACAGTTGGCCCAAAGGGCTACAGCAGCATTGAGAACTAGAAGATCCAAATCATTTGCTCTGTACCCAGATGAGGCTACTGGGGATTAGTTGCACAGCCCATAAAGGGTTCCCAGGGTTTTGCCCCGGCCTCTTCCCCATGCAAAAATTCACCTCCCAGAATCCTCCACTCCAGCAAAAAAGCCACCCCTCCCCCCTCCCCGCAGTCTCTCACCACCAGGCTCCTCCCATGCTAAGTCCAGGGGCTCCAGCAGCCCGTCATGTCCCACGTGGCGCCGGTAGCAGCCCCTGTCCTGCGGGTCGATCTTGATGCCAAGCCAGGCATGGTAAGTCCCATCTGAGTTGGGGGCTAGAACCCCACGGAAGGTGTCCTGCATCCAGTCCTCCCTGTCCCTGGTCCATGCCGTGTCGATCTCTTTTGGGGTAGAAGCTGTATGCCCGGCAGATGAGGGCCTCCATGCTGTCATGGTCCACCTTGCGTGTCACCTTCACCTTCGGAGGCTCTGCAGAAATAGCAACATCCATGTTATACAGAACCCCTATAGTGGCTGGCAAGATGGAGTCCTGCCCCGGAGATTCAAGAATGTCACACCTGCAGCAGGATCCACAAGAAAGGAATTCCAAGTACGGGTTTCCTCCAGACGCCCTCGGCAACTTGATTCGCTTCGAAAATACCAAACAAGCTTTTTCTGGGCTTGGGGGCAAATATCACAAGGTCTCCATAGCTGTACCTCTTCAGATGACTCTGAATTGAAGGTCATAAACTGACATAAAAGGAAGCTGATTTTGGATATTCCCTTCAAGGGGCGGATGCTACATTTGCCACTCTTTGTTTTCCATCACTTCCCTGCCTCGCCTATATTTCATGTTTTATGAAGTTTAACATTAATTTCAGCAAGCAAAGCAACTGCAAAGCCAGTATGGAGTAGTGGTTAAAGTGTTGGACTGGGACTTGTGAGATCCAGGTTGTAAACCTCACTCAACCATGAAGCTCACTGGGTCACTTTGGGCCAGTCACTGACTCTCAGCTTGACCTACCTCACAAGGTTGCTGTGAGGGTATGATAGAGAGGAAGATTATGTAAGCTGCCTTGGGTTGGAGCGTGAGCAGAGTGTGTGCGGGTTGGGAGATTTATTATCCTTGTCTGTGTGCTAGCAGACGCCTGAAATTCCACACACAGATCTTCCAGATCTCACCTCCCCCCACGCGCAGCGTGCAGCGTGTTGTGCCAGTTTAACCAGCCCAGTCTGCCCTGTTGTCAGACTGCCTCCAGCTTCCCCGTTGCAGATTAATCCATGTAGTCAGGAAACACTCTGTAACACCACAGGTCTAATTCTACCTGTTTATTCACTTAGCAAGTAAAGTTCTACAGAGTATACATTTCCTAGTTACAGTCCATGTGCAGAGTATAAATGCATAGCAAGCATTACATCCAGTGGAGTAAGTTGAGCTTCACTCCACCTCAGCAAAGACGTTACATTGTTGCAGTAACAAAGTCCAGCAAGAAGAACAAGAAGAGAAAGCAGTCCAGCTTCTCTCTAAGATGGCTTCAGACAGAAAAACAAGTTAGCACGTCATCAGAACATACAAACCATGTGACCAGCTCATATTGTTTCTCAAAGTCTAGTTTCCCATGCGAAAACATGAGAATCCAGAAAGACATAACAAACCTGTTTACCTCGCCATTCTGTCCCTTCCATGTGTCAACAATGTGCTGCAGATGGTAAAGTGATACATATCACAACATCCCCCCTTACAAGCTGAGTACATCTTGTTTCACATTTGCTCAATGAGGCCTAGCGCCGTCATTAGCTTCCTGTGTCTTACTACAGGCAATGGTTTTGTGAAAAGATCTGCCACCATGTCCCCTGTTGCGAAATATTTGAGTGTTACCCACCCTTTCTGCACACAGTCCTTTACATGAGAGTAACGAACATCAATGTGCTTGGTTCTTGGCCTACATTTTTCATTTTGTGCCATGCTTATGCAAGCCTGGTTGTCTTCAAAAATTGTAACAGCCCTGTCTACTGGTAATTGCAAATCAGTAAACAATTGTTTGAACCATTCAGTCTCATTGCATGCTTGAGATAAACTGATGAATTCAGATTCTGCACTAGATACAGCCACACAAGATTGTTTTCGTGTATACCAGTCAATTAGACTTTCATTATACACGATCACAGTCCCACTTGTGGACTTTCTATCTGTTGCAGCTCCCCAATCAGCATCAGTGTACACACAAAAACCTCCCTTTGTTGTGATGACAATTTCAGTTTGCAATTCATGGAACCTTTTAAATATCTTAACACACGTTTCACAGCTAGCCAATCATACATAGAAGGATGTTGTGTTTTCCTGCTAAGTATGTTTACAGCATTGCTGATGTCTGGCCTACTCGCATTTGCCAAATATAGCAGGCTTCCAATAACACTCTGATATTTTCCAATATCCTCAAATTCACTGTTATCTGTGTGTTTTTGATATTCAAGAGTCATTGGAGTGGTAACTGGGTTACAATTCTCCAATCCATGAATCTCCAGCAATTTCTGAATTTTCCCACTTTGAACCAAGAAAAAACCTTCCTCATCCTGGGATAATTGCATTCCAAGATAGTGTTGTACCAAACCTAGATCTTTCAGTTCAAAGTGTGCTTGCAATTCTTTTGCAATTTTGTCTTTTTGACTTACTGATTCTGTTATCAGCAATATATCATCAACAAAGACTAACAAATACACCCAATGTCCCAATTCTGTGTGACGTGTACAGACAGTGATCAGCCTTGCTTTGTTTGAATCCCAAACTAATCAAAACTCTGTCTAATTTTTGGTTCCAGCACCTTGCTGCTTGCTTCAGCCCATATATGGATTTGTGCAAACGACATACAAGACCGCGATTTTCTACAAAACCTTTTGGTTGCACCATGTAGATTTCCTCTTGTAAATCACCATATAGGACAGCAGTTTTTACATCAAAATGAAATGCCATCATTTTTCTTTGTGCTGCCAATTTCAACAACAATCTTACAGTTGCATACCTTGTTGTTGGTGCAAACACGGAATCAAAATCTATTCCATGCTTTTGTGCAAACCCTCTTGCCACGAGTCTTGCCCTGTACCTTTCCACCTGCCCCTGGTGATTCGTTTTCACCTTGTACACCCATTTACAGGTGATGGCCTTTCGCCCCACAGGTAAAGATACCAGACTCCATGTTTTGTTAACATGCATTGCATTGATTTCATCCTGCATGGCTTCAAACCAATCATTTCTCACTACTGGTTCCATGCTTTGGATTTCCTCAAAACTTTGAGGTTCTAAAGCTATTTTGAGAGCTTTATGTACAACAGTTTTCCCACTTTGGAATTCATCCTGATATCTAACAGGTGTTTTATGTTCTCGGGTTGAACGCCTTAGAGATTGTTCACCTCCCTCGTGTTCCCCAGATATCTGCTCAGTGGCCTGTTCTGTTTCAGAAATTTCCAGCTGTGTCTCAGCCATTGAATGCATTGGCAATTCCACCAGCTGTTTCTTTTCATGTGTTTGCTCGTGAAAAATCACATCTCTGCTTAAAATTACCTTTCTGTGTTGTGGTGACCATAGCCTGTATCCTTTTGTTTGTCCATCATACCCCAGCAGAAAACATTCAAAGCTTCTGGGACACAGCTTTGTTCTGTTTTGAGCCTGTATATGAACCAAACATTTGCTTCCAAAAATTCGCACGTGTGCTATCTTTGGCTTCCTCCCATGAAACATTTCATATGGAGTTTTCCCAGTTGTGGTGTTAGGTAATCTGTTCAGCAAATAGTTAGCATTTGGAAGTGCATCCCCCCAGAAATGGTTTTTCAACTGTGAGTCAGCTAATTGAGCCCTCATCATTTCTTGGAGTGTTCTGTTGCGTCTTTCAGCTACACCATTTTGAAACGGTGAGTTTGGGGCTGTGATTTTGTGCCCAATGCCCTCACTTTCCAAGAATTTCTTGAATTTTGTACTCATGTACTCTCCCCCACCATCTGTGAGCAATTCACCAATGGGGGATTGTTTGAACCTGTTACCAGCCCTTTTCACAAATGATTCAAATCTCTCTCGAACCTGAGATTTATGCTGCAAAAGATAAACAAATCCAAATCTGGAAAAATCATCAATGATAGTCATGTAGTACCTATTTCCCCCATAGCTTTCCTCAAATGGCCCAGCAACATCAGAGTGTACCAGCTCAAATATTCTTGTGCTCACTCTATCACTGTGTTTCTGAATGTTAGCCCTGTGTGACTTTGCCTGACTGCATACTTCACATTCCACATAATTTGAACAAGGTTTCATTTTCATGCCCTCACACAGACCCGGCATCTTCTCGATGCTCCTGTAATTAGCATGCGCAAAACGTTTGTGGAATAAATGCACACAATTATCATGGGGTTTACAATTTGCATACTTCACACTCTCATCATGTGTTACAAATGGATTTATAACATACAGAGAATTCTGCAAATCACCTTTTGCACAGACTGTCCCTTCACGTGAAATCACACATGTGCTGTCTGAAAAACACATTTCATAGCCATTTTGAGCTAATTGGGAAATACTTATCAGATTTGTGTCCAGTTCCGGAACAAACAATGCTCTTTGTTGACCCAAAGTAGTAAATTCAATTGTTCCTGCTGCTGAAACATTTATATGTTTCCCGTCAGCTAATTCCACATGCTGACCTGGACATCCATCTTCTTCCAGAGATTGAAATACATTCCTGGAGTTAGTCATGTGATGAGAAGCTCCAGAATCAAGACCCAAACAACATTAGAAACCCCCACCCGTGCAATCAAACTTTTGCCCGTTTTAACTGCCTCCTCAGGTGTGTTTGTTGTTTCCTGTTTGTTTCTTTGTCTTTTTCTTTTTCATTCTACAATCTCGTCTCAGATGAGTTGTAGATCCGCAAGTGAAGCATTTTTTCACTTTTAAAGCAGCGGCTTGGGTTACTCCCTGCTTGTTATTTGCAGCTTGGCTGTTTGCCACATCGGCCTGGCTCTCTGCAAATTTACGGCCAGAATTGTTTTTCTTTCCTTCTCGCTTTTCCCACTCAGAAAGAAGTTTGCCTGACACATATTCCATTGTCAGATTTTGATCTGGCTGTCCTTCCATCAATGTGACAATTGTGTCATAAGATGAATCCAGACTTGATAGCAAAATGGAGACCTGATTCGGTGGATCAATAGTCATCCCTTGAGCCCTCAGTCTGTTAAACAAGCCTCTGATAGTACTCAAATGCTCTGGCATAGAGCCACCTGGTTGCAAGCTTAACTTGTATAGCTTACGTGCCAGCAAGATTCTGCTTCCTGCTGTTTGCATTTGATATGTATTCTTCAATACATTCCAGATCTCTTTTGCTGTGTTTTGGAATTGGATAAACAGCACTTGCGAGCTTTCAACAGATAAACAAAGAATTGCTTTGGCTTTATCATCCCGCTCTTTCCATTCATCATATTCCTGATCGCCCACTGCAACTGGATCCTGTGTTACTACAGACCAAAGTCCCGCATGGGTTAAATAATGCTGCATCTGAAAACTCCACAGCACATAGTTCGATCCAGACAATTTCTGCACAATTTGTGGATTCAGGGATTGTGCCATTTCTGTGCCCGGGGAATTCTCCTCCTCCTCCGAAATTTCAGCCTCGCTCTCTCCCTAAGCTTTCGGCCTTGGAACTTGCCTGCAAGCTGTCTGTGTCAGCCAACAGATTCTCTCCCCCTTCTTCCCCCTTACCGGTTGAAGGACCAGGAGATAGTTCTTCTTTGATGTCTTCCTCCTCTGCCATTAATCACTGCAATCACCGGAGTTGAAGCTGTTGCCAAACAGATCCCGGTTCTGGTACCGACCCGCTCTCGTTCTGGTTCTGGTTCTGGACTGGTCCAATCTGGTTCCACTGGTTCTGGTCTGGTTCCGTCTGGGCCCATAACTCTGTTGGAGCGTGAGCAGAGTGTGTGCGGGTTGGGAGATTTATTATCCTTGTCTGTGTGCTAGCAGACACCTGAAATTCCACACACAGATCTTCCAGATCTCACCTCCCACCGCGCGCAGCGTGCAGCGTGTTGTGCCAGTTTAACCAGCCCAGTCTGCCCTGTTGTCAGACTGCCTCCAGCTTCCCCGTTGCAGATTAATCCATGTAGTCAGGAAACACTCTGTAACACCACAGGTCTAATTCTACCTGTTTATTCACTTAGCAAGTAAAGTTCTACAGAGTATACATTTCCTAGTTACAGTCCATGTGCAGAGTATACCGGTAAATGCATAGTAAGCATTACATCCAGTGGAGTAAGTTGAGCTTCATTCCACCTCAGCAAAGACGTTACATTGTTGCAGTAACAAAGTCCAGCAAGAATAACAAGAAGATGGCTTCAGACAGAAAAACAAGTTAGCACGTCATCAAAACATACAAACCATGTGACCAGCTCATATTGTTTTTCACAGTCTAGTTTCCCATGCGAAAACACGAGAATCCAGAAAGACATAACAAACCTGTTTACCTCGCCATTCTGTCCCTTCCATGTGTCAACAATGTGCTGCAGCTGGTAAAGTGATACATATCACAACACCTTGCAGGAAAAAGGCAGGATATAAATATTATCAATCAATCAGTCAATCAAATGCCCCACATCTCTCCTCCACTGCAGATGTGGCTGGAGAGGGGACAATGAAAGGATCACCAATAGGCCCAGCCAGAAATTCAAGAGGAGGGAAAGCCAGAAAAAAGAAAGTGTTTTTGCTCTTTTCCATTGCTTTTATTTTTAAAGGAAAAGGTAGTACTCTTAATGGGGCAGTCTGGACATGCTCAGAGGCACCAAGTTATTAATTACACTGACTTTTAAAAAGTTGCTTCCATCAGAAGGGAAAGGGGCATTTTGCACTTGTTTAGACATATTTGGTGTTAAAATCCTGATTTTAAAACACAAAAATATACACAAACAAAAATAAGGCAATCCTGCACAACCTCAAGGGTAGAAGCATTGTGGAGAAGTGTGTATGCAGGAAGCCTGGGTGCTCTCCCCCCCCCCCGCCACCAAAAGTCTGCATCCCCCATTTCTGCCGCTTCTCTCCCCACTTGCAATTCTCTCTCTCTGCCACAGATGAGCCAGTCAGGGAATCCTCCAGATGGCAGGGAATGATCCTTCCCCAAGGCAGTGACTGGGGTGGGTGGGAGAGAGGAGACTTCGGCCTGCCAGTCACAAGGAGGCGGAGGGGTCAAGCAGGGCCGGTGCAAGGCAGTTTGGTGCCCTAGGCAAAATCAGATATTTAGCGCCCCCCCCTTCCCACTTGAGCCCTCCCTCCCTCCAGCCCTATGCTCCTGGCGCCCCCTTTAGCCCTGCGCCCTAGGCAGCTGCTTAGTTGGCCTAATGGTAGCACCGGCCCTGGGGTCAAGAGGAGAACAGTGGGTTGCATTTGAGCAGAGCAGCTGCATAGGCAGGGAGGGATTTCTTGCAAACGGGGGAGGACTCCCACACACAGCCCCCTCCCCGCCTGCAGCCTGAACTGGCCCAGCTCAGCAAAAGCTTGACTAGCAGATTGCTTGGATCGTGTGTTTCTGCTTAGTTCTCTGGCTGGGTAGGAGGAGGTGGGAAGATGCAGGCTGAGGGGAGCCCTATTTTTGAATGCTCCCCAACGCTTAAAATATATATATCCCTGGAAGTAAAAAAAAAAAAAAAAAAAAAAAAGGAGGCAAAGAAGGAAAGTCCAGCCTTCCAGCTTGCTCTCCACCAGGCTAGTTTGCTAATTCCAGGAATGTATTTCTTTTTTAAAATCTGGGTGAGTTTTCTAACATTTATTTCACCACCCGCTGCAGCTGTAGTTTAAAGTGGGATAGTCACTGACTTTCCCATCCTTTGTAGTGCAAAGATTGACAGGACAGTCGGATATTAATGCCAGCTGGGGGCGGGGGGGGGGGAGTATATTAAAGACTTGCTGCCCCTGAAGCCCTCCTTTTCTCCTCCAGCCTCACCTTTCCTCTGCAGTCTTTCTTCATATTGCAGCTTGCCCTGGAGCCACTCTGTGCAGGTGTCCTCCATGTGGGTCTTGAAGCAGTGGTGAGGGTGAGCTTCCCAGTTCCTCTTGGTCACTTGGGCCTGGGTATCGGCTGCTGTCCAGGTGAGGGTCTCCATATTCAGGCTGATGTAGTCCCTCCCATCATAGGCATACTGTAAATATGCCCCATTTGCTCCTGTCCTGGCTCACCTCACCTCACAGCCAGCCATGATCTGCAAGGAGTGAAACCCTGATTCATCCACAAGGTCAGGAGGGCATCAGAGCAGGGGCAGACCCCCACCCCTACCATCCCCAGGAGATTCAGGCAGGATTTTTTTTTTACCCCAGAGGCAGAGAGAGTGGCTGCCCAAGGATATGGAGACCATCATTAAAATGTAAACAATGAACAGAAGCATTCTATTATCCACTAATCCCCACAACACGTTAATTATAACTAGCACTAGAATCTTGAGCTGATATGCAAACCCTTGTCCCATGGGAATGTTGGATACAGGAGCATCTGTATCACTAACAACACCTGACTTGGTAACCAAACAGAATACAATGGGAGGGTTCACAGACCTGATAAACCACATGGCATAGCAAGCTACACTATGTGGCTTATAAACCACACTACCTAAAATGCACCTAACAGACGATTGGGCAGATTGTGAGTAGGGTCCCCCCTCCTTCCCCTTCTCCCCCCTTGGTCCTCTCATGGTATCCCAGGGGACCCCGAGGGAGCACTGAGGATTCTCCACCCCCAGAAGAAAAAAGGTGTGGGCCGCTGATGTCAAGGGGGGCAAAGATACAGTTAGGTTGAGAGGATGATGCTTGTTCTCAAGCAGCCATCAGGGAGAAGCAGAATTCCTCCTGCCCTCCAGGGTGGTGAAGGAAACGAAATAGTTAAAAAGGAAAAACTTAGTCAAGCATGCAGACAGATTGCCAGGGTAATGACTGTGGCAATGACTGACAATGGCCGACAATGGCTATGTTGATTCAAAAGGGTTGAGGTGTTTTGCTGTCTCACCCTGCCTACGTGACCAAGATCAGATAATACCTACCAGCTGCTTGATTGTAAGATCATCCTCCTGTCTCCTTGTAAGGAAATCCCCCTCCCCTAAAGCAGCCCCCCTTTTGTCTTAAGCTTGCTAACCAATGTAAAGAACTGTTGCCAAATGACCAGACTTATGTATCCTATAAAAGTGGTTGTAAAAGCCCCGCCCGGGGTTCTGCTTTGCGACACAGTCCGCAGGACCTATTGTGCACAATAAACCTTTTTCCAATAACCCGAGTTGGTCCTCGTTGTCCTTGTCTGAAGTAAAAGGTGACCACTTCATCTGGCAACCACGAAGGGACAGCAAGGAAGCTTTGTAGCTTGCTTGGGGCACAGCCCACCGCTGCCCCCTAAGGAGAGGCCTTGCGGAGCTCCCAGCGCGCATCACAGCACTTGGCTGTGAGGGAATCCGAACAGGGGGCCTGACGGGGCAAGTGGTCGGATGGTGACTTCAAGAACCAACAAAACTCGGTGCGGAACTAGGACCAAGGGGGCCGGACCGGCGGAACAGGCGAGTATACTCTAGGGTTCCTACAGGAGAGAATAGGAACAAGGGGAGGAGGATTGGCCATCCTCCGGGGATTGGACCTACGAGGCAGCTGGAAAAAGCTGAACTGGTTCTTTCCCTTTTGGGTAAAGGAATAAAGGATTGGGCCTACGAGGCAGCTGAAAGAGGCTGAACTGGCCTCCCTTTTGGTAAAGGAATACAAGAGATCTCGGGAGGGAATGTGTTGGTATGTGTGGTGAAGTGTGAATGCCGCTGCAGTTCCCGTAGGTGACCGTGGAACGTCCGGGGCCACGGGTCAGCGGAGCATGTGTGTGAAATCCCTTAACGTCTAACAGGAGAGACCCCTTACTCTCCTGTCCGTACCCCACCCTTCTGTTTCTGTTCTTGTTGTTGGTCTTAGAATTAAGAGAATGGGGTGGGAGGGAAGCAGCGTCCCAAGGACACAGCTTCAATGCATGGAAAGGAATTTCAAAGCAGGGTTTGGGAGAGACTACGGGCGAAAACTTAAACGCCAAATTCTCCAGACCCTGTGCAAGGTAGAGAGTGGCCATCCATGGGAGTGGGGTGGCCAGCACAAACCCACCCCATGGTTAAAAAGGAGTGCAAGATGGGGGCGGCACACATAATGATTGCCTGGAAAGGGACCCTGCCCTGGCCCAGAAAAGAGGAACGCGCCAGACCAAAAGAAAGGCAGAAAAAGAAAAAGAAAAAAAATAAATAAGTGAGTGCAGTTGTCCCTT
This sequence comes from Shinisaurus crocodilurus, assembly GCA_021292165.1. Taxonomy (NCBI): domain Eukaryota; kingdom Metazoa; phylum Chordata; class Lepidosauria; order Squamata; family Shinisauridae; genus Shinisaurus; species Shinisaurus crocodilurus. The sequence continues at coordinate 18,449,028 of CM037882.1, forward strand.
TAAAGTAAAACCTCTGTCTGCTCGCCCAGTTGCCTAAGAAAGAAAAGCACAGACTAGCAAATCACATTCCTAATAGGTTAGAAGTCAAACACAAGATCTAGGAATGGCAAGAAGTACTGGTACTCAAAGAACCCTGTGTTGTGTTAAAGAAATACAACAACAACAAAAATGTTTGAGCTTTTTTTGCAAAGAGTTCCTGAGCATACGCAAAGTTTTGGTGCCTTTTGGAGTCTCCACCAGTCCTGTGTTTAGTGAAAAGGAAAAGAGTGTGCTCCTAACCAAAGCACATACTTCCTCAGATCTGAACTAGAGGTGAGAAGTTCCAAAATGAAAAGATATATATATATATATATATATATATGTTATAGCTGCTAGCAAAATCAAACAGTTCTCCAAAGAAATGGGCAAAAATGAATTGAAATACCTCCTTTTCATTTGTTTCTGGTTCTTGATTGTTGCATTGTGTTATTGATATTGTGTTATTGTTATTGATGTTGAAAAGTTTAAGGTTTAGAAAAGAGGAAAACCTTCAATAAGGGTAGTATACATGTGCGTGTGAAAATGTCTGTGTGCATGAATTAGATTCATAAGCTGTTGAAAGACAGACAGGCCCATCTCGCTCTCCTACGCTTATTAGAATTCATAAGCTGTTGAAGCTGGGGATTGTGGGTTCGAGTCCCACCAGAATCAACAGACAGGGACACCCCCCCCTTCTTTCCAAACCTCCCTGCTGATGAATGCATGTAAGTCACTGAACAAGATCTGGGACTAAATCAGGTCAAGACGCCCTGATCTCTGTTGCGGCAGAGTTTCAAAAGCAAGTGGGCCTGATTGAACCCCCCCTCCCATGATCCAGTGACATGTGAATGTTGTGTGCCTGTTTGTGAATTAAACCAAAGCACTACACACACACACACACACACACACACAGTGAAGAGCTCAAAAAGGTAGAACTCTGTGCCACAGTACATCATAGGTGAGAACCAAAATGCTCCAAAAGGGGCACCTTTAGCAATAGTACTCCAAGAATTTGCCTCTTTACCTAGAAGTAAGACTTTGTCAAAGACATAGTGGCAAACTCTTTGTACTGAGGAATGGCCATGCAGAGGGAGAAATACTTGGCCCAAAATGAGTCCTAAGAAAAATGAAACCTGAGAGACCTTCTGGTGGCCCTAGAGGACAAATTCCAAGGACAATTGGATGATTGGTATGTTTAGACAGAAGTGAAATTTCAAAAGGGCTACCTTAAGCCTTCTGAAGTAGGTTCACCAGACAAAAAGTGCTTCATACTCGTAAATGGTAAATAATGCTTTAAGAACTCAAGCAATTGAAAACAGTTAAAGAATGCTTGCATTTGTCAGCAGAATCTCCAGCACAATTTCTGTACCGGTGAAAACAACAACAAAGCTTGTTTAGAAGGATAGATCCTGAGGGCCCAGCAAAATGAGTCTTTAGTGATATCCATTTGTAAAACATTCTCAAAGGGGGGAAGAAAAAACATGTAAATGAGAAGGGAGAATAAGGTCTTTGCTGAATTACAAGCTAAAAGGAAAGAGTTGGAAAAGAAAGATTTGGAAAAAGTTCAGAGAAACTTGATTTATTTGAAAAGAGAGTTTTTTGAAAATAGCAATAAGAATTCGAAAATGTTAGCAAGATCCACACAAAAAAAGAAAGAAAAAAGTATAGTTGGGGCAATTAAAGATAAAAAAGGGAAAGGTCATAATTTAATGCAGGACAAATTAAAAATATTTCATGAATTTATTCAGAATTGTACAAGGCTGGAGAATGTACGGAAGAGAGGATTAAGGAATATATAGGAAAGCATTTTAAAATTAGACTAGTGGATGAAGATAGAGAAATTATGGAACAACCTTTTTCAGAATTGGAAATAGAATATGCAATAAATAAACTGAAAGAGGGTAAGACCCCTGGACTGGATGGTTTAGGGGCTGAATACTACAAGGTCTTTAAGAAAATGTTGGTTCCAAGACTAAAGAGGTTATTTAATGATATTTTTTTGGAGGGGGGAGAGATCCCCTCTTCATGGAAGCAATCTAAGATTATTTTAATCCCGAAGCCAGAGAAGGATTTAACGGAGCCAGGTTCCTATAGACCCATTTCCTTAATAAATCAAGATGCAAAATTGATGACAGCAATATTAGCGAGAAGGATGAACAAGTTTATTACTAAATATGTCGGGATAGACCAATGTGGTTTTATGCAAGGAAGACAAATGGCAGATTTAACAAGAAGAGTTTTAAATATAATATATTTAATAAAGAAAAATAAATTGAGAGCAGGGGTAATAGCGTTAGATATTTTTAAAGCCTTTGATTGCGTGGAATGGCCAGCATTAAAAAGTTTAATTAAAATTATGGGGTTTGGAGAAAGATTTAGAGGAGTAGTTAATCAATTGTATTCAAAAAATGTTTCATCAGTTGTAGTAAATGATGGTTTAACAGAGCAAATTTACCTAGGTCGAGGAACTAGACAAGGATGTCCCCTTTCGCCTATTTTGTTTGCATTGGTAATGGAGATTTTAGCAAATGTATTTAGAGAAGATAGAAATATAGGGGGGATAGGGATTAGGGATAAGATAAAAATAAATCTTTTTGCAGATGATACTCTTTTGACAATCGAAAACCCTATGGAAAATATGGATAGAGTGGAGAATCATTTAAAGGAGTTCGGGGAAGTAACGGGGCTACAGATTAATTGGGATAAATCTAAATTTTTGTTGTTTAACTATAGTAAAAGAGAAGAGATTGAAATGTGTAAAAAAAAAAGTAATTATAAGATTAATAATGTAATTAAATATTTAGGAATTGTAATTCCAAAAGATATAGATAAATTGGGAGATCAGAATTATAGGAAATTAAAGAATGAGGTAAAGAATAAAATAGAGGAGTATAAAAAAATTGGACTTTCCTGGTTTGGTAGAATTGCTTTGATTAAAATGAAGATTTTGCCAAAGATAAATTTTTTATTTCGGATGATACCAAGTGCGATATCAGATAAGGAACTTAAAGATTGGCAATCAATTATTAATACATATTGTAATGGAGGGAAAAAATCTAGGATTACTAAAACAAGATGGTATAAAGCACAAAAAGTAGGGGGTTTGGGTTTGCCGAATTTAAAATGGTATTATATAGCGAATCACTTAAGACATATAGTGGATATTATAGCACGCCCTAAAGAAATAATGTGGTTGGAGTTAGAAACATGTGAACTACGTAGTACTTTGGGGAATATTTTTTTCCAAAAAAATAATAATAAATTGATAAAAAATATAGACAACCCATTTCTAAGAAATTTGTTAATGATTTGGGGTACTATGAAGAGCATATTTATACCAGATATCTCCATTAACCCCGGTGGTAGCTCTTAAGGATTTTCCTGAAAATTTAAGATCAGAGCTGGAGAGTAAATTAAGAGAAGAAAGGGTTATTAGATTGACCGATTGGGTGGAAAAGATGGGGACTAGAGATCAAATAATGGGAATTGTTGGGAGAAGAAGATTATCGTGGTTAATTTTACTACAGTTAGAACAGTGGTCGAAGAAATGGAAAAGGAAAACTGAGTACGAGAGAGATTTAACTAATTTTGAAAAGATGGTCATGTCTAGAGACGGCCTACCAGCTAATGCATCAACAAGAGGTATAACAAGGGATTTATATAGATTGATCCAAAAAGCAAAAGAACAAGAGGATCAGCTTAAGACGGTATGGGATAATGAATTTGAAGAGGTGACCTCGAAGGTGGGGTGGAACAATATATGGGACAGACGGATTGTGAAAATGATGTCAATTAGGATAAAGGAAAATTTTTATAAACTAATTTGGAGATGGTATTTAACTCCAGTAAGATTAAATAGAATAGATAATAATTGTTCTGCATTATGTTGGAGAGGATGTCAGGAAAAAGGGACATATGCTCATATGTGGTGGAGTTGTAAAAATGTATTGGTGTTTTGGCGAGAGGTTTTTACAGAAATATCGAAAATTATTGGTATTAATTTAGAGGTCTGTCCAAAATTAGCATTGTTATCAATAACTGAGAAGCTTATTTGTGATCAAAATACGAAGGAGTTAATTGTAAACTTGTTAACTGCGGCCAGGCTAATGATAGCGAGAAATTGGAAAGTACAACATGTTTTCCTAATAACAGACTGGTATAAGGAAGTTTGGGACATAGCCCTAAATGATAAACTAACTAGTAGTATCAAATGCAAAAAAGGATTGCTAAAGAAGAATAATTTTATGGAGATATGGAATCAATTACTAGACTATGTATTAATAAAGGGGAAGGGTAACATGCCTTGTCAGGATATGTTATATTTTTGGAATTTAGACTTTATTTGATCAAGAGGATAGAAGTATATTAATTGGTCCCTTGAAGGGTGGGGGGGAGCACTTATGATTTATTGTATGTTGATTATGTTATATTTGTGTGATAATTTTGTATTTTGCTAAATATATTTTCTGTGTTATAATTTGCTTTGAAAAATAAATAAAATATTAAAAAAAAAAAAAAAAAAAAAAGTAAATGAGATTCTGGCTACTGCAAGCCATGTGTGTAGCCAAAAAGAAAAAAGAAGGTTTATGTTCAAGTTAAATGTTTATTCTTCCAAGTGGGGCTAGTTGATGGTGTAAATTGAAAAGGTTTTTATTTTGTTTTGAGTGTGGGTTAAATCTCTGAAGTAAGCAAAGGGAAAAAAAAAATGTTGCTTCTGGTTATGCAAATGCGAGGTTGCTTCCTCTTGTATGGCAAAAGCGACTAGAGATGTGAGAAGATTAGCAGCCACGAATTGCAAAGATTGAAAACAAACAAACAAAAACCCTCAAGTGACTGCAGGTTTCCTGGTATGCAAGAATTGGCCATTCACACTCCCAGAGAATCAGCAGCTAACCACTAGAGCAAAAAACGATACTAAAGTGTTTTTTTAAGAACTGTAATTAAGAAAGTCTGAGTATTGAGAATGCAAGTTTTCTGAGCATAAACAAAGTGTTAGTACCTTTTGGGAATTGAACTGTGTTAGCTTTAAAAGATCAGAAAAAGTCTGCCCCTGATCAAGGCAGGCTTTTTCTCTGAGACTACAGCTGATGCAAGATAAGCTCAAAAAGAAATGCTTAACTATTTTTCACAGAAAATTCAAGAGCTTCACCAATGAGTGGAGCCAAAAGGTTTTTTGAAAAAAAAGGAAAAGAAATGATTATTTAAAGGCATGTAGGCTGTCCCCTCTGCCCTGAGGAGGGGGGGGGGGGAGAGAAGAGGGCCGTAAAAAAAAAAAAAGAGATAGTAAGAAAAAGTTTAGGAAAATGTGGGGGGGGAGGGGAAATAAAGAAAAGAAAGACTAGGCAAAGAGAAAGGTTGGACAAGGGCAGATGCAAAAGAAACATTAGAGTTGCAAACAAAGGGCATAAAAAAAAAAGAAATAAAACCCTCTCTGCCCAAGGTATGCAGGCAAAAGAAAGTTGAAAAAAAATTGTGATAAAAAGATTAGAAATCAAAAGTTTTCTTGTCTTCTTGAAAGAAAAATGAGAAATGGTTCTGTTAAGTCATAATGGATTGTGTAAACTAAGGGCTACAATAGAATGTAGTCCCAATTCTCCTGGCATTTGCTGAGTCTCTTGGGAATGAAGAAAACAGGGCTTTCCGCCAATATTAGCTTTGGTACCAGCAAAATATTAGGCGGAAAACCAAAAAAGAAGTAAGACTCTTAAAAGTCTGCTTCTCTGGTTCAAATAAAAGAAAAAGAATATATGCTGCAATATCCCCTCCCTCGAGAAGCAATAAATGCTATAAAGCTCATTGTGTGACTTGGAGTCAGTCACGGACTCTCAGCTGTGCCTGCCTCAAAGGGTTGTTGTAAAAGAGAAAAATCCAGAAAAATTGTAAAATGCTGTGTCACTTGAAACCTTGCCACCTTGCTGCTGCTCCCAACAAAAAGGAAGGGTAAGCAAGGGGAGGGGGAGCATGATTATTTACCAGCAATAAAAGAAGTGCAGCTATCAAAGATAAATCTAAACTACTAACTCAGTTTTTGTACGTTTTAGTGCCCAGTTTTGTTGAAATGGGCTTTCCTGAAATTTTACCCTCTTTATTGTCTTTTGTAAGATGTATGCTTAGTTAGTTTTTGCCAAAGGCAAACCAACAGGGCAGCTTTGGTAAATTTAAACAGTTTAGTTGCAAAATATATGCTTGTCTAGTGGCTTTTATAGCAAGCTAACAGAGCCCTTTTGTACAATAAGCATTTAAGTGTAGCATAACACAATGGCACCAAAATACCAAAAGAATTGCAATCCTTCTGTTGTTGTTAAGTTAGTTTTCAAAAAGTTGTACAAATGACCTGTTGTGTTTTTTGTAATTTTCAAAAGCTTGGTTTGCCTTGCTAAAGATAAAAGTCTGTAGCTCATGCTGGTTCTCAGCTTGTCTAAAGTGTGGAGGGCTGAGCAAAGTCAGGCCTGGGTGTTGCTTGGATGGGGGACCCCTCCTCTGGTTTCCTGCATTGAGTGGGGGGGTTGGGCTTGATGGCCTTGTGAGTCCCTTCCAACTCAAAACAAGTCAGTTTCTCCTGCATTCTTTATAGCCATGTCACAAATTAGTAAATTGCTTTCCTGCTAAAGACTATGTACAGCGTCAGTCAGAAAAGCAGATTTAGTTGTTGGTTTGATTGTTAACGAAAAGAGTGGTTTGAATTTAATTTTACATCTGCAGTGACTCAGTACCGGTACTTTGCCCAGTGTGCAGTGTGCCAGGCTCATAATACTGGAAAACCTGTAAAAGACAGGGTGAGCATACAACCTCACCCTGAAGACCTTTTGTGGTGTACAATTTAATTTTATTGAAATGCCTAAGTATTGTTCCTATCAATATGTGTTTGTATGGTTCTAAGTAAGTAGAACATGCCCCTGTGTGAAAGCTAACGCCACGGCAGCAGGCAAAGAGAGAAAATCCTTTTTGGCTAGAATATTGAAAGACAAGCTGGCCAAAGCATGCACAGAGACAAGACTGATGTGGCCAGATGCACCTCCCATGGCCCTTGTGTGTGTGAGATCCAGGCCAGGTCGAGTGGCAAGACCTGACCCCTCGTGAGATGTTGATGAGACATTCAATTCAGAATTACTGCAAGGCCCTGGTGAGATGTGTAAAAGACTCTTCATTCACGGGTGAAGGTGGCTCAGCACCAGCCCAGCATGGAGGGACACTCTGTCCCAGGTGAATGGATTCATATTCAAGTACAGCGAAAGGAGGTGTACTTAACGCTGTGAAGTGCCAAGGACTTCAGCCATAAAAAGCCTCAAACCCGAAACAAGAATGAGGACATAATAACGCCTCCAACGATTCGGGGGAACGTGCTAGAAACCTCTTCCCCTGAAACAGAAGAATTTGTGCCAGAACATCAATATCATCTCAGACCTCGGACGGGACGACCATCAAAGACAACACCCAGAGGATCGGACGAGATGAACTGATGTCAACTCCAGCTCAGTCTGAACCAGCCTTACCTATCAGCCTTTAACTAAAAGTGACCCTCAGTGTGCATTCACTTAGAATCAAAAAGAGAGAATGTGGTAAAGTGTAGTTTCAAAATGTGATTTCTATATTGTATAAACGCATAACCTGTAGCCAATGTTTATTGTTATTCTGCTTAAATGTAATCCTATGGCTTACATATGCATCCAGTCCAGACCTAGAAAGGGCTCGATCTAGGAGAAGCTTTCTCTAGATAGTTCCCCAAGTTACCAGGGTTGCAAGCGATAGGGCTAATCGCGATGGGTTGCATCCTGCTCCCTTGTGTCCTCCCTATTGTGGTCCGGACAATCCAAAATAGCCTAAGCCTATTGGCGGAAAAAAGGGCAGCTGCCCAGGTCCTGGCTATGTGGGAATATCGGCCCATCCCCCAGGGTGAAACTCCAGATAAGTGTTGAAGTTTCAAGGGGAGGAGTGAAGGAAACGAAATAGTTAAAATAAAATCTTACAAGAGATTCTAGCCAAGCATGTAGACAGATTGCCAGGGTAATGACTGTGGCAATGACTGACAATGGCCGACAATGGCTATGTTGATTCAAAAGGGTTGAGGTGTTTTGCTGTCTCACCCTGCCTACGTGACCAAGATCAGATAATACCTACCAGCTGCTTGATTGTAAGATCATCCTCCTGTCTCCTTGTAAGGAAATCCCCCTCCCCTAAAGCAGCCCCCCTTTTGTCTTAAGCTTGCTAACCAATGTAAAGAACTGTTGCCAAATGACCAGACTTATGTATCCTATAAAAGTGGTTGTAAAAGCCCCGCCCGGGGTTCTGCTTTGCGACACAGTCCGCAGGACCTATTGTGCACAATAAACCTTTTTCCAATAACCCGAGTTGGTCCTCGTTGTCCTTGTCTGAAGTAAAAGGTGACCACTTCATCGGGACTCCTCACACTTACTCTTGATGGAGCTGACAGATATTCCGTCACTTCCTGGAAAGGAGAGAAATGGGTTTCAGTCTTTTGGCAGGCAGGAAAGGGGAGGGGCTTGATAGCTCTCCCCCCCCCCCTCGTTCTGAGACACACACACACACAGCCTAGTATTGAAATTTTTCATAATGTTTTTATTGTGTGTATTTATATAGTATTTTATTGTATTTTTATTGATTGTTGTAAATCGCCCAGAGAGCTTTGGTTATTGGGCAGTGTAGAAATAAAATAAATAATAATGATAATTAATAATATTAAAGGGAGGGCAACCTATGACCTGCAGGCCACTGGAGGCATTCAAGGTGCAGCTGGATAACCATCTGTCAGGGCTGCTTTGACTTGGGTTCCTGCATTGAGCAGGGGGTTGGACTCGATGGCCTTGTAGGCCCCTTCCAACTCTACTTTTCTATGATTCTATGATCTTCCACACTCCTCAGACTTTCCTGTTCCCTCTGAGCTTAACTGGAATCCTCACAGTAGCTGGGGCAAAATGAATTTTCCCAGCAACTATATATTGCTCCCTGTTGTAATGCAAAGTATTTTGGGGTATCTTGGTCTTGAATGGGCAATGAAGACCCATCTGGACAAAGCAGTGGGGAACACTGCTGAGAATACATGTGCTTTATATTCCCCCAAGATGGAGGCTGCAACATTCCCCCCCCCTTCCCAGCATGACCAGGGGCAGCAGAGAAGGCCTGCATATACCCTCCAACATTTCACAGATGAAAATAGGGACACACATGTAAATTTGTAAGAGGTATGGTTGTAAGAATAGTTCCCTGCCCCAGAGATTACAGTCTAAAATGTAATATAGAGGCGACAACAAATGGTAGGAAGGGGTAAACTGGGGAGGAATATGCCATTATTTCAGTCAAACATCACTTCTAGCCTACTTTCCCCACATTGTGCAGGAAACTCCTTGTTTTAAAGATCTCTCTCCCACTTTAAAAATGGATCCCTCAATGGTGGCTTTGCTCTCATTAGTAGTTTGCCAAAGAAATAATATGTCACATTTAGATATCTCTGAGTGTGCAAAGTAGTTCACAGGCCCACCGTGCAAGCTCCTATTTTCTCCACTCAGAAAAAAAACATGTGGGCTCTATAGTACTTTATTAAAAAAAAAACACAAGAACAACAACACTGTGATTGAACAATAATGCCAGAATTATTATTTGGCCTGAGGTAAAAAAAAGTCATTAGGAGGCTTGTAGCACCAACAGTGTCTCTTGAGTCCTCAAGAATTGTCACTAAGCAGTCTTTGGAAAATTCCCAAGGAAATATTAGTATTCCCTTATGTGCAAAATATTCCTGTTATTAAATATCCCTTTTATTACTTGTTTAAGGCATGGCTAGCTGGGGAATGCTGGGAGTTGTAGAACTTTTTTCCTGTCTAAATATGCTATAGGATTGTGCTTCTACTGTTGGTTCCCATTTCACGCCTAAGCCTCTTATGCCAGGTGGTTTTAAAGTGTCCTAACAAAATTGCTGGCAGCGGAAAAGGGTCAGCTTGTGGCACTCTGAGTTATAGTGGCAGAGAGTTCCTTAGGCCCTGAAATATAAGCATTTGCTATCAATAAGAAACCCCATAGGTGGGATTACCCAGTGAAGTAGCAGTTCCCCCATAGGTGGTGGCAGTGCTGGGGAGAGGAAAATCCTCCATAAATACTTTGAATGCATTAGCAGCCATTGAGTTCAGACGGCCATACCCAAAAAGGTGTGCACAAAAACACTTTTTGCACCTTGCACATTTTAGTACCCAACCCCCTTTTTATGCATCAGTTGTTTGGGTTGTGGTCTGTACTGATGTTTTGGTAGTTTTAGCTACATTATATTTTATGTTTTAACAATTTGGGGGTAAGTTGCCTTGGGTCTTTTTTTAAAGAGAAAGGTGACTAAGAAATCCAATAAATAAACAATAAAGAGGAAACAATCCCACTGTAAAGACGTTCCAAGGAGAAGCCAGTCACCTCCCACCAATCCCCACCTTTTTGTGTCAGTCAAGCCAAAGACAATTGGTTATGTTTGTGTCTGGGAAGCCCCCACCTGGGACCATCCTCCTTCTTTTATAGGGTCCTCTACACTCACATCTGTAAATGCCTGTACACTCCAGCCCTTTTCTCTTGCTTTTGCTGTCCTGGACACATCACCAGCTCTTCCCTCTCTTGAACAGCCTTCCCCTACTGTGCAAGTTTCTTCATACTCTCCAATTGCCCCGAATTTTCCAGGACAGTCCCGCAAACACTTAAGCCATCACAGCTTCCTACTTCGTCCCCTGCCTCCTCCCACAAGCTATTTCGCTTATCTGCCATTTTGCCCATGGCCCCTTTAAACAGGAAGGGAACAGACTGAGGATGTCTCTCTGCCCATTGAAGACATTTGTACTTGCTTCCAAGTAACTGCGTGCGTAGGATTGCACTGGTTGTTTTAACTTAATTCAAGTTAGTTAAATTCTTGTTTTATGAATTTTATTTCATTTCATACAAACACAAAAACACATATATAACAAACAATATACACAATTAAAGAGGACTTCCAATCTTCTCCACAGCTTAAGCAACCACAGTTATTCTTACAACATTCTCCGTTAACAAAACTCACATTCAGTTACGGCAAACCAAAAACAAAACAACATTTTAATCCAATTTAAAATCCCATTATTAAGAATATTAAGAATCCCTCTCTAGTATAGTACATTTACTCCTTGTTTCTTTCTATCTATCCATAAACCACTTCACTTATAATTTTAAAGATATCTTTTTTTTTTATAAAGAAAAAATTTAAAAGTTAAAAAATAAGTAACAGCTAACAAAACAACAGAAGCACATAAGTCATCATTCTACTTGTAAAAGACAACAATAACAACAACAAAAAAACCCTCCAAAAAACAAAAACAAAAAGCACAACCTTCCCCTTAATATGCTTATATCTTAATAATAATAATATTTTCTCTTACATCACCATTTATATTTGAAATCCAGGACAATCATATATGCCATCCCTTTTTAAATATTTAAAGTCCTTAAGTTTTATATATCGTATAGGCAATCCCTTTATCTGAATAATTCAATAAACAACAGCCCTTCATCCTTTCCCAGTCAAAGCAAAATCAGATTTTTTTTAATCTCACATTTCCCTCTATCAAAAGGATGATAACTACATTCCAGATTCTGAACAAAAAACAAAGCAAGCCTACTCTGGGGATCTTGCTCACCGGCTTTATGAACCTTCAGTCCAATCCAGATTTCAAAGCCTCTGTGAATCTCAGCATTCGCCATCTTGGGTTTTAAAAACTGCGTCATAACTTTTCTCCGAACCTTCTCCTTAAACAAATTCAGTCCAGTTAACACTTCAACGCCTCTGTGAATCTCTGGAAAGTCTCCAACATCCTTAATTACTTCTTTCTCCTCCTGTGTAGTGTCCGATTCCCGTCTTTCTTTTGTTACGTCTACTTCAAAGTTTACCTCCCAACCTTGGATTCTTCTTTCCAGTTTATTTAAGATATTATTTTCCAACTTTTTCCAAAGCAACATAAATGCTGAAGTCATATTGCCCTTGTACTTCCAAAATTCCACTGCACATAAAAGAATTATAGCCCTCCTTCCAATTAGCACTTCTTATCTTCTTTGCCTCCCAGATATACCCACATTCAACTTACAGTTAATTATAATTCCTACTGTGCTGTAAAAAGATTCCAAATCGGCCAGTCCAGATATTATCCATCATTTTGGAAGTGAACACGTACGCCTCTAATGATCGGTGCAAGCCGGTCTCCTGAATACAGCGCCGCTTTCCCCCACCTCAGGTTACAGCCACAATCTGTCCGCCGAATGACAAACATAAAGCGATTTATAACCCTGCAAGGTATTTTGGGGGTAACATCAAATCTTAGCTTCTTATCAGAAGTAGATTCCCCAGTCAGAATTTCTCTGGCCAGGAACGCTGTATCAGTTGTCCCACAGAGATTCTGTGTGACTTCAAGACTCCATGTTCACCCGGAAGCCTCAAGTTAGTTAAATTCTGTAAGATTATTCCAGTTTGTTTCTTTAAATTAAATTATGTGAATAGAACACAAAAAGTGCTTTAAAACGGGACCTTTCCACAATAACAAACAAACAACAAAGCTGTTCAGCCGCTGAAAGTTACTCCTTGTGCTTGAAAACCAAAGCTGTAGAGGTGCTGGAGCAAAACGCAGAAGGGGCTCAAAATCCCAATGGGTCTTTTTGTATTTTCCCCCACCCAAAAGCTCCCCCTCCTCCGCATCTCCTCTTCTCCTCCAACTGCCCTGAAAATGCAGGGACCAATCCTGACCATTTTAAAACAAAAAGAGATTGCCCTGAAAACACTGACACCCCCCCATGAAAAACACCAGATACTACCTCCCCCCCCTTCTTGCTTGCTTACCATAGTTGCTCAGAAAAAAGAGGCCACCCATATCTCACATCCTGTTTGGTTAAAAATGGCACCCCCTGGACCACCATGGCTTCGTTATGCCAACTGAGCAATTTGTTCCCATGATTAGGGCTATGACCGCATTTCATTCGGCTAGGCTACTGTTTGAAACTGAAGGAACCATTGATTTAATTTTTATTCATTCATATGTAAACTATTCTAGCCAATGTATGTTTTATATCTCTATTACAAATGCTGGAATTTCAGAAAACATTCCCCAAAACACCCAGGTGTTGGTGCCAGGAAGATGGAGGGGAGGCATATCAGGTGGTGGGTTTGGCCCTGAGGCAGCCCGCATCTAGTCCTCAGTCTTTGTCACTGGGAAATCCCCCCAGAAGTAGCCCCCTTGGCTTTTGGTTCACAGAAACCAATCTCAGTAATAACAATGGACTTTTGGGGGGAGATTTTTATTTATTCATTTGAAAGTTACAATATTTTATTTACAATATTTATATGCTGCCTCTGTAACAGATTTCTCTGGGCAGCATAAAAAAACAATCACTTTGCAATAAAAATACAATAAAAAGCAACAAAGCAAGTCTCAGTCATGAGCCCTAAGTGTTTTCTAATTTTTTAAAAAAATCTCTTATATTTTGAGAAAATCTAGAACATAAGAAGAACCCTCTGGTCCCTAGATGAGAACAAAGGCCCCTCTGGTCCAGCATTCTGTTCCCACAGTGGCCAACCAGATGCGTCTGGGAAGCACACAAACAGGACAGGAGCGCAGCCGCAACCTCCCGCCCATGTTCCCCAACAACTGGTATACAGAGGCACACTGCCCCCAATACTGGAGGTAGCATATAGCCATCATGACCATTTGCTATGGTGGAACCTCCAGGTGTAAGCCTTAAAAAGTCACTACGGGTGCACTCCTATGATGGTGCCCTCAGTGCTTGTAAGCCCTGCAACTTGGAGGCTAGAAGCATCCAGTGCAGACCGGGAGGAGCAGCGGAGGTGACCTCAGCTTCCCCACACCTCCCGCTCTACATTTCAGCTAGACGGCCATTTTCCGCCTTCTAGCTGAGGCGCTTCAGAAGGGGAGGGAAAGAGGCTAGAGAACCGTCAGGATACGTCATATCCTGGTCTCTCCAGTCTCCTCCCCTCCCCTCCCCCCAAAATGCCCCCTTTACCCCCTCTCCGAGGTTGAGTTTCCGACCTCAGAGAGACAGCCAGTGCATTTCTTTCTGCGCCGGCTATGAGATGGGGGGGGGGGAGGGGATCAGAGTGTGACTCCCCAGCTCCAAAGTTGGAGCTCTGTCTCCGACCTTGGATCTGGGAATCCAAATTATTCTACGGCCCCCTAGATGCTGCCTAGGGGCCACAGGATCGCTCTCTAAATGCTTGCTCCTGCATATCATTAATCACTCCCTAATTGCTAGCACTGCAGGGTTTCGGTTCCTTCAAATGAGAGAACTGGAGGCTCACAGTGTCACTGTAGCATCGGTTTATTTACAAAATACATAGGGACCATCTTGGAAGCAAGTAGGCTTAAGAGAAAAAAAAGGTAGCACAACCACCAGTCATTTATCAGGTTCCCAAAGAGAGGAGCTTCACCCAAGGATGCTTCTTTCTTGGCTAACTCCAGCCAGTAATTCAGCTTCTGCCAGTGACGCGATTCACAACTGCTAAAATTCTTACCCGTCTCTTGTCCTTTCCCCATGTCTGATGGGTGTCACATTCCAAAGGCTGGAGCCATCAAGGAACATTCATCCCTTTTTTATTTATTTATTATATCCCGTCTTCTTTCCACTTGCAAGGAACCCAAGGCAGTTTACCTGGTCTTCCTCCTTTCCATTTTTTCCTTACAAAAACCCTGTGAGGTAGGAAGGGCGGAGTGTCAGTGACTGGCCCAAAGTCAGCCGGTGAGCTTCATGGCTGAGTGCAGACTAGAACCTGGATCTTCCGAGTACCAGTCCAACACCCTAACCACTATGCTACAGTGGCTCTCACTGGCTTTTGTTAAGACCCAGCAGGTTAGGCAGGCAAAATCAGAACAAGCCCATTCACAACAATAATCAGAACAGCCAGAAGCATACTGTACCATGCTAAAATACCTGTTTATTTATCTATCATCACCATCATCCTTCCTCAGCTCCATGGGCTGGCAAGTACTTGGAGAAGGCAGGCAGTGAGCCTGGCAGAGGGGTAGCCTATTTGCCTTCCTTGGTAATGAGCTGCCCAGAGGGAGCACAGCAGATCTCGGAGCTTTCTTGCACGCAACAGCACAGGCTCTCTAGCATCCTCTGATCCAGGAGAAAAAACGGCAACACCCCCATTTCTTCGCCACAGTGAAAGCTACAGGCCTGCCTTCCTCCTTTACATCCATTCATGCTACCCACTTCTCCAGACCTGTTCTTGCATATCCAGGGCCAGGCTCTTCCTTAACAGTACACACAATCCACAGGATATTTGCCCACATGTCTCCCTCCCTCTGTTTTCTCTGCTGTCTCTTTTAAACTGTAAGCTCCTTGTGGGCAGGGACTTGTAACTCTTAAGGCATTGGATACCAACCTGGGGTTAACCAACACACCTTCCTGTTGGGATCCAGACCTACACACCTTCAGGAGCAATATCCTATCACCACATAATACTTGTGTTGCCTTTTGGGTTTTTGTGCCTCTTTTTACTCAAGATTCGGGGGGGGGGGGCTACTGGACACTATTTATATCCTTTGCAACTTTAACAAAACAAAGGTCTGGATAAGGGCTGCAGTGATGGGACTGACCAGCAGAGGATGGCATAAGAGTTCATCAAATATACCCCAGGAAAGATCTTGCCACAATTTTTTATTTATTTTTATATCCTGCCTTTTTCGTGCAAGGAACCCAAGGCGGCATGTATAATCCTCCTCTTCTACATTTTATCCAATTAATCCAATCATATTTAAGGTGCCACAGGACTCTGAGGGATTTTTGCGACAGGAGATTAATACAGCTCCTTTTTTTTGGAATTCATTTATGTGGTCTATAACCTGAGCACATTTGTTGATATGAAGTAAGAGCTCTAGCAGCATCAAAGTTAAGAGCCTTTTTGGCGGGTGTAGACCTTGATCCCAAGCAAGGTTGATAACATCACAAAAGGTATATCATTAATTCAAGACATGTGCATTCATTTGTTTTACTTAGTTTTAATGTTTTAACTGTTTTAATGTTTTGTATTCTGTTGTAATGGCCATTGGCTACAAACAATGAATTGAATTGAAGTAAGGGCTGCGTTTTGACTGAAGGTCTTTCCACATTCCAGGCACCCTTATGGGTTTTCCCCTACATGAATTCTTTGATGGGAAGAAAGTTGTTCGCATCGACTGAACTGCTTTCCACATGCCAAGCATTTATATGGTTTCTCTCCTGTGTGGATCCTCCGGTGTCTTTGAAGGTGCGAAGTATTCCGAAAGTTTCTGTTGCAATCTGAGCATTTGTATGGTTTCTCCCCGGTGTGAATTCTTTGATGCGAAGTGAGATTTATTCTTCGGCCAAATTTCTTCCCACACTCCAAGCATTTATATGGCTTCTCTCCAGTGTGGA
Source organism: Shinisaurus crocodilurus (assembly GCA_021292165.1). Lineage (NCBI taxonomy): Eukaryota > Metazoa > Chordata > Lepidosauria > Squamata > Shinisauridae > Shinisaurus > Shinisaurus crocodilurus. The sequence continues at coordinate 18,465,462 of CM037882.1, forward strand.
TTCTTTGATGCAAAGTTAGGTCCGACTTGGCAGTGAAGCTCATTCCACACTCAAAGCATATATATGGCTTCTCCCCCGTGTGGATTCTCTGATGTCTCATGAGGCTTGATTTAACACAAAAGCTCATGTTGCATTCTGAGCATTGATATGGTTTCTCCCCGGAGTGGATTTTTTGATGGTATGCGAGGCTTGTGCTCGAAGTGAAGCTCCTTTCACACGCGAGGCAGATGTATGGTTTCTCTCCTGTGTGGATTCTTTGATGTCTTATAAGGTGCGTGCTCCAGTTGAAGCTCTTCCAACACTCGGTGCATTTGTATGGTTTCTCCCCTCTATGAATTATCTGATGTCTAACAAGACTGGTGCTCCAGTTGAAGCTCTTTCCACACTCCAAACACGTATATGGCTTCTCCCCTGTGTGTGTTCGCTGATGCCCCTCAAGGTTTAATTCACTACTGAAGGTGCTTGCACACTCTGGGCATTTATATTCTCTCCGTCCACGGCTTTTTTCATTTTGAATTGGGATTTCAAGGGAGCCCCCACTGTGATAATCACTGGATTTATCCTGCTGATTCTGTGTTTGGTTTCCCTCCTGTGTCTCTGAGCAATTTCCAGCTTCCTCTTGCATCTCGGAATGCCCGCGTTTTTCTGCCGATACTGCACGAGGTTCCCCCTTATTCTCACTCTCCTGCCTATCACCACCTGTAAGAAAGAGGGAGAAAGAAAACTGAAATGAGCGATGGGACCTCCGGTTAATTAGGAACAATAATTCACTGCTATGGAGAAGGTTAATAAAAAGGGGGGTTCTGCCTCAAGTCCACTAACATAGTCAGGAAGCAGATCCTGCCATGTCTTGATTGATATTTGCTGAGGATGCTTTAACTGCCCAGGAAGGAATGCAAGCGAGGGACCAGACAAGATGTAACAGAATACCAGAGCGGAAGCTGCCTTATTATCCCATTGTAATGAAACAGCCAGCTCTAAACCTTCAGTCCCGTTAAGAAATCCAGCCTTTGCTCAGAAAGTCTCTCCTCCAGCCTTCCCCAAACTGGCGTCTTCCCAGGGTTTTGCGCTTCAGCTCCCATCAGCCTCAGCCAGCATGGCCAATGGTTAGGAATTCTGGGAGTTGTAGTCCAAAACATCTGGAGGGTGCCAGGTTGGGGAAGTCATAAGAACACAAGAGCAGCCCTGCTGGATCAGACCAAGGGTCCATCTAGTCCAGCATTCTGCTCACACAGTGGCCAGCCAGCTGCCCACGGGAAACCCACAAGCAGGACAGGAGTGCAGCAGCTCCCTCCCACTCAAGTACCGCTGCAACTGGTGTACATGGGCATACTGCCTCTGATACTGGAGGTAGCATAGAGCCATCAGGACTAGTAGCCTTTGATAGCCTTCTCCTCCATGAATTTGTCCAATCCCCTTTTAACGCCCTCCAAATTGGTGGCCATCACTACATCTTGTGGAAAGGAATTCCAAGTGCGGTCGCACCATAGGTTTGTATAAGGGCAATATGATCTTGGTAGTTCTATTTTCAATTCCTTTCCTAATTATGGCCAACATGGAGTTTGCCTTGTCTGCAGCAGCTGCACACTGGGTCGACATTTTCATCGAACAATCCACCACAACCCCAAGATCTCTTTCTCGGTCAATCACCACTGGCTCAGATCCCATCAGTCTTCTCTACTCCATTATAGAGGAGTGGGTAAGACACGTTCCAAGCATCCCCTTCCCCCAGATCAGCCTTTCCCAACCTGGTGCTGTCCAGATATCTGGGACTACAACTCCCATAGCCCCAAGCCATGCTGGCCAAGGATGATGGGAATTGTAGTTCAACAAATCTAGAGGGTGCTGCGCTGGGGAAGGCCACACTAGATGGTGTTTCCCCCCATGGCACTGCTCTCCTGCCTGCAAAAGCACCAGCTCAGTTCTATGCAGGGCGTTTCAAGTTCAGTTGTCTTTAAATGCTCTCTTATCTCCGATCACTGATTGGAGATAATAGCAGAAGAGGCTTGCCAGCAGGATGGAGACACTCCACCCCCCCAGTTCAACAGCACTTTCCCACTTGTGTTCCCCAGCAACTGGCATACAGAGGGATTCCGCCTCTGGTACCAGAGGTAATACTTAGCCATGAGGAGTAGCAGTCATTGATAGCCTTATCCTCCATGAATTTGTCTAATCCCCTTTTAAAGCTTGGTGACTTGTTGTCCCATCCCATACCTCCCACTGCCAAAAAAAAGGAACAAAAGGGAGATGGAAGGAACTTTACTTTCCTGATAAGTATTGTGTCTCTCCTGTGCACAGGCACAGAGGTGGCTGGGGAGCTAGGATGAGCCTAGAACAGGGGTGCTGAATCTCGTTCACTCCGAGGGCTGAATTCCATTTCAGAGTAGTTCTCGGGGGCTACATTCCAGTGGTGGGTGGGCCCAAAGGCAACACTGGCAGGCCCAAAATACCAAAACTACCAGCATATATTAGCTTTTACTGCCAGCAACTAAGCCTTAAGAGAAGCGTTTCAACCTTTTACAATGGGGGGGGGGGGGGAGAAACTGCAAAAGCCAAGAAACCAGCAAACGTTTGGTGATTGTAGGAAAGGGGCATGGCCACCTAGGGAGCCCCTGGAGGGTTGGATTTGCCCCACGGGCCTACGGTTTTGCACCCCCAGCCTATACATGCCAAATTCAAGCATGAGACTGCTTATAACTTGTGATATCCATCAGAGGCCCTGTTTTATATCCCGCCGCCAAGAGAGGCTAGGTTGGTGGGTGCACAAGACAGGGCCTTTTCCGTAGCAGCACCCTGACATTGGCACTCCCTCTGCAAGGGAGGTCAGGTTGGCTCCATCCTTAACAAATTTTAGACAGGCAGTAAAAATCCTGCAGTTGTGCTGGGCCTTTGATGGTATAAAAATGTATTAAATAAATAAATAAATAAAATGTTGCTCATTGCCGTGTTAAGGACAGTTCTATATTTGCTTCTATTTTACAGTTGTGATTTGTTGATTTTATTGTACTGATGTTTAAATTGTACATCACTAATCCTGCTGGGCAGAAAAGCAAAGTACAAATACTTTTATTAATAATAATATTCACCCGAGCCTGGGCTGAAATGCTCTACCGGGGACTTCCAATCTACAAAGAGTTCAGGCGCACCCAGTCCTTACCCATTGTAATGGTGTCCTCTTTATTCTCTTGCTTGGCCTCCCTGTTGAGCTGCTGCCGGTGGGCTTTTTGGAACAAAGCCCCCTCTTTTTCAGTGAAAGTCACAGCCACCTCCCAGAATTGGTCTGGCACCTGAAATATTAGCAAAGGCTTTAATCAAGACACAGTAAGAAGGCTGTCTTACTTTTGTCCCATAAGACCTCTTTCAGGGACAACTTTCCCCAGTACCAGGACGAGGCACTTGTCTCGGCCTCTCACTGCCTCCAGAGGAAATTCTCTGTTGGGGCCATTGCATGGAAGCAGCTCCTGGGAACTACATCCATTCACCCAAGCTCTGTGTTTCTGAGGGCAGGAAAGTCAAAAATTGCTCCAGAATCACCAGATCTGGGATCTGCTCCTTCTCAAACTGGGGAGAGGTAACGAGCGGGGTACCACAGGGCTCGGTCCTGGGCCCGGTGCTCTTCAACATTTTTTATTAATGACTTGGATCAGGAGGTACAGGGAATGCTTATCAAATTTGCAGATGACACAAAGTTGGGTGGAACAGCTAATACTCTGGAAGACAGAAACAAAATTCAAAGTGACCTCGATAGGCTGGAGCGCTGGGCCGAAAACAACAGAATGAAATTTAATAGGGATAAATGCCAAGTGCTGCACCTAGGGAGAGGAAACCAAATGCAGAGTTACAGAATGGGGGACACTTGGCTCAACAATACTACAAGTGAGAAGGATCTTGGAATTGTGGTAGATCACAAACTGAATATGAGCCAGCAATGCGATGTGGCTGCAAAGAAGGCAAATGCTATTTTGGGCTGTATTAATAGAAGTATAGCTTCCAAATCGCGGGAAGTGATAATTCCCCTTTACTCGGCACTGGTTAGGCCTCATCTTGAGTACTGCGTCCAGTTCTGGGCACCTCACTTTAAGAAGGACATAGACAAACTGGAGAGGGTTCAGAGGAGGGCAACAAGGATGATAAAGGGACTGGAAACAAGGCCCTATGAGGAGAGACTGAAAGAACTGGGCATGTTTAGCCTTCAGAAGAGGAGACTGAGGGGAGATATGATCGCACTCTTCCAGTATTTGAAGGGATGTCACACAGAGGAGGGCAAAGATCTCTCTTGGTCATCCCAGTTTGCAGGACACGGAATAATGGGCTCAAGTTACAGGAACCTAGATTCCACCTAAACATCAGGAAAAATTTCCTGACTGTCAGAGCAATAAGACAATGGAATCAACTACCTAGGGAGGTGGTGGGCTCTCCCACTCTGGAGGCATTCAAGGTGCAGCTGGACAGACATCTGTCAGAGATGCTTTGACCTAGATTCCTGCATTGAGCAGGGGGTTGGACTCGATGGCCTTGTGGGCCCCTTCCAACTCTACTTTTCTATGATTCTATGATTTTATGTGCCTCTGATGGCAAAGTTCCCAGTCAGCTGTGGGATTCTGGATTTATATCCTTTGGCAATGTATTCATACTATATTTCATAGAATCATAGAATAGTAGAGTTGGAAGAGGCCTATAAGGCCATCAAGTCCAACCCCAGGCTCAATGCAGGAATCCAAGTCAAAGCATCCCTGACGGATGGCTGTCCAGCTGCACCTTGAATGCCTCCAGAGTGGGAGAGCCCACAACCTCCCTAGGTAGTGGGTTCCACTGTCCTATTGCTCTCACAGTCAGGACATTTTTCCTGATGTCCAGGCGGAATCTGGCTTCCTGTAACTTGAGCCTATTCTGTGTCCTGCAATCTGGGATGATCGAGAAGAGATCCTGGCCCTCCTGTGTGTGACAACCTTTCAAGTACTGGAAGAGTGCTATCATATCTCCTCTCAGTCTTCTCTTCTGAAGGCTAAACATGCCCAATCCCTTCAGTCTCTCCTCATAGGGCTTTGTTTCCAATCCCCTGATCATCTTTGTTGCCCTCCTCTGAACTCTTTCCAGTTTGTCTACATCCTTCTTAAAGTGTGGTGCCCAGAACTGGATGCAGTACTCAAGATGAGGCCTAACCATTGTTGTCCAACACATCTGGAGGGTACCAGGTTGGGGAAAGTTGAGATATTTGATCCTAGAGGCCTGTGATCTCCTCAGCTGATTGCCTTGAGTATGACCTAAGGCCAACGTTTTTACTGTATTTGGTTTGCCACTCAGAAAAGGCTTACAGGATGCTGGACCGTGGCTATTAGTCCTCCTGATGGCTATATGCTACCTCCAGGACCAGAGGCCGGTTGGCCACTGTGTGGACAGAATGCTGGACTAGATGGACCCTTGGTCTGATCCAGCAGGGCTCTTCTTATATTTCTATGGGAAAGGTGCTCGAGTGTCTACTCAAAAGTAGAGCAGAGTCTTGCTCTTCCATTCGTGTTGTAGCACAACATCCAACACGGCTTGAAAGATCTCCTTGCTCTGCTGTCAATTTCTTCTTTAAGCCAAGAAATGCCTGAATTTTTAGGGTGGGGACAATGTCCTGTAAAAGTAATAAAGGCCTTCTGAGTGCAACTATTACTCTCACCAAGAGGGTAAGATATACAAGCAAAACTGAGGCATTGCAGCTAGTGACTAGATTAACTCTTTGTTACAGTGAGAGCCAGTGTGGCGTAGTGGTTAGCATGCTGGACTGGGACTAGGGAGACCCAGGTTCCAGCCCCCGCTCAGCCATGAAGCTCACAGAGTGACTTTGGGCGTCACTGACTGTCAGCCTAGCCTACCTCACAGGGTTGTTGTGAGAATAAAATGGAGGTGAGAGGACCACATAAGCCACCTTGGAGGAAAACTGGGATATAAGTGTAACAAATAACTAAATACAGACAGGCAACCACCAAAACACAGGAGTCAAGAGGTGGGGAGTTCCTCCACCTAAGTGGCATAGACTCAGTGGCGTAGCGTGGGTTGTCAGCACCCGGGGCAAGGCAAGTAATTTGCGCCCCCTAACCCGTGGATTTTAGCACTAGAGTCTCTTCCACTAGATTAGTTAAAGAAACCCTTACCCCCTAAGCACATGTATTGTTTGTTATGAAAATACTGATGTAATTAAAGTAAAATGCATCTAAATAGTCCAGCAACATCTGGGGACCCAAGGTTGGAGCACCCTGGCTTACAGCATATGTAAATTAGCATATGCAAATTTGTGCTTTTTTTTTTTTTGCTCTTTTTTTTGGTCCTGTGGGCCTGAGTCCCATATCTTTCTGGTACCCAGCACCTCCCCTGCAGATCGGGTCCCCGGGGTCTAAGGTTCTGCACCCATGCAGTAGAAATTCAACAGATAAAGCTTCCTGGGTGCTCCCAGGACTTTCACGCCAAGAAAAGTGCGGCCTACTGAATGGCTGCCAGCTATACATTTGTTCCAGAGAAGAGGAAAAAGAAAAAGATTCTTAAAACATCAGCCACCTTGCTTTCGGCTCACGGGGAGAAGTTGAGGGAGAGGTAGTGGCGGGGGGGGGGGCACCAGCTTAAGGAATTTTGGATCAGAAGTCTCTGATGGAGCTAAAACCTCCAACTTATTTTTGCCAGGTGGGATTTAGGATCCTTCCGCCCAACGTGAGAGAGAATTCGTTACGGCTGCGATCCTCTCTAAGTGCACTTCCTCGGGTGCAAGCCCCACGAAACCCAGTAGAGCTTACTTCCGAGTAAGCGCGTGCACAAGACCAGGCTGTTGCCGCCCAGCTGCAATTCTACACGCATTTCCCTCAGTGCCGGTCCTATTGAACTTGGTGGAGAGCTTCCTCTGCAGTAAAGAGAGGCTTGGGATCGGGCTGCCCAAGTGGAAGGCAAGGAACGGTTTGGAAGAATGGGTGCGGGGGCGCTCAGCTGTGCCCCCCTTTTTTCCGGCTTCTCGCCCCCCTTTCCAGCCGCCTGACTCCCGCTCACTGATTCCTCCAGTGTCGCTCGCAGCTGCCTCTTATCTCGGCTGGGCAAGCAGCAGCCCGTGTGAAAGCGCCGTGGACCCGCGGACCCGTGGCAAAGCCCCCGGGGGGAGGTGGGGGGGGGAGAGGACGCCTCGAGCCGGACCGGCTGCAAAGCTTGTTGCAAGAGCCTGTTTGCCTCGCGGGGGAGCGCCCGCCGCCGCCACGACCAATCCCTCCCTCCTCCTTTTTTGGGAGGGGGCCCCCACCAGAAGAGAGGGGGCAGTTTTTTTAAATGGAGGGGGCTGATTTATTCTAATGTGCAGCTAACCCAAGGGTCATGTGGAAAAGGGTGGGCTAGCCCCCTCAATTTCCACCCTTTCCAGCAGGATCCCTGGTGTGTGTGTGTGTGTTTTGGAGGGGTGATCAAAATGAATGGGACTTAAGTTAGCCATGAAAGATGAATGAGTCACTCACTGAGTGAGCCAGGCAGGGGCAGAGAGCTGCAAGTGCGAGCGCGCCCCCCTCAGATGTTGCACCCGGTGCGGCCGGCCCCCCCTGCACCCCCCACGCTACGCCTCTGCATAGACTAAAACCTTCATACCCACATATCGACACAAGGGACCAGTTCGCACCATCAAAATAAGCCGTGGTGGGCATGATTTCCATAACCACCACCTGGGTGCAGCTTGTTGTGCCATCTGAACCCAGGTGTTGAGGATTATTTAACTCTCCAACAAGCCACACCGCCTGGGGTTCAAACATCATGACAAGCCACACCCAGGCTGCAATTATGGAAATAGTGGCCGGCAAGCACAGCGATTTAAATAAGCTTTTAAAGGTACACTCCTATGCAAGTTTAGACAGGAAAAAAAGGACTACAACTCCCAGCATGGCCCAGCCAGCTATGCTTGCTGGGGCATGCTGGGAGTTGTAGGACTTTTTCTGTCTAAACCTGCATAGACTTGCACCTTAAAGAAGTTAAGGCGAAATCCTATGCATGTTCAGTCTAAACTCCCATGGGATGCACCCTAAATAAACTTATTTTGATCATGTGCTCCATCCCTAAAATCCCTGCTACGCACACACATTCCCCCTTCCCTTCAGCCCCCATCCCACATCACCTCGGTCTGCTTCCCTCTTCCTGCCCCCAAGGCCCTCTGCCAGACCTTTTCCTGTCTTCTCCTACTCTACGAAATGATCCCGAGTTGTTGTTTTTGGGGGGGGGGGGTTATTCTGCTGCTGTCTCTGGTTCTTAAGGTTTTCTGACCTCATTAGGGTTCGCATGGGTGTTCAGCAACTGTAGGGCGGAGCATAAATTTTCTAAATGAGCACAATCCTAAAGTCCTACAACTCCCAGCATTCCCTAGCCAGCCATGCTGCCTAGGGCATGCTGGGAGTTGTAGGACTTATTTTTCTGCCTAAATCTGCATAGGATTGCGCCCTAGGAATCCGTTTGGAACCATTCACATTCAAAGGGAGCCGCCTTACTTCTTCTTATGCGAGTTTTACTGTTGTACTCCGCCTTGGGAGGGCTCCTGCCTGGAAAGGTAGGCAGGAGATATTTTAAATGTAATAAAGTAACAACCCCCATGCTGGGACTTCCTGAAATAGCATAGCGGGGAAGGAAACACCCGGGCGTGGCTGTTGCGTGGGCGACGCGGGACAGGCGCACTTCCCCACCCCAGCAGTCGCTCACCTTCCCTCCCGATCTTTTGTTGCCTCCATTTCGCGGCTGGGCGTTTCGATCTGGGCACCTCCGGCCCCGCTTCCCCTCTTTGCGCCTCCCTTGCCGCTCTCCTCCGCCTACCTGCGGCCAGGGGGAAGAGTCACGCTCCGCCGCGCTGGGCACTCTGCTCGGTCCGCCGCAGGCCGCGTGGGAAAATCCGAGGCGACTTTCCCAGGAGAGGGGCCGGAAGTGGCCGTTCCAGGCGGCCGGCTCCCCTCCCTCGACGCCTCGCTAGGAACCAGGACTCTCTGGCTTTAACCCTTCGGCGTAGAGGTGGGTGGAGAACGTCGCTGCAGTTGGGCTGGCGCAGATGCAGGTGCCGGTAGTGCGGCGGGAGTTCAGTGCGATGAGGCGGTCCCCCGTCCCCTTCTCAACCCTCCAAGCTGGAGAGGACGGCGGGAGGGGGACCGGGCTTGTAGCCAGGGGTGGGGTAAGGTGCGTGTACTGGGGGTGGGGTGGGGGGCTGCCCCCCTACATTTTCTCTGCCCTCCCTAAATTATTTTTGCAAACAATTGAGGCTGATGGCTCCAATGTCAGTAGGGCTCCATAGTCACTCCAGATTTTAGCCTGAACTTTAAAGGAGTTGTCCATGGTGCTGAACCTCATCCCCAAAATAGGCTCAGCACCACGGATGGCTCCTTAAAAGTTCGGGGTAAAGTCTGGCGTGGATATGCGGCCCTGCTGACATGGGTGCCACAGGTTTCCACTAGTAGTGGAGGCTGGTGGCTCCAATGTCAGCGGGACAAGTGCATCCACTCCGGGTTTCAGTCTGAACTTTAAAGGAGCTACTATGGTGCTGAACTCTATGCCCAAAATAGGTTCAGCACCATGGATGGCTTCTTAAAAGTTCAGACTACTACCCACCCACAGGCCTCCACTGCAAAACAGTTTACAATTTTGTCTTTAGCAGGCCTGCAAACCAGATGAACTCCCCTACTTTTTTTGGCACTCTCCCCCGAACCTTTAGGCTGGCTACCGGCCTGGTGCAGGCTTCTTCTGGCTCTGCAGAAGCCCTTGCAAAGCCAGCGCCTTGGAGCGCAGCACCCAAACCAACCTCAGGCTTCTTTCCAACCTTATACTGCCTTATACTGAGTCAGAGCCTTGGTCCATCTAAGCCCAGCATTTCTGACACTGACTGGCAGTAATGGCTCAGAAAGGTTTCCAGCAGTTTTCCCAGCCCTACCTGGAGATGCTGGGGATCGAACCTGGGACCTTCTGCCTGCAAAGCAGGTGCTCCACCACTGAGCTATGGGCTGCTCCCCTTGGAGGTGGGGAGGAGGCTGGGAGCCTCCCTGCAGTGGCGCAACTGCAGGGTTGATCCACGCCCCACCTCCAAGGTTTGAAGGAAGCCCAGGACACATCACAGCCAGGGGTGGCTGAGCACTTGCCATTGCAAGCAGAATTGTGTGGGGGGGGGGCGACCCATCCAACTCAGTGCACAATCAGCAGCACTGACAAAGACACAAAATGAATGATGGGGGTTTTAATGAGAAAGTAAAACAGTACACATCAGCTTACCCCAAGCTGGTGCCCTCCAGTTATGTTGGGACTACAACACCCAGCATCCCTGGCTGGGGTGTGCTGGGAGTTGCTATCCAACACAGCTGGAGAGCAACAGCTTGGGGAAGTGATTGATTATTTGATCCAGGTGAAGATGTGGTCATTTGGGACACTGGGGATGGCTGAGACATTGAATTACGTTGAAAGGCTTTATTGACACAACCTACAAAACTGTAAGAGAACAGAACAAATGGTAGAAATTGACAGATATAGGCAAGATGTAAGTAACACTTAGGTCACTCTTAACACTTATTTAAATGGAAACCAGATTTGTGACACAATAAAGACAAATTTATTATGGCATAAGCTTTTGTGGACTAGAGTTCATTTATTTATTTATTATATTTATATCCTGCCTTTTTTCCTTCAAGGAACCCAAGACAGCTTGCATGATCCTCCTCTTCCTCTCCATTTTTATCCTCACAACAACCCTGTGAGGTAGGTTAGGCTGAGAGTCAGTGACTAGGTTCACATGACACAATAAGCCATGGTGACTTATAAGCCATGTTTGTTTCAGTGTGGCTTGTTGTGTTGTCTGAACCCAGCAGCACGGTTTGTTAACCACACACAAGCCACTTTGGGTGGGTTCAGACAACACCGACAAGCCACTCGGAAACAAACATGGCTTATAAGCCACCATGGTTTATAGCATTGTGTGAACCCAGTCAGTCACCCAGTGAACTTCATGGCTGAGTGGGGAGATCTCTCAGATGCATGGTTTAATCCTCAGTTTCCAGGTGTGTGTGACATGGATAAAATATAGAAGCTGGAATTAAATGGCAATGGAATGGAAAGGTACTGTCTGTGACAATTCAAAGTTTTAAATATATGCAAAATAGGTGGTAACACAATCATCTTAGCATTGCTGAGTAAATTAACACCTGTACTGAGACAGGAAACCATGATCTCTATTCAGACCCAAATTAATAGAACTTAACATCTCGATATGTTGCAATTGAACAGTTTCATGCCGGAACTGTCATTTGAACTTCCTTTGTTCAAGCATGACCCCCTTAAGGTCAGTAACAGACCATCCTGGGAGGCTAAAGTGGTCTTCTGGTTTCTGAATATTGCCCTTTCCTGATGACAGATTGAGAGTCCATTTATTCTTTTGTGTATAGAGGGACTTGCTTGTCTTATGTAGAATACAGAAGGACATTGTGGACAGATGACTGACAACATATATAGCATTAGCAGATGAACAGGTGAATGAACCTTTGATGTTGGAAATGGGATTATTAGGTCCTGTAATAGTGTTACCTCAGTAGATATGGGGACAAAGTTGGTGTGGCCCTTGTGTCTGTATGTCTGTTATGTGGCTTGTTGTTGCTGGTGAGTAGCTGTTTCAGGTTAAGACTGAGGCTGTCTGTGTCAGATGCCCAGCTCCTGGCTCCCTTTGTCCTCAAGCAATCAAGGCCTATTTCCAGTCAAATACTTTTATTATGCAAACTACAAACAAGGAAGCACTGCTTCAGGCTACAGCTTCCCCATGCAACCAAAAGAAACAGAGGTTTCAGACAAGCTTTGCATAACACAGAACTTCATTAGCTTCAGTTAGGGCGCTATCCTATCCTTTGTGCACATCCAATGCAGTGCAGAAAGAGGAGTGGGGAAGGCGATCTGCACCTCCCGCTCTGCATTTTTGCTAGACTCTAGCTGAGGCACTTCGGGGGGGGGGGGAGGCTGGAGCCCTGGTGGCCCCAGTCTCCTTCCCTCCCTGCCCCCAGAATGCCCCCTCTCTGAGGTTGATTTCCCAACCTCGGAGAGGCAGCTGGCGCGGTTCTTTCTGCAACAGCTGCGAGGGGCGAGGGAGGAGGATCAGAGCATGGATTCCCAGCCCCAAGCTCTGTCTCCAACCTCAGATCAGGGAATCCAAATTACCCTGTGCCCCCCCCCCCCCGATGATGCCTAGGGGCTGTAGGATCGCTCTCCTAGTCTCTTAGGTTAGTGCACAATGAAAGAGAGTTGTCTACTACTGCCTGTCCTCCTCAAGCTGAGTGGGCTACCAAGTCCCACCCACAAGGCAGGTCTGTCCACCTGGTCAGCTCCCTGGCTGCAAGTCTCTGTGCTCCCATGGGTTCAGAAGGCTCAGCTTAGTGGTCCTCCGAAAGATTATGTGATAGCTGGATTCCCTCCTCTCTGTCCTTGCTATTCTCCCTTGCCACCTCACGAACACCTTCCACCTCCCGCTCCTTGTCTGTCTCAGAATCAGTTCCCATGCCTTTTGGGGGCGCATCTGCAGAGGTGTATTTAAATCACTGGAAGCCATCCTGAGCGTTGCAACCGGTAACAACAGTAGGACTATGAATTTTCTAAATAAGGGTGCAATCCTATGCATGTTTAGACAGGAAAAAGTCATAAAAGTCCCAGCATTCCCCAGCCAGCCATGCTGCCTGGGGCATGCTGGGAGTTGCAGGGCTTTTTTTTCTGTTTAAACATGCACAGGATTGAGCCCTAAAAGGTGTTTCTTCAATAAGACACACCTCACATTTTGGGTGGAGGGTAGAAGGAGATGCAGCGCAGCCGGCAAAGGAGAACCAGGTCTGAGTTTAATGCTGGTTAGATGAAGGAGCCCTGCAGGTACTCCAAGTGGATGCTGTGTGCTTCCGGGAAACTTGCGTGGTCTGTCAGGGTGGCAGTCTGTCCCTTCTACCTCTACATGTATAAGAAGAAATCAACAGATGTTACATTAAGTCAGGGGTAAGCAACAAGTCCCCCCCTGACCAATTCTGGGCCCCCCACCTCTTCTCCTGCTGCCACCTCCATGGCCACCACAATAGCGGTCAAGACTGTGGCGCTTTTGCATTGAAACAAGGCGCATGGGGTGCACACACCTTGTTAGCAGGCAGAATGGTGCTTCTGGTAACCTCCTAGAAGAGCAATTCCACTTGCTAAGGTGTGTGCAACTTTTTTCAGTGCAAAACTGCCGCAGTTTTGCCTGCCACCACCCTGACGGAAAATTGGTGGCAGGCATGTGGCCCCTGGTGGATTCGGGGGGGGGGGCAGTGAGCCCCCATAACACCCGGAAGTTGCCCACTCTTGTATTATGTGGCAGAAAGCTCCAGGGCCTTCTGAAAAGTAAACTCCATAGTGTCCCTCCCACCCTGGGACTTCTCACCGCTTGTGGGACTTCTCACCGCTTGTGGGACTTCTCCCCAAAAGGCCTTGTGTAGGTGGGGAGCATGAAACAACATAGCAACATGATGACGATGACGTATACAGTGACACTGAATGGAGAGACTATTTCGAACATTCAGAGATTTCTTTGTCTGTGATCGCAGCTGTACACATGGATTTAGCCCTGTGGTAGTGCGGAGCCACATGGTCACTTGGACACAAGGTTTATGTACCACAGGCGACCACAGGAAAGCCTACTCAGAAATCTTGTAAGATGTTGTCCAACTCTAGTTTCTTTCTCACACTTCACCATTCTCTTTATATTATCATTTGCATGCTGATGGGAATTTCTGCCACATTCGAGAACATTCATGCGCTCTCCCCCTATGTGAATTCTCTGTCATTACAATTTGCTTTGTCAGAAAAGCTCTACTCCCTGCGTATGGTTTCTCCTGGGAATGGATCCCCCGACACGGAGTTCTGTGCTCCACTGGGAGTTCTTTCCACTATCCAGCCCTTTCTAGGAGTCACAGGATTCTCCCCCGTGTGGGTTTTTTTATGTTCTTTAAAATGGGTGCTCCACCTAAAGCTTTTGCTGCACACGGGGCACGTATACGGTTTCTCCCCCGTGTGGATTCTTTGATGCGTCTTCAGGTAGGAAATCCCGATGAAGCTTTTGCCGCACTCCGAGCATGTAAATGGCTTCTCCCCCGTGTGCACTTTGAGATGGATGGCGTGACTTCTTCTGTGACTGAAGCACTTTCCACACAGCGAACAGGTAAATGGCTTCTCCCCTGTGTGAATCCTTTGGTGTATGGTAAGGCTTGTGTTCCGGCTGAAGCTCTTTCCGCACTCCGAGCACTTGAATGGCTTTTCCTCCGTGTGCGTGATTTTATGGGAGCTGAGGCTTCTGCTGTGGGTGAAGCTCTTTCCGCACAATGAACACGTGTATGGTTTCTCCCCCGTGTGGATTCTCTGATGTGACCTGAGGTCCGTTTTCCGGCTGAAGCTCTTCCCACAGTCTGAACACCTAAATGGCCTCTCCTCTGTGTGGGTTTTGCAATGCAAAGGTGGGATTTTCCCGCCCTCTGTTGATTCACACGGTTTCTCCCTGGTGTGTACACTTTGATGTGACATGAGATTTTTCCTATGTCTGAAATTTTTCCCACACTGCAAGCATTTATACGGTTTCTCCTCTGTATGGGTCCTTTGATGCGATGTCAGGTGTTCCCTCCGACTAAAGCACTTTCCACACTCTGAACATTTATACGGTTTCTCCCCTGTGTGAATTCGTTTGTGTTCATTAAGGTGCGATTTACTGATGCTTTTCCCACACACGTCACACTTAATTTTTTTCTTTCCTTCATTTCTTTCTTCTTGGATACCCATTTCATCGAAATCTAGCACCCCTTGAGAAGCAAAGGATCTATTGCCAGTGGCGTGTTGCTTCTTGGACTGGTATTTCATGGAAGCCAGCGCCTTCAGAAGAAAAGGACTTGTTCCGCCGCGTCTGTTTGGCTTCAGTCTCAGGCGTCCTTCTCTGCTTCTCCCCCTCTGAACATCTGGCTCTTTCTGAGGACACTCCATGTGGTCCTTCCTCATGCTTGCTCTCCCACACATCACAGGCTGGAATGAAGAGAGAAAACTGGTAAGATCCTGAGGGAGAAATGGAACTTCGAGTCAGGGAACAAACCCTATTAACCGTTGCTGTCTACAGCTGAATGGAAGACAGATGTAGCCACATGATAAATAGCCTTTGCAGATGAGCCTTTTTTATTTTTATTTTTTTATTTTATTTCTATACTGCCCAATAGCTGAAGCTCTCTGGGCAGTTTACAACAATTCATAAAATACAATAAAATACAGTATGAAATACAGAAAGCAATAAAAAAAGGTCATAAAATTTCACTACAAAAACCCTCTGGACTCGGAGGATTAGGGGCATCCAATCCAGGGCAGAGGAACACGGAGGATAGTATATAGTATATATAGTATAGTATATCCTCCATGCTTCCCTCACCCTCAAAAGCCTCTAGGTGGCCGATTTCGGCCATCTAGAGGTTTTCCTCTCCTTGCGAGGAGGAGAGACTGAGGTGCCACCTTGATTCTTCGTAGGATGGCAGCGCCTTGCTCCTGCCCTTCCTGCCCCATGAATGCCCCACCCCCCTTCAAAAAGAAAAAGGAAAAACAAGAGAAAGGCTTCTACTAACTCTGTTTAAAAGATAACAAAGTTAGGACTTGGTATGCTAAAGCACAAATGAGTAGATATATAAATTGTGTTACTTGTTATTGTAATATTTTATTGTTAAGTCCTCAAACTTGCATGTAAATTAATATGGTGTAACTTGAAATTCCAGCATTGTCATTGTTAAGTCCTCAAATTTGAATGTTAAATCACTATGGTTTTATACTCAAAATGTTAGTATGTATTTAAAAATTTCTAAAATATATATATATAATTTTTTGTAAAAGGTTTATCATCATCATCAGGCGATCACTCGTGACCGAGTAAGATTGTCTTCCGGAATAAAAGGAGGAAATTCTAAAGAAGATTGTGTAGACTCTAGCGATGGGTCCGTAAGTGACTGTGGAGGCCAATTCTAGATCCACACAGCTTCCCACAGTGAGGACACAGGTTTCCAGATAGAAGATGGTCCTGTAAAGGATTCATTTGACGTGCTTTTCGCTTAGCACGTTTCTCCCTTTCACCTTGCACTCGGGCTTCTTCAAAGTCCATGGAGCCTTTGTGAGAGGCCAACCTCCATTTAGATCGTTCATGGGCCAGAGCTTCCCAGTTTTCGATGTTTATATTGCATTTTTTTAGATTAGCCTTATGAACATCTTTAAACCTCTTATATTGACCACCGATATTCCGCTTTCCATCCTTGAGTTGGGAGTAAAGTAACTGCTTTGGGAGACGGCAGTCAGGCATTCGAACAACATGACCGGTCCACTGAAGTTGGCGTTGAAGGATCATTTTTTCAATGCTAGTAGTCTTTGCTTCTTCCAGTACACTGACATTTGTTCGCCTATCTTCCCAAGTAATCCGCAGGATTTTCCGGAGGCAACGTTGATGAAACCTTTCAAGGAGGTGGAAGTGACGTTTATAGATAGTCCATGTTTCGCAGGCATACAATAAAGTTGGTAATACAATGGCTTCATAAACCAGTGTTTTGGTCTTCTTACAAATATCCCGATCCTCGAACACTCTATGTTTCATTCGAGAAAATGCGGCACTTGCGGAGCTCAGACGATGCTGGATTTCACTGTCGATGTTAGCTGTAACAGAAAGATAGCTGCCAAGATAGAGAAAATGATCGACGTTTTCCAGTATTGTCCCGCCAAGCTGGATAGATGGCATCACCAAAGGATTGGCTTGCACTTGCTGATGAAGCACTTTGGTTTTTTTGATGTTAAGTGAGAGACCAAGTTTTTCGTATGCTTCTGCAAAAGCATTTAGGATAGTTTGGAGATCATCCTCTGAATGTGCGGAGACCACATTATCATCAGCATACTGAAGTTCCACGACGGAGGTTGTAATTACCTTACTTTTTGCTTTCAGCCTGCTGAGATTAAAAAGCTTTCCATCTGTTCGATATATAATTCCCACACCGGTGGGAAGTTTCCCCTCGACAAGATGTAAAACCATGGCGATGAAAATGGCAAATAATGTTGGGGCGATAACACATCCCTGTTTAACACCTGATCCCACTTTAAATGGAGCACCATGAGAGCCGTTGTTGTCCAAAACCGTTGCCGTCATGTTGTCATGGAGAAGTCGCAAGATATTCACAAATTTATTGGGTTTAATTAAATAGATAAATGTAAGTTTAATCATGGTGGTGTTGGCACTTTTGTGGATACAGTAGCAATTACCATGATTCTCCTTATATTAGCGGAAAGAACTGTGTCAGCAACGAGGTGGGGCGGTTGGGCGCTCCGAGATGAGGCGGGTGGCCACCTTCTAAGTAACATCTTATGCCCCCCCAGACAAGGTCGGAGGTTTAGGTTGGGAGAGGTGCTCTGACAGGTACTGCAGTCCCAAACGATGTAGGCTTTATAGGTTAAAAACAGCACCTTGAATCGGGCTTGAATATAGGCAGCCAATGAGTGTAGAATACACTGAGTTAGAATTAACTCAGTGACACAGTGTGGTTCAGCATCCCTCTAAGCCACGAAAGCTACTGGGTGCAGGGACTGGGCCCAACACCTCTGCAGACGTGCCCCAAGAAGACATGGGAACTGATTCTGAGTCAAATGGGGAGCGGGAAGGTGCTGATGAGGCGCCAAGGGTGTGGGAGCACGAGACCAGGGAGGACAGCAGGGACAGAGGGGAGCAGGGGGCCAGCTGTCATCTAATCTTTCGGAGGATAGCTAAGCTGGGCCCTTTAAACCCGTGGGAAACGCAGGCTCCTAACGAAGAGGAGAAGGGGGTGGGAATACGAGACCCAAGAGTTAGGTGTCAGATGAAAAGGGAGGGGCAATGCAGGGTCATGCGATGCTCAAAGACACTTGCAGCCAGGAAGCTGACCCCCTGGACAGACTTGCCTTCAGGGAGGGACTCAGTCACCCTCTCAGCTCAAGAAGGGCGTAGTAGACAGTGTCAGTTTGGTGACAACTCTCTTTCATGGTGCTCTAACCCAGGGAACTGACTGAAGCTTACCAGGTACTGTAGTATGCAAAGCCTGCCTGTAATTACTGCCTCTTTGGGCTACAAGAGGATCCTGTCTGCAGCCTGAGGCAATGCTTGCTCGCTTGAAGTCTGCATAATAAAGGCAATTGACTCAAAATACCACTTGAGGGCTTGACTACAAAGAGAGCCAGAGGGCAGACGCCCAACACTGGGTGACTTTAGGAGGATCTCTATTTCTCAGTACTCACTTTTTCTAGCAATGTAAGATAGGAAGCTGCCTCATACCAGATTGGACTATCTGTCCATCTAGGCCAAGAGTGGGCAACCTCTGGGGGTCGGGAGTGGGTCACATCCCCACTGCCTGGAACCCACCAGGGGAAGCAACCTGCTGCTGCTGAACTTGCTGTGGCGAAAGCCAAGATTGCACCAAGGGGTGCGCCTTGTTTACAAGCAGAATTGCCCTTCCAGGAGGCTTCCAGAAGCGTGATTCTGCTTGCTGATGAGTCACGTCCATCCCACACACCTTATTTCAATACGGCTTTGTCCACTTCTACAGCTCCAGCAGCCGCGGCCGGGGAAGAGGCGAGGGCTGCAAAAATATGGCTGGGGGTGGGGGGCTCATCTAGACCAAGAGAAGGTGGCCTGGAACCCTCCAGATGTTTTGGACTGCAACTCCCATAATCCCTGGCCAGGGGCCATGCAGGATGGGGATGATGGGAGTTGTAGTCCCAAGGCCACTGGAAGGCGCCAGGTTGCCTAGCCCTGATTCTAGAACCATTGTGATGACTGCCAGCAGCGCTCTGGGGGCTCAGCCAAGGGTCTTTCACCTCTCCCCTGCTACCTACCGTAATCCTTTTAGCAGGAGATGCCAGGGATTGACCCTGGCGCCTGTCCTGCCCCTACTTGAGGCATCCCCCTCTGAGGAGGAACCTGACTCACCTGGTTTCAGGGATGTCCTATCCCCTGACGATGAAGGACAAGCAGGAATTTAGGAAAGAGACAGGCTGGCATTGGATGAGGAGATAGGGCCCTTGAGGATGAACGTGGGGAGTACTTCCCCCTCCCCAGGAAGACTCGGAGTCCAAGCAGGAGATGGGACGACCACGCAGCCCCCAAGAACGCCGCCGCATTAAGAGAAGGGCACAGGTCCTCCCTCTTAGGCAAAGTGCCAGGTTGCACGCCAATGCCTCTGTGATTAGCTACAGCTGGGAGCGTGGGGGGGGGGGGAATCTAGGCGGCTCCTGGATAAAAGGCTCATCTCATCTCATCTCATCTCACCTTTTATTTATATGCCGCTTTTCCACAACAAATGTATATTATACATTATGTTGTGAGCCCAAAGCAGCTCACAACATAACAAATAATACCAAATATAATATACAAAACATCAAGTAACACTGAATATTAAAAAAAATTAAATTACAGAATATAAGAATAGCAAATACAAGTTACAAATATAAAAAAACACTAAATATAATATTCAAAAATACAATAGAAATAATTACAGATAACCATAAACAATTCAATAATTTAAAAAAAGAGGGGGGAAAGGCAAGAGCAGCAGCAGCAGCTTTTGTAGCTGGAGTCGGTCGGGCCCCACCCTCCCTGGCCAGGTGTAATGAGCCAGGGAAGCAGGGACCAGGTCTTGCAGGACTCACAGCTAGATGGTCTCCAGGCACCGCCAGCACACCGAAGAAGTTGCTGGAAATAACGTCTTATCCAGCTCCTGAACCCTGTAACTTTCTCCTGTGACCCTGCGTCCGACTGGACTTCTGTGTACAGCCCTGGACTGACTTCAACTACGCCAAACCTTGAGGGGATTTTGGATTCATTTTGCTTGCTGAGCTCCACTCCTGAACTGCCTGACCATGCTTTGCCTTTTCCCTGCAAGCTTCACCACGGTAATTAAAACGACCTTGGGCTATCTGTGTTACTACAAGCTTTATCTCTATTAGTGAGACAGTTGGCTGAGTTCCCGGCTGCACTGTCATCTGCTGATTCAAGCCGGCTGTAAACACAACAGCGCCCAGGACTGGCCCCAAGTCATTTTGCTGCCTGAAGACATTTGGCCCAAGACATTTTTCTGTATTCCCCACCCCCGCCCACAAGTCAAGGTGCATAATATCCAAGGTAGGTCAAAAATGAGCATGGACCCAAGTCTGTTGCCATCTAAGGCAGGTGCCTCCCCGCCCCGCTTGAATCTTTCTGCCTGAGGTTTTTTCCTGAAATCATAGAATCATAGAAAAGTAGAGTTGGAAGGGGCCTACAAGGCCATCGAGTCCAACCCCCTGCTTCAATGCAGGAATCTAGGTCAAAGCATCTCTGACAGATGTCTGTCCAGCTGCACCTTGAATGCCTCCAGAGTGGGAGAGCCCACAACCTCCCTAGGTAGTTGATTCCATTGTCTTATTGCTCTGACAGTCAGGAAATTTTTCCTGATGTGGAACCTAGGTGGAATCTAGGTTCCTGTAATTTGAGCCCATTATTCCGTGTCCTGCAAACTGGGATGAACGAGAAGAGATCTTTGCCCTCCTCTGTGTGACATCCCTTCAAATACTGGAAGAGTGCGATCATATCTCCCCACAGTCTCCTCTTCTGAAGGCTAAACATGCCCAGTTCTTTCAGTCTCTCCTCATAGGGCCTTGTTTCCAGTCCCTTTATCATCCTTGTTGCCCTCCTCTGAACCCTCTCCAGTTTGTCTATGTCCTTCTTAAAGTGAGATGCCCAGAACTGGATGCAGTACTCAAGATGAGGCCTAACCAGTGCCGAGTAAAGGGGAATTATCACTTCCCGCGATTTGGAAGCTATACTTCTATTAATACAGCCCAAAATAGCATTTGCCTTCTTTGCAGCCACATCGCATTGCTGGCTCATATTCAGTTTGTGATCTACCACAATTCCAAGATCCTTCTCACTTGTAGTATTGTTGAGCCAAGTGTCCCCCATTCTGTAACTCTGCATTTGGTTTCCTCTCCCTAGGTGCAGCACTTGGCATTTATCCCTATTAAATTTCATTCTGTTGTTTTCGGCCCAGCACTCCAGCCTATCGAGGTCACTTTGAATTTTGTTTCTGTCTTCCAGAGTATTAGCTGTTCCACCCAACTTTGTGTCATCTGCAAATTTGATAAGCATTCCCTGTACCTCCTGATCCAAGTCATTAATAAAAATGTTGAAGAGCACCGGGCCCAGGACCGAGCCCTGTGGTACCCCGCTCGTTACCTCTCCCCAGTTTGAGAAGGAACCATTGATAAGCACTCTTTGAGTCCGATTCTGTAGCCAATTGTGGATCCACCTGATAGTTGTTCCATCTAGCCCACTCTTAGCTAGCTTACTAATCAGGATATCATGAGGCACTTTATCGAAAGCTTTGCTGAAGTCCAGATATATAATGTCCACAGCATTCCCACAGTCCACAAGGGAGGTTACCCGATCAAAAAATGAGATCAGATTAGTCTGACAGGATTTGTTCTTGACAAATCCATGCTGGCTTCTAGTAATCACTGCATTGTTTTCAAGGTGCTTGCAGACTGACTTCTTTATAATCTGCTCAAAAATCTTCCCGGGGATTGATGTCAGACTGACTGGCCTATAGTTCCCAGGTTCCTCCTTCTTGCCCTTTTTGAAGATGGGAACAACATTTACCCTCCTCCAGTCGTCTGGCACTTCACCTGTCCTCCATGATATCTCAAAGATAATAGACAGTGGTTCTGAGAGTTCTTCTGCCAGTTCCTTTATTACTCTAGGATGCAGCTCATCAGGCCCTGGAGATTTAAACTCGTTCAGAGCAATCAGGTGCTCCTTGACCATTTGCCTACCAATCTCAAGCTGCAATCCTGCCCCTTCAGTCTGCACTTCAGGTTTGCCAGGGGGGTCATAGACCCTCTTTTGGGAGAAGACCGAGCCGAAGTAGGAATTGAACACTTCTGCCTTTTCTTTGTCTTCTGTTATCAATTTGCCATCCTCATTGCGTAGTTGAACCACCAGTTCTTTCTTCTGTCTTTTACTGTGCATGTATCTGAAGAAAGCTTTTTTGTTGTTTTTAGCATCCCTCGCTAACCTTAGCTCAACCTTAGGCATAGAGGCCTTCTTCCATTGGTACCCCCGAGTTTATGTCTCCCTCCCCTGTTGGATTCAGTTTAAAGCCCTCCTGATTAAGTTCCTCATGCTGTGGCCAAACACATTCTTCCCAGTCCTTGTGAGGTGCAACCCATCCTTTGCCAGCAGTCCATCTTCCAGGAAGTGTAGCCCGTGGTCCCAGAATCCAAATCCCTCACGTCGGCTCCACCTTCGTAGCCAGTCATTCACTCGGAGTATTTTTCTTTCCCTTTCTATGCCTCTTCCAAGTACTGGAAGGATGGATGAGAAAACTATCTGGGCCCCGAAGTTCTTGAGTTCCCTTCCCAGCTCTTCAAAGTCTGCCGTGATTTCTTTGTAACTCCGCTTGGCAGTATCATTTGTACCCACGTGGAAGAGAAGAAAGGGGTATGTGTCGGTGGGCTGCATGAGCCTCGGCAGCTGCTCTGACACATCCTTAATCCGTGCCCCAGGGAGACAGCACACCTGGCGAGTCCATGGGTCTTCGCGACATACTTTGGCTTTGATCCCCCGCAGGAGGGAGTCTCCCACTACGAGTACTCTTCTCTTCCTCTTGCTGTAGGCCTTGGTTTGATTGCCTCCACTTGACTGACCCTCAGCCTCTTGCTCGCTGTCACGTTGGGTGCCCGGTAATCCGTCCTCTGCAGGCTGTCCTCTGCTCTCGTCCTCAAGTACATGGAAGCGGTTCCATAGCTCCACTGCTTCCACAGGCGCAGAGTGTCTTGTAGTTCTTCTGCTCCTAACAGTCACCCTTTTCCAGGGAGTTCCCCCTGCGTTATTTTCTCTTGCCTCTGCAGTCTCCGACTCCGCCTCATCCTGCAGTTGCCCTTCTGGCTCCTGTACTGTGCTTTGGTGCTGTAGATCCACCGTTCTGTCTAAGAACTCCTCGCTTTCTCTTATGCTCCTGAGGGTTGACACTTGCTGCTCCAGTCCTCTGACCTTTTCTTCCAACAGCGTGACCAGCTTGCACTTGTTGCATGTGTAGGCCATGTTGATCTCGGGCAGGAAAACAAACATTGCACACCCCTTGCAGGTCACCACCACTGCTGAGTCCTTTCCTTCCATAGTCCTCTGTTTCTGTCTTCCTAGAATATATATATATATATATATATATATATATATGTTTTTTTTGTTTGTTTTTTGTTTGTTTGTTTGTTTGTTTTTTTAGGGACCTCCCCCTTGACCTCCCCTGCCGAACTCCGCTGCCAAACTCCTGTTTGCTCTCCCTGTTCGCTCGCTCTCTGGGAGCCTGCCCGCTTATCACAGCCCCGAGAACAGCTGGAGCCTCTCTCCTGTTGTGCTCCTGCTCAGCTGGGAGTCAGGAATCAGAATGAGCTCCCAGGCCACGCCCTGCAATCAGCCCCACTTCCTGCAATCAGCTGCCCTCCTCTCCCCAGTCCATACATCCCTTTTACAAATAGGGATGTCCTTAGGAGATAGGGTCCTTTAAAGACATACAGAGAGAGAGAGAGAGAGAGAGAGAGAGAGAGAGAGAGAGAGACTTTGGAGCATATGTAAATCAGCATATGCAAATTTGCGCATTCTTTTTTGTCCTGTTGGCCTAAGGCCCAGATCTTTTCAGCATCTAGCACCGCCCCTGGTCCTTCTATAATTTGATTTTTTCCTCATCTTGGCAGGATTATAGATTCATAGATCATAGAGTTGGAAGGAGCCTACAAGGCTATCGAGTCCAACCCCCTGCTCAATGCAGGAAACTAGAGGAGGGGTCTCCCATCCAAGTAATAACCAGGCCAGACCCTGCTTAGCTTTCCGCACTCAGACAAACTGAGACAGAGGATGCTCAAACACAGCATGATGCTGGCCCTCATTCTTTTTTACCACTTGTAGAACAATTTTGTCAACCAAAGGAAAGAAGGAACCTTACCCAGAGAGGTCAGATTCCCATAATTCTCCACCATGACTTCCCACTGCAGCGCTCTTTGGTTTGGATCCAGCAGTGCCCACTCCTCCTCCGTGAAATACACAGACACATCCTCAAAGGTCACTGTGCCCTGAAAGAAAAAGAAGATGAGAGCCAGTGTGGCGTAGTGGTTAAGAGTGTTGGACTGGGATGCGGGAGATTCAGGTTCTAGTCCCCACTCATCAATGAATCTCACTGGGTGACTTTGGGCCAGTCACCGACTCTCAGCCTAACCTACCTCACAGGGTTGTTGTGAGGATAACATGGAGAGGAGGAGGACCATGTAAGCTGCCTTGGGTTCCTTGCAGGGAAAAGGGCGGGATATAAATATAATAAATAAATAAGAAAAGTTTCTCCTCACAGGGTCAGTGAGAATCCAGAAAGATCAGAAGGGCAAGGTGGCAGGAGATGCTGCTGCAGAAATACGTACTTGGATCACTAACATTCAAAGTTTTCCTAGTGGGCAGCTTTGACACAGGGAGATGCATGGGAGGCTGAGGCACCCAGGTGTTCTCCAACCCGTCTCCCCAATGATCTCTCCCCCTACCTGATCTGGCTGCATGGAAGTTGGTTCCGATCCACCACCAAGAAGGGGTGACTTAGTAGTCCTTGCCAGAGACCTAACCACACCTGTAATTGACATAAATGTGGTGGGACAATGTCGCATCCTTCATAAACACTGAAGCAGTTTAGTACAAGCCACCAACCGCCACACTGGCGCTTGGGCACAGTCCAAAGTGCTAGTTTGAATTGATCATGGAGCTGTATGGTGCAACCAGGTTTTAGCATTCTGTTATTGCACTGGCTACCTATTCACTATTGGGTGAGGTTTAAGGTTCTGGTACTTGAGTACAAGGCCTGAAACAACTTGGGACCAGGTTACCTGAGAGAGCACCCCCTCCCATACCAACATGCCTAGTCACTGAGGTCATCAGATGGCATGCTCCTGGTGGTTCCTCATGGACCTTTGGTCCAATTGGAGTCCACCAGGAGAAGGGCCTTCAGTGTGGCGGCTCCATTTCTGTGGAACTCCCTGCCTCTGGAGGTCAGGCAGGCTCCGACATTGTGCTGCTTTCAGCAACTGCTGAAGACCTCCTTGTTCCAGGAAGCCTTCTCTGCTCTTCAACCACCAATGTAATTTTAGTTTGTTTTCAATGTATTTATTTTTTTTTTGCTTCTTTCATCTGTTTTTGTCTTTTTGTTGTTCACTGCTCCAGAATCTGCTTGATGTGGAGTGGTATACAAATACTGTAAATCATCATCATCAATCATCATCATCATCATCTTAGCCAAAAGGCCAAGAAGTGATTTATTCATTCATTTTTACCCCGCTCATCTGCCAAAAAGGCTCCGAGAGCAGCTTTAAAAAGATCAATAACAAACAAGCCCTCCTCAGATTTACAATCTAAAAATATGAGTATATTACTTTTTAGGGGTGCCCAACATTTTTTGGGCTGGTGGGCGCATTTGGAATTTTGAGACAGTGTCGCGGGCACTCTCACAAAATGGCTGGCATGGGGGAGGCCTTGCTTATTTATAAAATGGCTGCCATGGCAGGGCAGCCATGGCAGGGAGGGGGCTTGCCTATTCATAATATGGCTACCATGGTGGGCATGGCCAGTCACAAAATACTCATTTCCCAGAAGGCAAACTGGAGAGACTAAAAGAAAATTAACTTCCCAAGTACCTAAGTACAAAGAAGAGGTGGAATCAGAGCTCCAAAACACAAAAATAACTTCTTTGAACCCAGATAAAGATGGTGCTGGAGAGGGTAGCACTAGCATGACAATCTCCCAGTTTAATTTTAAAAAACAACAATGTAAGAAATAAAATTAAAATCAGATGGGGCAGGGAGCCTGGTGAGCGCCAAGCGTCCATGGGCATACTGAGGCTCATGGGCTTCACGTTGGAGGCCCCAGTTGATTTCTGCTATCAGTATGTAGTCTCGTATGAGGAATGGTGTATCAACTATACGGATTTCCAAGAAATCAGATGATAAAGGACTGAGTTACAGTAACATAAATTTTGGTTAATAACATAAAAGAGCCCAGCTGGATTAGATCAAAGGTGAGGATTGCAGCTAAGCTCAAAGGGAACAAGAAATCCTGACATGTGGCGCATATGACATCAGTAACCCTGCTAATAAAAAAGTGCTGGTACTGCATCCCTGAGGCTCCCCTACACCGCTACCATGGGTCGATTATAAGCCTACTTGGGAGACAGGGTCAAAGTTTATACATGCCGCTTTTGTCCTCACCTGGCGAAGTGGCTCCTCCATCACCCTCCGGCACGATCCACCTGAACAGCTGCCTCTGCCTGGCATCCGCCGGAGCTGCCCTGCCCTCCGGGGAATCAGGAGCAACTTCCGCCAGCAGGCCCTGCGTGTGAAATAGTCGTGAAGTTCCCATACAGGGAAGGAGGACCGGGATTAGAACAGGAATTGGTGCAAAGAGATGGAGGGGTCGATCCATCTTGGGATGACTTTCCCCAAAACCCTACGCAACCAGAAGGAATCTTTAATGATAATTTATGACTTCTATGCTGCTCTTCCAATAATGTGTCCAAAGCAGCTAAAAAGGTGAAAGATAAATTATGATGATTATTTATTAAAAGTACTGATAAATCACTTTCCTGCCCACTGGGGCCCTCAAAGCGATGTACATTTAAAAACAATGATACAATAATACACTAAGATCACAGCAAATAAAAACAGAAAGAATAAAGTGACATGGTGTAAAGCATAGAGATATAGAGCACAAGGATCAACGCAGAACCTGCAACAAAAAGGAGTGCTCCAGTTCAGGGTTCCAGCCAGCCATTTCCTCCAAGCCTATGGGACTCCTTATCCATTGCAGCTTTATTCTGAGCTTTGTAGGAGCTATCCATGGTGCTGTACCCCATCCCCCAAATAGGTTCACCACCATGGACAGCTCCTATAAAGCTCAGAATAAAAGCTGCAATAGATAAGGACATGGGGGTCACCAGCCTCACTGGCATTACTTGCATTCCCTCCCCAACAATCTTATCCAACTGTTCTACATCCTGTAGCTAGTGTGCATAGTCAGTCCTCATTCGCCTTTTGGGGGGGGGGGTGCTACCTTAGGTTTTTTAAGGACAGATTTTGTACTCGGGGTTTCCCTGAACAAGTGCGGATACGTCCCTCTTGTCTCTCAGTGCCCTGTTTTGGATACAATCCTGTTGCCACTCACCACTCGAGTTTTCCCTTAGAAGGAGTGATAAGAGCACAATGATCAAGACTTGCTGCAAAGCGCGCAGCGTGCAGCTCGAGCTGAAGCACGAGAAATCGAGAAATCCGAATGAAGGAACTTGAGAGGCAGCAAAAGGAGATATGTTAAGAATGTTTAAGTGTGCGTGCTATCTTTCTTCATTTACCTTAAAGTCTCTGGTCACTTACTAATCTTTTGCATAAAATGCAGAAACAATCCTTTAGGAGCCACAGTTATTAGTAGTGATTTTAAGAAGTCTGTTTAAAGATCTGAAAACACGTGAAATGCATGGCAGTATAGTAACTCTTCTATTTTAGATTATTACAATGAGAAGAATTGGGTGAGGTCAGAACTAAAGCACATTAATTGTTTCTTTTAATGTCATAAAACTGTAGCAACTTTTATTATACAGAAAAATTATTCAAGGAAAGCACCGGTTTGGTTACAGTTCCTTGATCACCCATCAGTAAACTCAAATGGAATAAAAGCAGTGTTTGTAACCTAGAAGTGGAATGGTTCTAGTTTTTTCTTCTTGACAGCTGGAGAGCTATTATTACTTTAGTTCAGTGCTTTTTTTCTGGAGAAAAAGGTACCGGAACTCTTGGATTACATTTCCTCGGGAGTAGATGGCGATTAAATTGTAATGCAATTACCGTAATAGAAGAAAAGGTGCTGGAACTCAGTTCCGGTGAGTTCCACCAGAAAAAAAGCCCTGCTTTAGTTTATCTGCGCTTTCTCTCTGTGATGAATTCAGCATCAATACTTGCATGCTTACTTGGGGAATGAAAGCTAGAGGAGCATCTGTTGGGCATGCGCACAAAATTGGCATGGGTCAGTGCTGACAGTGGCTACAATAGTGCTGATAGAGGCTACAGTAGTACTGCTCATTGTTTCTTTGTATCTTGTATTTCTCCAAGGGCAATTTAACTGGCTCATTGAAGAGCCTTTCTGCAATAGCTGTTGCTTCTATTTGAGTAGAATACTCCTTTGTAATTCAGCCAGGTTTACATGTCTGGCAGAGTAATTATATCCTCCTGCTGTGTCAGTCCTGAGTAATAGGATTTCCTAAACAGCATTAGAACCAACCATGGTAAAT
This sequence comes from Shinisaurus crocodilurus, assembly GCA_021292165.1. Classification (NCBI taxonomy): domain Eukaryota; kingdom Metazoa; phylum Chordata; class Lepidosauria; order Squamata; family Shinisauridae; genus Shinisaurus; species Shinisaurus crocodilurus. The sequence continues at coordinate 18,493,835 of CM037882.1, forward strand.
ATCATGGCCCCAGCTTTGAAAATGTCCATGGCCATAATGTAAACATAGGATTTTGTTGCACATGTGTTTTAGGTCTTTAATAGCTCCTCACTTTCCAAGTTCAGAGTGTGTTTCCAGGGTCTCGAGTATCCCAACCTGTTTTAGGTTTTTTTAAAAATTAAGAATTTATTAAACTTAGTGAATTTTCATTGTGCCAGTAGCAACAAAATGAGAATGAATGATAAAATTATTTCTTTCAAACAGAAGGCTACAAACTATAGAAATTGATAAATCTTAACTAACACAAAAGAATAATTATGATGAAATCAAAATGTAATAACTAAAACATGATTGAAATCTTATCAATTCTAAGATTACTGCTTACGCTGGCTCAGCTTGTCTGAGTGTGGAAAGCTAAGCAGGGTCAGGCCTGGTTATTACTTGGATGGGAGACCCCTCCTCTAGTTTCCTGCATTGAGCAGGGGGTTGGACTCGATAGCCTTGTAGGCTCCTTCCAACTCTATGATCTATGAAATCTATGATCTATGATCTATGAAATCCAGCTATGCTGGCTGGGGCATGCTGGGATTTGTAGGCCTTTTTTTTCTGTCTAAACATGCATACAGACAGCAAAATGCAGCCCATAAGCTAACGAGCATTAAAAACCAACAGCAGGAATACTTTTAAAAGATGTTACAACTGGCAGCAGAAATATCACATACAGTAATACCTTGGATTGCAAGTAACTTGGTTTGAGAGCGTTTTGCAAGACAAAACTAAACTTTTTAAATATTTATTTAATTTTTTTTTACTTGATATACAAGCTACGTCTTGCAATACAAGTACTGTAGTACGGCTTAAATTAAAAATCTCTGTACAAATTTTTTTGGGGGGATTTCATTTTGATATAAGAGTGTTTTGGATTACAAGCACGTTTCTGGAACAAATTATGCTCTCAATCCAAGGCATGACTGTAGTTACAAATTAAATGCCCAGTGAAATGTCACAAAGTGTCTTCAATTTCTCATGGGTGACACTAAAAAGGGGAGCTTGCCAGATGTCTACCAGGAGAGTATTTTTGAGCCAAAGCACTGCCAAAGACCATGTCTCTCCTGCTCACCTGACAGACATCTCAAGATGGCACCAAGAGAAGAGCAATTGAAGCAATTGTGAAATCGCAAATATCATTCAAACAATGGCAGAAGGATATATCCAGATTTGTATGGCAAGGGAAAAAACCACGGGTTAAGTTTAAGATTTTACAGGACGCAAAAGAAAGAGGGGGGTTGGGTCTACCTGATCTGAAGTTATATTTTGCTGCTTGTTGTTTAGTATGGATCAAAGAATGGATTCTGTTGAAAAATAGTCGATTATTAGATTTAGAGGGATATGATTTGAGATTTGGATGGCATGGGTACATGTGGTATGATAAAGTTAAAGTGAATGTAGAATTTAATAATCACTGTGTTAGAAGTGCCATTTTGAAAATTTGGAATAAATATAAACCTAGGTTTGTCAGAGAGTACCATTGTGGCTATCAGCACAAGAAGCTCATCATAGAAGAGAAATGTTAAGTAAATAAATATAGTTGGTTGACATATCGTGATTTGCTGAAGTTTTCACAAGATGAATGTAAAATAAAATCAAGAGAAGAACTGATAAAGAAGGTCATACATGTCAATGGTTTTCCTATTTACAGATGGTAGAAAGGTTTAAAGCTGATAAAAGGTTGTATGATTTTGAACAGAGTGTATCTGACTTTGAAAGGGAATTATGTCTAAATGATGAACATCTTATTTCAAGAATGTATAAGCTTTTGTTGAAATTTGAAACTGAGGAAGAGCAAGTGAAGGAATGTATGATAAAATGGGCTCAAAATTTTGGCTATAATATATGACACAATGGGAAAATATGTGGTTAAAAGGTTTGAAATTTACTTTATGCTCTAGTCTTAAAGAGAATTTTTATAAGATGATGTATCGTTGGTATTTGTCGCCAGAGAAATTGGCTAGAATGTATAGCGGTGCATCAGATACATGTTGGAAATGTGAACAACAGGAAGGAACCTTTTATCATATGTGGTGGACATGTAAGAAAGCTAAAAGATTTTGGGTTGAAATCCATTTATTAATGCAAAAGATTTTAAAGATTACTTTTCAATTGAAACCAGAGGCTTTTCTATTGGGAATAATGGACAGTCAGCTAGAAGGAAGATATGGAACTTTATTTTTAAACATGACAATGGCAGCGAGACTACTATATGCACAGAAATGGAAAGGTCCAGCAGTGCCTATGACAGAAGAATGGTTGGTCAAGATGCTGGAGCTGGCAGAGATGGCCAAACTTACATCATTAATTAGAGAAAGGACAACATCTGCGTTTATTATTGAGTGGAAACCTCTAATTGACTTTTTGCAGAGACTGGAAAATAATGATTTGTTTGTTTGTGGATTTATGGAATAATAAGTGAATTTGGGACAATGGGAAGAAAGAGATTTCTCATTTTGATTATCGAGTAAGAAAAATTATTGTTACCTATATTTGCTGTAGAAGAAAATTGGAGGTCTATTTTGTTTTGTTAATTGTTATATGTTTGATATTATGTGTTTGTTTCATATAGAAATTTTTAAAAAATTGAGAATGAGAAGAGCAATTGAAGCTGAACTTAAGTCAGAGCCAGTGTGGCGTAGTGGTGAGAGTGTTGGACTGGGACTCAGGAGATCCGGGTTCTAGTCCCCACTTGGACATGAAGCTCACTGGGTGACTTTGGGCCAGTCACTGACTCTCAGCCTAATCTACCTCACAGGGTGGTTGTGAGATAATAAAATGGAGAGGAGGAGGAGGATTATGTAAGCTGCCTTGGGTTCCTTGCAGGAAAAAAGGCAGCATATTAATATAATAAGTAAGTAAGTCCTAGGCAGGTCTAGATGGGAGTTTCAGGAGATCTTTGCTCACATTTTGGCATCTTGAAACTATCAGTGTGAAATGCTCTCACCTGCTGTCCTCGATTCTTGTCCTCTGCTTGGCTCAGGAGAAAGCCTTCTGCCAAGGCCACTGCCTGGGAACTGGTCTCTGGTCCACATTCTCTGACCCAGCTCTGCATCTCTGGGGGCAGGACAGTCAGGAACTGTTCCAAGATCACCAGGTCCAGGATCTGGCTCTTGGTGTGCTGCTCTGGCTTCAGCCACTGCCGGCAAAGATTGTGGAGTCGGCCACAAACCTCTCGGGGGCCCTCGGCCTCCTGGTAACAGAACTGCCTGAAATGCTGGCATTGTATGTCCAAGTCGAGGACTATCACCACCCAGGATCTTCTGCAGTGTCCTTTCCCAGAATTCCCTCCGGCTCCCAGCCTGGATGACACAGGGACCTCTTCTCGCTCTGAGGGCAGCCGAGTCTCGCTCATCCATCTTCAACCTACCTGTGCTCCAGTTCAGATGCGAAGGATCTCTGCGACCTCCTGACAATTTCCTCCTCAATACAAGGACTGCTCAAATTGGGGGCAGGGACAAATCCAACAAAGGTAGAAAATCTTTCCCTGTGTGACAATTAACACTCCCTAAGCAGGAAGAGACACCCCTAGAAAAACTGGATGACTGATGCTACCGAGGTCTTTCTATAAGGAAAACAAATGAAGGCAAGGACTCAAGAGGGAAATTAGGGACCGGGAACTTCCTCCACCCAAGAGGCGCAGGCCAAACCAGGGGGATTCGTATGGTAACCACACATGGAGACTGACACAGAATCTCTCTCACTGCTCCATCCCGAACAACCGCCCCCACACATGCACTAACCCAGCCTTTCCCAACGTGGCATGCTCCAGACGCCTTGGATTACAACTGCCATCAGCCCCCAGCCAGCATGGCCAATGGTCAGGGAGGGACCATGGGAGACATCTGGAGGGCGTCTTTCCTTTACCCCAAAAGCCTTCGCCAAACCCCACCCCCACCCCATCCTGGCTGTTCTCCACGGGGTAAACCGGTTTGAAACTCGTTCTTGTAGATGTAAACGGATTCGGAGTGAATGTGCCCGAGCGATTTCCACTAGGATCGTGCTGCAGGGACGTCCCTGGCTTAGCAGGGAGGATAAAAGCTCCCCGATGTGGTTATTGTGAAGGGACCCCTGTATGGGAAAGGCCCCCAGCCCACTCCCTGCCTTTCAGTGGGATGAAATGGTGCCCCCCTTTTTCTCCCCATTCCTTCCCCCCCGCCCCGCCCGCCCCCCCCATCTGCAGCTGCCTCCCTGCCTTTGTCTCCATTCCCTGTCTGGCCTTCACCTCTTGGGCACTCCCAAAGCACGCTCCCCCACTTTCCTGCCTTGCACACCCACACACACCTTCCAGCCTATGTGCATTTTGCACTCACCAGATCACTGGGATTGCGGGGGACGCCGACGCACAACCATTGATCATGCAGCACATGGGGGGGGGGGGGATCCACAGGAATCAAGCATCTTTTCCCACCGGAGGGGGTGGGGCAGGATGGGACGGTTCTCATTCACAAATCCCTCCTTCGGATGCCTCTCTAGCAATGCAGATTCGTTCACTTTAACCCTTAGACTGAGCCTCCCCGGGAAGCAAACAGATGTGCGTCTTTTTACTTCGTGCTGCAAGAGCGAGAGGGCGGATTCGCACATCAGGACAACCCGCCCTGCGAATAAGCCACAACGGACGATCGGGCTCATTGTGGGTTGTCCCGCACTCCTTCCCACTCGGTCTTTCCCAGGGGACTCTGCGGTAGGACCTGCGTTGCCTGCCCTCCCTGCCACAGCCGCAAGCCTTTTGTGCTCGCCGCGGCTCCCCGCTTTTTTCTGAAATTGCTTTTCCCGAGTTGACAGCTAGTGACAGTCCCTTCAAAGTGCCCAAGTGGCACATTGGAGGTAGCTGTGTCACTGGTTAGGTTCGTCGCCCCTTTTATTATTCTTTTAGTGCACGAAATTTGTGCAATTTTTTTTCATATTCTTAAAAATTATTTTTTAGTCGGACTTGTGCAAGTGCGCAGTTGCACGGGTCCGAAATGGCAAGCCCCACCTGGGCAATGTCCTGGGGGTGGTGGTGCTGTCAAATATCCGTGCTCCCCTAAAAGGGGTGGCTCGCACTTTTCCACTTACCTGAGCATCTAGAATCTTGGGAAAGGGTGGGAAAGTGCGAGGAAACTGACAAGAGAGAGAGAGAGAGAGAGAGAGAGAGAGAGGGCAATTCAAGCAATAATGTTTTACATCCGTAGCGCGATTGGGCATGATTTGATCACGAAACACCTGCTGTGTTACTGGAGTCCCAGGTAGCCTCTAGAACAGCCTTACTTCCCCAACCAGGTGCCTGTAAGATGTTGTTGGACTTCAGCTCCCATCAGTATGGCCATACATTTCATAGATCATAGGGTTTCCTGCTCAGTGCAGGAAACTAGAGGAGGGGTCTCCCATCCAATGCTCAGGCATGCTGGGAGTTGTGGTCCAAAACAGCTGGAGGGCACCAGGCTGGGCAAGGCTGCTATATGGTAAGGTGTGCCTGTGCCAGCTGCAGCATCTCCTAGACAGAGATAGCCTGACCACTGTTAGCCATGCCCAGTTCATCTTGGATTGACTACTGTAATGTACTGTGCCTGGGGCCTTTGAAGACTGTTCAAATTTTGTTTGTTCAAAATACTGGTACCGGTTGCGGGAAACATAGTGTCAATACTGAAAGAACACCACCGGCTCCCAGTCTGTTTGTTTTCTGTGTTTTATCCCAGTCAGCCCGAGAGCTTCTCCGAAATGGAATTTGGTCCTAGGGCTGAAAGAGGTTCACCACCGCCACTAACTTCTTAACTGAAGTAGATTCGATAATGATAAACATTATCCCAGTCCGTGACATGGTCACAGGTTGTTAATTTGTGACGCCAATGAAGACGGGGACAGTAGGAATTACATTTAAAGGATTTATTAGCACAACCTACACTATGAACAATATATTGTCAGATACAGATATAGGGGGGAAGATATAACACTCAGGTTACTCCGTTAAATGAAGCACACACAGAGTCAGAGGACACAGCCCAGGAAAATGAAGAAAAGAACAACTGCATCTCAGTCTGCTGAAGTTAAGGCAGATAAAAAGAGAGAAGGAACGAAACACCATATTGCAGTCATTCAGTCTGGATCAAGGAGCTGATCACACACACACATAATCAGGGATGGGCAACTTGCAGTTCCTCCAGCTGTTTTGACCTACAATTCCCACCAGCCCTAGTCAGCATAACATAAGAAGAGTCATGTTGGTTCAGAGCAAGGGTCCATCTAGTCCAGCACTCTGTTCACATAGTGGCCAACCAGCTGCCCATGGGAAACCCACAAGCAGGATGGGAATACAACAGAACCCTCCCGCCCATGTCACCCAGCAACTGGTGTACATAGGCATACTGCCTCTGATATTGGAGGTAGCAATATGGCCATGAGTACTAGTAGCCATCTATAGCCTTCTCCTCCATGAATTTGTCAAGTCCCCTTTTAAAGCCCTCCAAATTGGTGGCCATCACTACATCTTGTGGAAGTGAATCCCACAATTTAACTATGCGTTGTATGAATAAGTCCTTCCTTTTATCTGTCCTGAATCTCCCACCAATCAGCTTCTTGGAATGGCCCCTTTGGGTCCCAGTATTATGAGAGGGAGAAAAATGTCTCCTTATCCACTTTCTCCAAACCATGCATAATTTTTGTACACCTCTTTTGTGTCTCCCCTCACTCGCCTATGATGGGAGCAGTAGGTCAAAGCTGCTGCCAGGCCACAAGTTGCCCACCCATTATATATTAGCGAAGAGTTCTTGACTTACAAGCATTGACCTCTTTGTTCAGTTCCAATTCTAAAAACGTCAACTTTCTTAGAGCTGCTCTCTTAGATTTCATAGCTCATAGAGTTGGAAGGAGCCTACAAGGCTATTGAGTCCAACCCCCTGCTCAATACAGGAAACTAGAGGAGGGGTCTCCCATCCAAGTAATAACCAGGCTTGACCCTGCTTAGCTTTCCATGCTCAGACAAGCTGAGCCAGCATAAGCCACAGGCCTTCTATCCACTTACCTGGGTTAAACTCTGTTGAACTCAGTGGGACTTTCTTCTGCATAGGTATGTATAGGATTGCACTGTATGCATGTCCTATGAGCGGGTCCCATTTCTAAGATATTCTCCCAGCTCCAAAAAATACATATGCCAGAGGCAACCTGCGATACCCTGATAGGCTTAAACAGGAATCCTCGGTTTGGATAGTACAATCATCAATCTGTTAATAAAAACGTTTTGGAATCCATCCTTCCTTATTTTCGATTATTTTTGAAACTTGGGTGTGTTGCCAGCATTGCTGGGAAGCTACACATGGCATTTCTGATTTAAAAGCTGCAATCCTGCACATACGTCCTTGGGAGTAATCCCATTGAACACAGTGGGACTTAGTTCTGAGTAAACATGTGTTAAGATTGCACTGTTAAATATGGGGCTAAGCAGAATTACTACGCCAAGCAGAAACCCAGGTACATCGAGAGAAAGAGGACGAGAGTCCAGCATGCTTCCAAAAGAAATTGAGATGAATATTAGTGCAACTCCTGGGCTGAAGAACATGACAGCTCCTGATTGATGAAATCCTGTTTAACTTGACTGATCTGAGCAGAACATTCAAAAGTATTTCTGAATCTTATTAACACCTACAGTAACCGGAGAGACAAAACCTTGATGATGGCTCAGCACTGTATGATCTTAGGAACATTAAACATAAGTAGTATCAGAACAATTTGATGACCAGGGGAGAGCCTTCTCACAAGACAACTTTGGGCACAGTCCAGTGGGGATGCCCATAGCCAGTGGAGGCTGGTGACTCCTGTGTCCATGGGGCTCCTTATCCATTGCATCTTTTTGCTTGAGCTTTATGGGAGCTATCCATGGTACTCCATGGTGGTGAACCTATTTTGGGAATGGAGTTCAGCACCATGGATAGCTCCTATGAAGCTCAAGCAAAAAAGATGCAATGGACAAGGAGCTCCACTGACACGGGTGTCACCAGCCTCCTGCTAGTGCTCAGCCATCTAACTGCAGCGCTTTGGAAGGGGAAGGAAGGAGGCTGAGGTGCCACCAAGATATGTTGTATCTTGGTGGCGCTGGTCCCCTCCACTCCCCACCCCTCGGGATGCCCCCTAAGCCCCTTCTCGGAGGTCGCTCTTATGACCTCAGAGAAGCAGCCAGCGCAGTTCTATCTACTCCGGCTGCAGCACAGGGGGAACGGGGATCTGAGCACAGACGCTGTCTAGAGGGCCATAGGATTGCTGTTAGAAATCTTGTTAGACAGGGGTGTTGAACCTCTTTCAGCCTGAGGGCCGAATTTCAGAGAATCCCTCGGGGGGCCACATTCCAGTGGTGGGCGGGGCCAAAGGCAAAAGGGGTGGGTCCAAAACCCCCAAAACACCAGCATATTTTAGCTCAATGCTCTTACTGCCAGTAACTAAGCCTTAGGAGAGGCATTTCAACCTTTTAGAATGGGGGCAAAAAAACTGTACGCTAGCCAGGAAACCACCAAACGATTGGTGGTCAGGGGAAAGGGGGTGTGGCCATCTGGGGAACACATTTGGCCCCTGGGGCTGAGGTTCTGCAGCCCTGTTGTAAGAGGCTGCCTTCCACTCTGGTTTCTCCCACTCACTCACTCTTGTAATATAGTTTGCATTCTGCTGGGAGTTTCTGCTACATTTTGAGCATTTTCACACACTCTCTCCTGGCTGGACTCTGTCTTGGTTAGCATTTTTACTGGTCAGAAAAGCTCTAATCTATGTATATGGTTTCCCCCGAGAGAGAATTCCATGATGTGAAGGGCTGTGATTCGCCTGAAGGATTCACAGGATTCTCCTCTGTGTGGATTTTTTTGTGGTCATTGAGGTTTGCGAGCCACCTAAAGCTCTTCCCACACACCAAGCATACGTACGGTCTTTCCCCTGTGTGAATTCTTTGATGTGACCTAAGGTACGAACTCTCTATGAAGCTCCTTCCACACTCTAAACATTTATATGGTTTCTCCCCAGTGTGCAGTTTCAGATGGTTAGCGCAGCTTTGGCTGCGACTGAAGCCCCTTCCACAAAACGAGCATGTGTACGGCTTCTCCCCTGTGTGTATTCTTTGGTGTATGGTAAGGCTCGCGTTTCGACTGAAGCTCTTGCCGCACTCTGTGCACTTAAAGGGCTGCTCCCCAGTGTGGCTTCTTTGATGAGAATGGAGGCTGATGCTGTGACTAAAGCTCTTTTCACACACTGAGCACTGATAGGGCTTCTCCCCTGTGTGGATTCTTTGATGAGAGGTAAGGGTTGTTATCTGACTGAAGCTCATTCCACATTCCGAGCACATATATGGTTTCTCCCCTGTGTGAATCCGTTTATGCTCATGAAGGCGCGATTTATGACTAAAGCTTTTCCCACACACGTAGCATTTACTCCTTTTCTTTTCAGGCCCTGTTTCTTCACGCCCTGCAACTTCACGGAAGTCAGCGCGTTCAGAAGGAAAGGATGTATTCTCGTTGCTTCTTTTTTCATGGAGTGTTATTTCATGGCAGTTAGCACTTTCAGAAGAAACAGATTCATTCCTCCTCTTCTCATTTCCTTCAGTCTTAGGCATCCTTCTCTGCTTCTCCCCCTCTGTACATCTGGCTTTTTCTAAGGATGCTTCATGTGGTCCTTCATTCTTACACTCCCACACATCACCTGCTGGAATAAAGAGAGAAAGCTGGTTAAGTTTCCGAGGGAGAAATGGAGCTTCAAGTCAGGGAACAAACCCTATTAGGGAGCAATCCCATGGCCCCTAGACGGAGTCTGAGGGGCCATAGGACATTTTGGATTCTCAGCTCCGAGGTCGGAGACAGGGCTCCCACCTCGGAGCTGGGAATCGGAGCTCCGACCCCCCTCCCCCTTGCAGCCGGCGTGGACAGAACTGCACCGGCTGCTCTCCCAGGTCAGAAAAACAACCTTCGCAAGGGGGTAAAGGGGGCATTCGGGTGGGCAGGGAAAGGAGGAGACTGGAGAGGCCAGGATACAAGCCTTACTGATGCCCCTCCAGCCTCTTTTCCTCCCTCTCTGAAACGCTCCAGCTAGACGGGGAGAAAAGCCTGTCTAGCAAAAAGCGCAGGGTGAGGTGAAGTGCAGGGAGGCGAAGATCTCCTCCGCCACTTCTCCCACTCTGCACTGGATGACCGTATTTGGGGGCTTACAGCCATTGTCATAGGATGGCACCTTAACCACTGTTGTCTACAGCGGAATGGAAGATGGATGCCGTCACATGTTAATAGCCTTTGTTGATGGGCTTTCCCTGAGTATAGAACACTGGACTTGATCCATGGAGAGACACAGTGTGGTTCAGCATCTAAGCCACGAAAGTCACTGAGTAACGTTAGGCAGATTTCTATTTCCCAGTACTCTCTTTCTCTATGATATCCGGTCAGATTATTTCTCCATCTAGAGTAGGAACGAGCAACTTATGGCTCTTCAGATGTTTTGGTCTAGAACTTCCATCATCCCTTATCGTTGGTTAAATGCTGGCCAGGTCTGATGGGAGTTGTAGGCCAAATCAAATGAAGGGCTGCAAGTAGCCCACCCCTGATCGAGAGCAACAGTAAGCAGCCTGGCGCCCTGCAGACGTTTTGGACTACAACTTCCATATCGCTTGACCATTGGCCAAACTCAGTCAACTGCTGTTGTGAAAAACAGGATGAACAAACTTTAGTGGGGAAGCAGATCGGCCAAGGGTATGAAATAGCCTTTATTGATTAATATTAACCGGCAGTGTAAAGCATTGGACTTGATCCACGGAGATCAAGGTTTGCCCAGAGCTCAGCCAAATATTCACTGGCTCACTTTAGGCCAGTCACCATATGTAACCTAGTCTACTTCATAGGTTTGTGGGGTAGATAAATTGAATTGAGAGCTAGTGTGAAGCAGTGGTTAAGAGTGTTGGACTAGGACTCAGGAGATCTGGGTTCTAGTCCCGACTCGGCCATGGAGCTCACTGGGTGAGTTTGGGCCAGTTACTGACTCTTAGACTAAGCTACCTCACAGGGTCATTGTGACAATTAAATGGAGAGGAGGAAGACCATGTAAGCCGCCTTGGGTTCCTTGCAAAAGGAGAAAAGGTGGGATAGAAATTTAATATTATTATTATTTTTTAAATGTTGCTGTGAACTCCTTTGAGGTTGTACAGTAGGGTGGGGAACCTTTTTTGGCCCGGGGGCTAAATTCCAATTTGGGAAGGGTCTTGGGGGCTGCATTCCAGCAGTGCGCGAGGCTAAGGGCACGGGGCAGGGCCAAGGACAGATGTAATCCTTACCAGTTTGGGCAATTTCCCAAGAAGCATACAAGACACAGCTCAGTTCTATGCAAGTCTACTTGGAAGTAAGCCCCAGTGCAACAGCTCTCAGGCCTGGAAAAGCAACAACTCAATTCCATGCAGGGTGTTTAAAGTTTAATTGCCTTTAAATACCCCTTATCTCTGATCACTGATCAGAGATATTAGAAGAAGCTTGAGGGCTGGAGGTTCATACAAGCGTGATAAATCAGAAAACAGGAAGGGGCCTTCTAGTTCATTGGTAGCGCATGTAAATTACGTTCAGATAATCCAAGCTCTTGGCAACAGGTCCTGGAAAACCTACTTGGGACCCTGGCAAACTGCTGCCATTCTAAATGGAGAACCAGCATGGCGCAGTGGTTAGAGTGTTGGACTGGGACTTGGAAAACCTGTAGTAGTAGTAGTAGTAGTAGTAGTAGTAGTAGTAGTAGTAGTAATAATAATAATAATAATAATAATAATAATAATAATAATAATAATAATAATAATATCGTAATAATAATAATAGATCAAATGTAGCTTCCTACGCATTCATACACCCCATTTCCCAAAGACAGAAGGTAAACATGATTTTTCTGGTTTTGTTTATTATTTATTATTACATTTAACCACTACATTACATTTATTATTTACATCTAACCACTACATCACACTGGCTCTCAATCTGATTTGATTTAGCTTTTGTAGAGTGATTGTATCAGTGAAATAACCTTACCCAACGAGGTCAGATTCCCATAATTCTCCACCATGACTTCCCACTGCAGGGCTCTTTGGCTTGGATCCAGCTGCGCCCACTCCTCCTCCGTGAAATACACAGCCACCTCCTCGAAGGTCACTGGTCCCTGAAAGGATAATTTTCTTTATTTATTTCAAATTATTTTTAGGCCACCTTTAAGGGTAGATCCCTCCCAAGGCAGCACACAAGATAAAACAATAAAAAATTAATGTAAAACAGACAATTAAAAAAACAATTTTAAAAAAATACCAAACAATAAAACACAGCAAAAACAGTTATTATAAATAAAACCAGCAGTGCAGAATTGTTTCTTCTAAAAGGCCAGCAAAAACAAGCGGCTCTTCAGAGCTTTCCTGAAGACCTGCAAAGAAGGGACCTGATGAACCCCCAATGGAAGCTCACTCCAGAAGTGGGGAGCCACCAGTGAAAAGGCCCTCTCTCTCCCTTGCACTCACCAATCTAACCACCCGTGGCGGCAGGCATGTGAGAAAGGCCTCTGCTGATGACCTCAGAGTGTGGGCAGGCTGCTATGGGAGAAGGTGGTCCTTCAAGTCGCTTGGGCTGAGACTATTTAAGACTTTAAAGCAGGGTTGGGCAAAATCGGGTGGTCCGGGGGCCAATGTCCAGCCCTCAGACTCCCCTGGGGGCCACATCCCTATTGCTGTACCACCTGTAGCAACCAAAAACTCAGTGGCAAGCCGCTATGGAGACTCAAAAGGGCCACATTTGGCTTGGGAATATTAAAACAGGGAGCTGATGTAGCTTGGCTAAAGATGTTTGGGAGTAATCGTATCAAGAGCCCAGGTCACCCCTGCATTCCAAGCGGAGCCCAGTTTCTCCTCACGTTTTCTCCTCACAGTAAATGCACTTTCATCATTCAAAACATTCCTAGTTAGGTCAGCTTTGACAGAAGCAAAGGACAGCTTCTTTCAGGGGTTCAGGGAGACGGGCAGGCAATTGGCGCATCCAGGCGGCTCCCAACAATTCTCTCCAACAATCCCTCCAGCAGTGGCTGGTGGCTCCAATGTCAGTCGGGTCGTGTATCCACTCCGGGCTCCAGCCTGAACTTTAAAGGAGCTATCTATGGTGCTGAACCTATTTTGAAGGTAGGGTTCAGCTCCTTAAAAGTTCAGAGTAAAACCCAGAGTGCATACACGGCCCCACTGACATTGGAGCCACTGGCCTCCACGGATATCTCTCCCCTACCTGATCTGGCTGCAGGGAAGCTGGTTCCACTCCACCACCAAGAAGAGGTGACTTGGCAGGTACGGCCAGGGACTTTCCACCACCTGTGACAGAAATGTGATGGAACAATGTTGCATCCTTTATGCATTCCAGTTCCTACCCAATGCTAAACCAGTTTCATTTAACCATGGTTTGTTGAATAAGCCAAAGTCTAGGCTCACAGATGCTCCAACAAACCATGGTCTGTTTCACCTAATGTTGGTTTGTTTCCCCCATCCCCAACTGCTTCCTGAAGAGTTAGTATAAACTCTTATAACTGAAGAGTTACAAACATAGGCAAACTGTTACCAGATAAATTGTCCCTAAGAGTAAATAAGGTTGCACTGAGTCCTGAACTTTTATCGTTCCAATATAAAATAGAGACTCCTTTTTTCTATTAAAACATTATTTACTGAATGTCCCTCTCTGACTCCATTGAACCTCTCTATTGTGCACATTTCTTGATGTTGCTATAAGCCACTTTGAGCATGGTTTTACCATGGAGCAGTGGCATACAAATAAATTGATGCTGATTGGTCGGCCACACACAGTTTGACTGGGTTCGCATGACACGGCAACCCATTGTGGGTAACTAGCCACGGTGGGTTGTCCTGTCGTGCAAATATGCACCACTTCCCATAGGGTGGCTTGTTTTTGGGCAACAAGCCACCCTGACAACCTATGGCTTGTTTTAAGGGTTGTTGGACACATGATTGGTTGTTACGTCATCCGAACCCAGGTGACCGACCCCATCATGGGTCCAGGGAAGTGGCGAGTGAGCTGCTTGGCAAGAGTGGCAAAAAAAAACACCTTTCTGCTCTTGCCGAACAATCCCAGGCCAGTACTAGTGACATCAACTCCAGCAATGCCCAGGCGGCACTTTGTGTTTTTGTTTTTTTTCTTTTAACTAGGCGGCACTTGGGAGCAACTGTCACTGGCTCAGTTTCCCCGCTCTACTCGTGACTCCTTCTCAGTCGTCGCCACAACTCTTTCCCATTTTTAGCCTTTCGTGATCTCTGTCAGTGACAGCCACTGACAGCCTCTGCAAAGTGCCCAAGCGGCACACTGGAGTGGCAGTCGTCGGTTCGCCACTTAAAAAAAAAAAAAACCCTGAAGAGGAAGAATTGTTTCAAACTGTGAGCAAAAGGGCAGCTACAATGATCAAGGGACTGGAGCAACTCCCCCATGAGGAAGGGTTATAACAGCTGGGATTGTTTAGCTTAGAAAAAAGGCGGGTGAGGGGAGACACGATAGAGGTGTACAAAATTATGCATGGTGTGGAGAAAGTGGACAGGGAGACATTTTTCTCCCTCTCCCATAAAACTAGAACCCAAAGGTGTGACTGCACTTAGAATATGTGTACAGTTCTGGTCACCACACCTAAAAAAGGATATTGTAGTGTTGGAAAAAGTGCAGAAAAGGGCACCTAAAATGATCAAGGGGCTGGAGCAACTCCCCTGTGATGAAAGGTTACAACCACTGAGATTGTTTCACTTAGAAAAAAGGAGAGTAAAGGGAGACATGTTTGAGGTGTACAGAATTATGCATGGTGTGGAGAAAGTGGAGAGGGAGACATTTTTTTCTCCCTCTCTCATAATCCTAGAACCCAAAGGGGTCATCCCATGAAGCCGATTGGTGGGAGATTCAGGACAGATCAAAGGAAGGACGTCTTCACACAGTGCCTAGTTAAACTATGGAATTCACTTCCACAAGATGTAGTGATGACTACCAATTTGGAGGGCTTTAAAAGGGGATTGGACAAATTCATGGAGGAGAAGGCTATCAATGGCAGGCCTGTGGCTCACGGTGGCTCAGCCTGTCTGAGTGTGGAAAGCTAAGCAGGGTCAGGCCTGGTTATTACTTGGATGGAAGACCCCTCCTCTAGTTTCTTGCATTGGGCAGGGGGTTGGACTCGATGGCCTTGTAGGCCCCTTCCAGCTCTATGATCTGTGAATCTGTGGCCTCTAGTCCTGATTGGCTATATGCTACCTCCAGTATCAGAGGCAGTCTGCCTATGTACACCAGTTGCTGGGGAACATGGACAGGAGGACGCTGCTGCATTCCTGTCCTGCTTGTGGGATCCTGTGGGCAGCTGGTTGAACACAACGCTAGACTAGATGGACCCTTGGTCTGATCAACCATGGCTCTTATGTTCTTTCAAACTGGGGAAGGGGAAGGTGCTGGAGAAAAGTGTTTTCCACACACACAGGATCAAAAGGGGAACGTGAAAGCAGCCCGGGGATTTCATGCACAGCTGGGGGAGGGAGACCCAATGGAAATATGCCCCTTTGATTCTTACCCAGCAAATTGTTGCTTCCACCGCTCTCCGGTAGGATCCTCCTGACCAGCAGCCTCTGTTTTATGTCCGACGGAACTTCCTTCGCCTTGTGGAAATCAGGCGCTGTGTCCACTATTAGGCCCTGGATGTAAAACAGCAGTGAGCATCCCATACATGTGATGGAGAGATCAGAAAAGAGATGGTGCGGTCAAAAGGGTGTGAGGTTTAGGATCTCCCCTCTTTAGAGGATTGCTCAAAAACACTGGGAAAACCGTGGCGATTTTTAGGCCATCCTTACATTCTCAGTCCCTTGGAACTATCTGGATGTTCTCACCTGACCTTTCTGCTTCTTGTCCTCTGCCTGGCTCAGGAGGAAGCCTTCCGCCAGGGCCACCGCCTGGGAGCTGGTCTCCGCCCCGCATTCTTTCACCCAGTTCTTCATCTCTGGGGGCAGGATGGTCAGGAACTGCTCCAGGATCACCAGGTCCAGGATCTGGCTCTTGGTGTGTTGCTCTGGCTTCAGCCACTGGCGGCCGAGATCATGGAGTTGGCTGCAAACCTCTCGGGGGCCCTCGGCTTCCTGGTAGCGGAACTGCCGGAAGCGTTGGCGCTGCAGCCCTGAGCTGGCGCTGTCCTCACCCAGGATCTTCTTCACTATTTTCTCCCAGCCTTTCACAGTGCCTCCGGCCTCTGTTGTGTCAGGGCCCTTCGCCGATCCGAGGCCGACGGAGACTTGCGCTTCCGCTTTCGATCCATGCGCCAGCACAGCCTCTAACAGGATCCGAAGCATCGTCCCACTCAGCTGCCAATTTCTTTCTTTTGCCAAGGACTGGACTGGCCAAATTTTGGGGTGGGGCAAATCCTGCAAAAGGAACAGGCCTTTTTCCCTGTGCTGGCTACGCTCACCAAGCGGAAAGACGCATTACAAGAAGAACTGGATGGCCGCCACTAATAACGGAGCCATCTCCCTGTAAGCAAGAAAGGTGAATGTGTCAAGACTCAGAGGGATACCAGAGACTGAAGATGGGGCAGATGTGTAGGTCCTCCACTTAAGAAGCATGGGCAAATACCTTCACCTGGCTGGCTGAGCACCACACATGATGTCCAGCACAGCATCCGTAGCATTGGTCTAGCTATAATAGGGGTGCAGAAATTCTTTCAGCCCGAGGGTTGAATTCCATTTTGGAGAAGCTCGGGGGGGGGGGATCACAGTGGTGGGTAGGGGTGAAGACAAATGGGGGAGGGGCCAAAATGCCAAAAATACCAGCATGCTTTTGCTTAAAGTTCTTACTGCCAGTCACTAAGCCTTAGGAGGGGCATTTCAACCTTTTAGAATGGAGGAAAAACCTGCACAAAAGTTGGGAAGTCACCAAACAGTCGGTGGCCAGGGGAAAGTGGCCGGGGCCTTCTGGGGGACCCAAGGAGACCAGATTGGGACTCCTGGTGGGCCATATTTGACCCCCGGGCGACAATAGCCTTCCTCAACCTCGTGCCATCCAAATGTTTTAGACTGCAACTCCCAGCATTCGTGATCGTTGGTGCGCTGGGGGGAATTGAAGTCCAGAACATCTGGAGGGCAACAGGTTGGCAAAGGCTGATATATACCAACTTCTGCATCCTCCCATTCATACATACACTTGGGTTCATACAATACGATAATCCATGGTGGTTTATAAGCCATGTTTGTTTCAGAATGGCTTGTTGTGTTGTCTGAACCCAGCAACATGGCTTGCCACTCTGGCCAGCTTCAGACAACACAACAAGCCACTCTGAAACAAACATGGCTTATAAACCACCATGGATTATCGTGTTGTGTGAACCCAGTCTCTCTCTCTCTCTCTCTCTCTCTCTCTCTCTCTCTCTCTCTCTCTCTCTGCCTCCCTTTCAATAGCTGTGTTTTCTTCACCTTCTTTCCTCTTGCAAATCCCTCTGCTGGAACCTTTTTCCTTGTCCTCTCCTATACTACAAATATAAACCAGTCTGAAACTGTTTTCTAATGTAAACAAACTCAAAGCGAATGAACCCCAGTTATTTACGCAGGGAGATGCTGGAGGGCCTCCCGACTTAGCAAAGAGGAAATGCGGTGGGTGTTGTCGAGGAAGCCCTGATGGTCCAGGCATACAGTCTGCCACTTCTGACTTTAAGTGGGGTGAAATGTGGGCGCCCCCCCTTCCTAAATGTCTTTTCAGACTCAAAGCCTCCAGTTCCACTTACAGCATCTGATGAAGTGGGTGTGTAACCCACGAAAGCTCATGCTAATTTATTAAACTATCTGAAAAACTAAAACTGTTAGTCTACATTTGTACTTAACCCTTAAACAGAAGGCTCACACGGTTATGCGATCATCTTATTTACTGTGCCTTGCGTATGTCTCCCTGCTTTTTGGGGGATCAGAGACAGGCATCTCCTCCTGGCTTTTCCACCTGGGGTCTTCCAGCCCACTCCTCACTTTCCTGCCTTGCATCCCCCACCCCAGCCTCTCACTGCACCCCGAATACACTTTGCACTCACCAGATCCGCGGTGGGGAGACGGGAAGGGGGGAGCTGGTGCAGCACGTGCCAAAACCCCAAGGATCTTTTTCTCCTGGAGGGGCGGGCGGGGGCGAATGTGGCTGTTTCTGTTCACCACCCTTCCTCCCCAGACAGGGCCGGCGCCACCACTAGGCCAACTAGGCAGCTGCCTAGGGCGCATGGCGAAAGGGGGCGCAGACCCACACAGACACTCGCCCTTCTCTTCCTCCTCCTCCAGGAACGGACGAGGAAGGGAGGGCGCGGGGCCTGCGCTCCTTTCCGCGACCTGTGTACGGAAGAGGAGGAGGAAGACGGGAGCGAGCAAGCCTGATTTCTTGGCGGTGGCAGCGGCAGCAGGAGCGCGCGAGGCGTCAGGCAGCCGGGGCTCGCTGCGCTTGGCACGGATCTGGGCAAGGAAGCCGAGGAGCGTGGCCGGGCGGGCATGGGGCAGCAGCAGCTGCGCCCGTGAAGGCAGCTCCGCGCGGGGCCGCTCGCTTGGTACCGAATCCCTAATGCCGCTCCTCCTCCTCCGCCTTCTCCTCCGGGCTCCCCCTCCCTCCCGCCCTTGTTCCTCCAGGCAGAATCCAATGGGACACCGCAGGAGCAACAAGCCCCCTGTCCCTCCCTGCCGTGATGCAGAGCAGGGCCGGCGCCACCACTAGGCCAACTAGGCAGCTGCCTAGGGCGCATGGCGAAAGGGGGCGCAGACCCACACAGACACTCGCCCTTCTCTTCCTCCTCCTCCAGGAACGGACGAGGAAGGGAGGGCGCGGGGCCTGCGCTCCTTTCCGCGACCTGTGTACGGAAGAGGAGGAGGAAGACGGGAGCGAGCAAGCCTGATTTCTTGGCGGTGGCAGCGGCAGCAGGAGCGCGCGAGGCGTCAGGCAGCCGGGGCTCGCTGCGCTTGGCACGGATCTGGGCAAGGAAGCCGAGGAGCGTGGCCGGGCGGGCATGGGGCAGCAGCAGCTGCGCCCGTGAAGGCAGCTCCGCGCGGGGCCGCTCGCTTGGTACCGAATCCCTAATGCCGCTCCTCCTCCTCCGCCTTCTCCTCCGGGCTCCCCCTCCCTCCCGCCCTTGTTCCTCCAGGCAGAATCCAATGGGACACCGCAGGAGCAACAAGCCCCCTGTCCCTCCCTGCCGTGATGCAGAGCTGTTTTTGGCTCACCGCAGCTTTTTTCTCACTTTAAATTTTTTGTGGATAGCTACTGCCAGGTAGAGTAGCTCGCCTCTGTCCACCAGGGCGCAGCTGGAGCAGCTGGTGGCTGCTGATCCACCTCAGCTTGGCGCCTCTTCTCGCCTTCCTTCCTCCCTTCCCGGGCCGGAGGCCAGCGGCGGCGGCAGCAGCAGGAAGCTCGCTCGTTCGGGCGACTCTTCCTCGCCGCCGCTGGGACTGCCGCCGCCGAGGGAGGGAGGGAGGGAGGGAGGGAGGGGGGGCGCAAAATATTTTATTTTGCCTAGGGCGCTAAACTTCCTTGCACCGGTCCTGATGCAGAGCTGTTTTTGGCTCACCGCAGCTTTTTTCTCACTTTAAATTTTTTGTGGATAGCTACTGCCAGGTAGAGTAGCTCGCCTCTGTCCACCAGGGCGCAGCTGGAGCAGCTGGTGGCTGCTGATCCACCTCAGCTTGGCGCCTCTTCTCGCCTTCCTTCCTCCCTTCCCGGGCCGGAGGCCAGCGGCGGCGGCAGCAGCAGGAAGCTCGCTCGTTCGGGCGACTCTTCCTCGCCGCCGCTGGGACTGCCGCCGCCGAGGGAGGGAGGGAGGGAGGGAGGGAGGGGGGGCGCAAAATATTTTATTTTGCCTAGGGCGCTAAACTTCCTTGCACCGGTCCTGTCCCCAGATTCCACTCTAGGAAGCTCAACTCTTACCCACATTAACCCTTATGAGTTCGAGCCTCCGCAGGAAGCAAACAGAATCTGCCACCTCTTTGCGGCGCCCACATCAAGCAAGCTCTCTCCGCCCTTTAGGGGCGGGGGGGCGCTACAGTTGTTATTGATTCTATTGTAATACATTGTTTTATTTCTTTTATCTGTTTTATCTTTATATTGTTCACCACTCCAGAATCTCCATACCGGAATATGGAACGGTATATAAAATGTAAATAAATAAATATTTTTAAATTTGTATGTAAACCAATATATTAGCAGATACAAATTTTAAGGAAATTTGTGTCCTCTTTTTTGATAATGCACAAGTGGCCACCCTAAAGGGGGGGGGGTTTACCTTCCTGGTTTAAATTACACCCCACCCCACCCCCGCACGCACGCACACCAGGTGCTATTTCCCCAGCGGGGCAAAACATACACACAGATAACACTGTTGTAGTTTCTGAGAGCTCTTTATGGGCAGCCTTATATAGAGTGCATTACAGCAATCTAGTCTGAAGGTAACAATCCATATGCCCACTGATTTCTTCTGACCAGAAATGCATAGTAGACCTATTCTGCACCAGTTACACTGGCTGCCTGTTCTTTTCTGGACCCAACCTAGGTGCTGGTTCTGGTCTTTAGGGCTTGGGAACAGGTTATTGGAAGGACTGCTTACTGTAGGAGCTTCTCCAAGTGTAAGATGAGCATCTGAGCTGTGAGATTGGTGAGCACCAAGGACAGGGCCTTTTCCAAAGTGTCTTCCAAAGTGCACATGGCCCCTTATTTGCTAGTTTTTAGGATTTTAAAGACTTGTTTATTCCTAAATGGGGGGGGGGGCAAAACAGTCCAATGAAGATATATCATGCTCAGTGGCCAGAGAATTCTGGGTGATGGAGTGGAGGCAGGGGGGGACCCAGAAAACCGGATGGAAGAGGGAATGGAACGGACCATTTTTCAGGAGGGCATGGCTGGCTGGCAAGAGAACTGGAGCACTTATAAAGCAGGCAGCATCAGAACTGGTGTAGCTTACAGCCTTAACTGATACGTATTTGATAAAACTAAACATTTTACCCTGATCCGTGGTGTGGTTGCAAGTTATTACACTGAAGACCAAGCCAGGAGGACTTACACTGAAATGCTTTATTAACACAACCCCCATAACCACAGAGTAACACTTCAAATGATAGAAAATGGCCAAATACAGACAGAGGGAAAGAAATTACATTCAAGTTCTTCAATTACATGAAGCATAAACAAACAAAAATACCTCCATTTGCCCAGCTTTAGGAGAAGGAAGAACTTTGCACCCATCCAGCCTAGAGTGGTATGACCGAGCCATACAAAGGAATTGCACACCCAGAGGATGAGGTAGAGTCACCTGGTGGTAGACAGTGCCAGCTCCAGATTTTGGAGGGCCCTTGGGCAAGACAGTCTCAATGGGCCCCCCTCCCTTGTTGAGTCTACTTTCTCACCACTGATGTCTCCAGCTGTTCTTGCTCCTCCTCCTCCTCTTTCCCATCATGGCTGCCACTTGCTTGCTTGGCAGGCAGGGAGCCGGTGAGCAAGTAGGCCGTAGCGTCTCCTGCTCCTCCTTCTCACCTCCACCGTTGTCTGGGCCAGAGCGAGAGGCAGGTGAACAAGCAGGCTGAAATGGTGAAGAGGAGCAAGTCTGGGGTCCACTCTTGTCAGTGGGCCCCTGCTGGGGCGTGGGCCATCAGCAGGTGCCCAACTATGCCTACCCGTGACATTGGCCCTGGAGGTACACATCCCATTTGTGTCTGTGTATGCATGTATATATATATATATATATATATTGTATACCCACAAACGAATTAGCTAAGCATAGCATACCTGAATTCTAAGTACTGACCTCCTCATTAAATTCTAAGTAAAAACCTCAGCCTTCTGTAGTATGCAACATACACATGTACCAATTTTAACATTTTGCCCCCACCCACCTCAGGGTGGAGAAAAAAAGTATTGGAGGTACCCTGGGTACAGCTCCCTTATTTTTGGATGGCCCTGTTTTGCTTCCAAACTGATAGGCACTCAGCCACCTACGTTTACTATTAGAGGGAATGATGAAACAATATGACAACTTGATTTAAGGTGCAATCCTACGCATGTTTAGACAGAACAAAGGCCTACAACTCCCAGCATGCCCCAGCCAGTAGGCCTTTTTTTTCTGTCTAAACAAAGATAGGACTGAGCCCTTAGTAAAACATTCTTGCTTACAGGTGATGAGGCAGAACTTAATCACAAGCAGGGATGGGGACTCGGACTCGAGGACTCGACTCGTGAGTCGGACTGAGTCCCCCCTCTGACTCGACTCGAGTCCCAATATTTTTAATGGGACTCGAGACTCGACTCGGGACTCGAGACCAAGGACTCGTCAACATCCCTGGGCTGTTGACGAGTCTTCTGGCTGTGCCAGAAGGAGCGCGATCACCGGTGAAGAGCGCATGGAAGCGAGGCGCGCCGCTGCTCGGCCACTATGGACAGCTACCAGGAGCGCAGCCCCAACGATGTGTTGAGATTTATTTTGATTGATGTGTTGTTGTGGGGGGTTTGGGTTAGGGTCAGACATTTTGGGTTTGGCTGCCTCTGCCTGCCTGTTTGGGGTTCCCAGCCTCCTCTGCCTGCCTGGTCTCTTCTTGACCTGTTCAGCAGTTGAATTGTCCAAGACAAAGGCCTCTGCCTGCCTGCTTTGGGGTTCCCTGCCTCCTCTGCCTGCCTGGTTATTTTGGGTTTTTCTGCCTAGTCTGTTCTTGCCAAAACCAGTTGCAGAGTTTTGAAATAAAAAGGCACGCTTGTGCCAAGAATTTATTTAAGCCACACATCTGAAGTAGCCTTATTTTGTTGGGGGGAAACCCCATTGATTTTAATAGGGACTCGTGGAGTCAGTTTTGGGAGTGACTCAGGACTCGTGAGTCACCATTTTGGACCAAGGACTCGGACTCGAGTCCAAAGACTCGTGACTCGACTCGTGACTCGAGACCAAGGACTCTTCAACATCCCTGATCACAAGACAACTCAGAAATCTTGTAAGATGTTTTCTTCCACTGCAGTCCCCCTACACCCCTCCCTTGTTCTATGAATTCTAAAATACTTTACATGTGGAGGAGGCTTTCTGCTAGTTTTTCAGCATGTATATGCATTTTCCCATCTGTTGATTAGTATAGTTTGATAGGTCAAAAAAATTCTAGGCTACATATATGCTTTCTCCTTGGAGTGAATCCTCTGAAATAAAGATCTGTGCTCCATCAGGGGTTCTTTCCACCATGCAGCCATTTCTAGCATTTGCAGCGTTCTCTCCAGTGTGGATTTTTTTGTGTTCATTAAAGTTTGTGCTCCACCTGAACCGCTTTCCACACACACTGCACGCATATGGCTTCTCCCCTGTGTGGATTCTCTGATGTGACTTAAGGTAGGAACTCCCGATGAAGCTTTTCCCACACTCTGAGCACGTGTACGGCTTCTCCCCGGCGTGCACTTTTAGGTGGATGGCGTGGCTTTTGCTGTGACTGAAGCTCTTCCCACACAAGGCGCACGTGTACGGCTTCTCCCCCGTGTGAATGCGCTGATGCAAAGTCAGGCCCGTGTTCCGCGTGAAGCTTTTCCCACACACCACGCATTTGAACGGTTGCTCCCCCGTGTGGATTCTTTGGTGGGAATTGAGGCTGATGCTGTGACTGAAGCTCTTCCCACACAATGAACACGTGTACGGTTTCTCCCCCGTGTGGATTCGTTTGTGGGACCTCAGGTCGGAACTCCCCCTGAAACTCTTTCCACACTCGGAGCATTTAAACGGCTGCTCTTCCGTGTGGGTCCTTTGATGTGATGTGAGGTCTGTGCTCCGTCTGAAGCTCTTCCCACACTCTGAGCATTTGTATGGCTTCTCCCCGGTGTGAATTCTTTTATGTTCATTAAGATGTGATTTACGACTAAAGCTTTTCCCACACACATTGCATATAGTCCTTTCATTTTATTGTCCATCTTCTCTTGGCTTGTGATTTCATGGAAGTCATCGCCTTTGGAAGCAAAGAATGTATCCTCCCTCTTCTCTTTTGACTCAGTTTCCCTTCTCTGCTTTCCCCACTCTGTACAACTGGCTCTTTCCAGGGACTCTCTGTGTGGTTCTTCTTCATTCCTCCTCTTCCAACCATCCCCTGCTGAGATAAAAAAATAAAAAAAGAAACTTATTTATTCATTCACAGGATTTATCAATAGCTCTATAACTAAAAATGCAAGGACAAATGGCCCCCTTCGATAATACAGTGGGTTGAGGACTTGACAATGCTTTCGATTTTTGAATGGGTGGTCTCTAGGCGTAATCTACGAATGGATAAATATATAGATATCTGGGATAAAATGGAGAGGAGGAGGAGAACCATGCAAATTGCCCTGGGTTCCTTGCAAGAAGAGAAAAGGCGGGATATAAAGGTAATCACAATAAATAATGCAGTAATGATCATAATAAGCAGGGAGTTCCAGAGCCTGGGAGCAGCACCAAGAAGTCCCTCTCTCACGGCTCCACCAAATGTACCTCCAATGGTGGTGGGATCGAAAGAATGGCCACAACTGAGAAGAAGGGAGGCCCTAACGCAGAGCGAAGGGCCCCTTTACAGCGCAGAGACCAACTCTGATGTCTGATATTACCTCAGACAGGCTTGCAGACCCTGTGGCCCTCCTGAAGTTGCTGGGCTCCAACTCCCATCAGCCCCAGCCAGCATAACCAGGGATGGTGGGAGTTGTAGTCCTGCAACATTGGGAGGGCCGCATGTTGCCCACCCCTGACCTAAGGTGACCCCAACCTCAGACCACTAGGCAAGCACTCCATAACCTTGTTAAGGGACCGCACAGCCTTACCAAGAGGACACGTGGTGCTCAAAACATAGCGAGAGTGCAAAAATGCTGAACCCTTTTTTGTGGAGGGGGGCGGGCTTTCGTAAACTGATTTTCTTCAACCAACTGAAAGAGGGAGCTTTACCCAGAGAGGCCAGATTCCCATAATTCTCCACCATGACTTCCCACTGCAGGGCTCTTTGGCTTGGAGCCAGCAGCTCCCATTCCTCCTCCGTGAAACACACAGACACATCCTCAAAGGTCACTGGACCCTGTAAGGAGAAGAAGAAAACAGTTCTTCACCACAATCCAAAAAGACATTAACCATGGGTGTTCCCATACAGCAGGGGTGTAGAAACTCTGCCCGTGGGCATAACCCGGTCTTCTGCCTTCCCCATTCCAGCCCACGAAGACTCCTAGGGCTCTTTTACAAACCCTGGAAGAAATCCCTTTCTGGAGGGAATCCCTGCTGTTATCTCCAATCTCAGCTCAGAGATAACAGTGGGGATGAGGGCAGGCGAGGACTTGGCTAGCACTGAGAAGAGTGGTTGCTCTTCCTGGCACTGGACAAGTCACCGTGTGCGGTGCCCAGAGGACTTGGCCGGTGGCACAGAGAAAAGCTAAAATGCCCAGGGGGGGTAGGGTGATGGTGTTGGTGGGCGTGGCCACACCAGCTGATGTCAGTGGCCATGGCTATACCCAATGATGTCAACTGGCTTGCGGAGGGTCTGATGAGGGGCAATCCAGGCCTCCACCCAAATACGGTTCTGCACCCCTGCTGTACAGCAAGCTTCAAACCCTTTCCAGTGGTGTTCAAAGCTTATGTACCTTTGTTCTCATGTACCTGCTCCCATAAAGCAGGGATGTAGAACCTGTGGCCCATCGGCCTAATTCAGCCTGCTTCCCTCCCCGATCTTGCCTGCGGAGCATCCTGGGGCTAACTTTGAAAGACAGAAGGCAACAAGACAGCTTTTTTTAGGCCAGAGAGATGTGCAGGGAGTCCAAGGCACCCCAGCTGACCCAACCATCTCTCTCTCCCCTACCTGATTTGGCTGCATGGAAGCCGGTTCCACTTCACCACCAAGAACAGGCGACTTAGTAGGCATTGCCAGAGACTTTCCACTGCCTGTAAGTGGAACACAAACAGTGGGGAGAAGTTACATCCTTCATACACATTTTTATATTTCAGTTTCTTGTACACACACTGTATTACCCGGGGGGGGGGGGGCTGGTCCAGCCAAGGCTATCTCAGTTTAGATCTGAGGATAATCAGGAAGAGGCAAAACCACTTGTGTGAAAGATGATACACAGTTTATTGATTGCAGAGTTGGAACATGGATGCAGATTATCAATAAATAGGCAAAGATAAGCTTACACGGTTTGGGACCGCAATACTTGGCAGAACACTTCTCCCAGCTGCAATCTACCCAGACACTACAATCAACATCCGAGGCCTTCCTCCGAGTGCCTCCTCCAAGGGAGACTCATAGGGCAGCAACAAGGGGGAGGGCCTTCTCAGTGGCAGCCCCGACTGTGGAACGGTCTCCCCACTGAGGCCCGCCTGGCGACAACTTTGTCATCCTTTCAGCGCCAGGTTAATACAGCCCTCTGTGCTTAGGCATTTAAGGATATCTAGGGGTATTTTAATGGATTGATGCTGGCACACATGTCAGGTGTTTTTAACAGGTCTAGTTTGTATTAAATATTGTTATTTGCTGTCAAATTGTTTTTAATTTTTTAAAAAACTGTTTTAAAATTCTTATTGTTTAATAATGTTATGGCTGTTTTATTGTATCTTGGCCTTGTTTTAGGCACTGTTGTAAACCACCCAGAGCTTTGGCTATCGGGTGGTATAGAAATAAAATACATACATACATACATATACACACACATGACCCTCTGGTCGCAGGGCTTCCTAATACAACGGATGTCACTCCTGGGGCACTAGGTAGGTTATTTGGACGCGTGCATGCCCCTTGCCCCAAGCAGAAAGCCAAAGAGCAAGCTAGCAAGCTAAAGATTTTATAGATGTCTCCCTAAATTCTAGAAGGTGCCAAAAGCTGCCGGTGGGAAAAAGGAGGGAGGGCAAAAGAAGTCCCAGAAATCCCAATTAACTTCAGCAGTAAGGAGTTCTCAGCCGCTGGTGGCTGAGGCACCTCCTTACCCTGCAGGTTTCTCACAGCATTGAAACTTAATGAATGTCTGTTGCTTTATGGCTATACTAAAAGCCCTGTGCTGGATGCTGTGAACAGTTCATGCTAACTCCTCAATACAGTGTTTTCCGGTTATTGATCCCAATACGCTGGCACACACACACTTCTCCTCAGATTGGCTCTTGGGCAAAATTCAAAGCTCTGGTATCTGTCTATCGGGGGGAACCCTCTCAGGGTTGGAGGTGTTATAAAGTTGCAGAAGCAGCTCTACAGTTAAAACATCATGATCATCTTCTTTTTTTAAGCATTCTGTATTCCTTATAAAATTAAGGCCATTTTTCCTATCAATATGAAATTTAGTACAGGACACAGATTCAATGAAGTGTGCATAGTCCAGGCTTTGAAGAAAGTGGAGGAAAAATGGCTGAGCTGATATTTGTTTAGGCAGAAAAAAGTCCTACAACTCCCAGCATTCCCCAGCCAGCCATGCTGGGGAGTTGTAGGACTATTTCTTGTTATTTTTATTTATTTTTTAAAAATATTTTTATTGTAAGTTTTAACAAAACAAAACAATAAAAAAAGAAAAAGGGAAATTATATGTAATTTTAGAAATGAAATAAATTATCTATCTATATATCTCTCTATATAAAAAACCAAATAGATTTGAATACAGTAATGCCTTGGATTGCAAGTAAATTGGTCTGAGAGCGTTTTGCAAGACAAGCAATTTTTTAAAATAAATTTTGACTTGATAAACAAGCGTCATCTTGCAATACAAGTAGTGTAGGGATGTAACCGCTCGCCTTGAGCAGGCGTAGCAGGCCAAAATCGGCCCCGCTCACGCCCGCCAGAGACTCGCTTTGATATAAGAGTGTTGTGGATTACAAGCACAGTTCCAGAACGAATTATGCTTACAATCCAAGGTATTACTGTATATCAATTATACATAAGCTTCAGCAAAGGCGGACCAAATATCCATGTATGTATCTATTTGAGAGTGGCGTCTATTTTTGTTTGTTCATTCATTCATTTATTTTTATTACATTTCTATACCACCCAATAGCTGAAGCTTTCTGGGTGGTTCACAGCAATTAAAACCATAAAATACAAGATGATAACAGACAGGCAGTCCCTGAGTTAAGAACGTCCGACTTACAGACAACCCATACTTAAGAACGGACTTCTGGGTTCCCTGGCATAGAAATTCCCTGGCATAAAAATTCTATTTATTTATTTAACTCTAAAATATTTCTAGGCCACCTTTCAGGGCTCGAGCCCTCCCAAGGCGGCTTACAACAATAAAAATCCCATATCAATAAAACAGCAAAAAAGTATACTACGCAATTTGCATAATTTATGCAACTTACGTAAATGCCGATTTTAACTTATAGACCGCTATGCTGTTCCGCTATACAAATTTGACTTAAAGAAATTCTTAAGAACGGAACTCGTTCGTAACCTGGGGACTGCCTGTATAATATAAAGGCTTAAAACTACAGTATAAAACCAAAGTGAGAAATAGAGACCAAAATAAAACCTAGCAGCATTGCAAAGATTTAAAAAACGGTACCATATTTAACAATAGAAACTGAAGGATTACCCAAACTTGGAGGATTATGGGTATCCGATGGAAGGCGGGAGGAGAGCAGCCTCCGTGCTCCGAAACATTTAGGCAGCCGATATCAGCCACCTAAATGTTTTTCCCCTCCTCGCAAGGAGAGGCTGAGGCACCGCCTGGATTCTCCGGAAGGGTGGTGCCTCGCTCCTCCCCCCCGCCCCCAGGAACGCCCCCTCCCCCTGTGCTGGCTCCAAAGACAGTCTTCGTCTTTGGAGCCCAGCCAGTGTGGAAAGAACTACACCGGCTGCGAGGGCGGGGAGGGGGAGGGCGCTCTATGGACAAAGTCCCTGCTGCAACCTCAGAAGGGATTTCGGAGGTCAGAGCAGGGACTCCGAACTATCTTATGGCCCCCCAGACAAGGCTGGGAGGCCATAGGATTGCACTTTAAAATGCATGGGCAAATGAGAAGGTCTTCACTTGGCACTGCAAATAGCACAACGTAGATGCCAGGCGAGCCTCTCAGGCGAGCCTCTCAGGGGAGCCCATTCTACAAACTCAGTCTTTTGAGAGAGAGACTCGCTTGAGTCTTTTTTCTTTCTTTCTTTTTTTTTGAGAACGGCGTCTTAATAGTTTTTTTAAAAATTCTATTTATTTATTTAACTCTAAAATATTTCTAGGCCACCTTTCAGGGCTCGAGCCCTCCCAAGGCGGCTTACAACAATAAAAATCCCATATCAATAAAACAGCAAAAAAGTCATTAAAAACAACAACAGATTCCAACAATAAAAGATCTAGCCTAGACAGTACTAAAAACCTACAACACAATTGCAGCTACAAAACAGAAAAGTCCAGTAAATGTAATGATGATGATGATGATGATAATAATAATATCAGGAAAGACTTTGGATATCAGACAGCTGTAAGTCCGCACTTGCACCAGGGCCGGCGCTACCGCTAGGCCAACTAGGCTGTTGCCTAGGGCGCGTAGCGTAAGAGGGCGCAGAACGCTGCGCTCCTCTTCGCTGCCGGCGCACTCCTGCCCTGCCCTCCCGCCCGCCCGCCTCTCCGAGAAGCCAGGTCAGTGCGCCCGGAGTAGTGGTGGGGCCGAGCCTGGGCGCCTCCCCCCCACCTTGCCTCGCCTCCGTGCCGCCTCCCACCTCGCCTCGCCGCCGCCTCCCCCCCACCTCGCCTCGCCTCGCCTCTGCGCCGCCTCCCCCCTGCGCCGCCTCGCTTCGCCTCCCCCCCCGCGCCGCCTCGCCTCGCCTCCCCCCCCGCGCCGCCTCGCCTCGCCTCGCCTCTACTCCGCGCTGCCTCCCCCCCCCCGACACCTACCTTCTCCGTGCTGTTTCCGGAGCCCCGCCCGCGCTCTGTTTTGGCGGGAAGAACCAGGGCAACAGGGCTTAAACAGCCCTGTTGCTCTGGTTTCCCCTGGCCAAAAACAGAGCGCGGGGGTCCCTTTTCGGAGGAGGCGTCGGACTGGGAAGGTAGGTGGGGGGCGGCGGCGGCAGCGGCGGCGGCAGCGTGCGGGGGGGGTGTCCGGTGGCAGCGGCGGCGGGGGGGGCGGGAGGTTGCAGAGCAGGGCTGCTTTCCGGAGCCCCCCCCCACGGCACGAGAGGGGGGGGCGCTAAATATAGTTTAGCCTAGGGCGCCAAACTGCCCTGCACCGGTCCTGACTTGCACAAGACCAATCATCATCATCAGCCATAGAACCAAGGGCCACTGGGAGGCTGCACCCCATGTGTCCCAGGATTAACATCATGGCAAGGGGGAGACCAGCCTGACCCCATACACCAGTCGGAGAGGGAACAGCTGCAGGGAGCTCCCTTCACCCTCCCTGCCAGAAAACAACAACAAAAAAACATCTATAAGAACCTTGTAACTAAGAACTGGTGCCTGAGTTTTGCTTTCTTCCTCCTCCCTCCCAATCCCTTTTCCTTTTGTGTCATGACTTTTAGATTGTAAGCCTGAGGGCAGGGTCTTATTATTAATTTGTATAAGCCACTCTGGGAGCCTTTTTGGGCTGAAGAGTGGGAGAAATGCTGTAAATAAATAAATAAATAAAGGAGAGGAGACCAGGCTGAAATATTCCCTGACAATCCTTACCCAATAAGCCAGTATTTCCTTCACAGTCCTGCATGATCCCCCAGAAAAGCGAGCTGTGCCTGGTATCTGACGGAGTCGTCTCTGTTTCAGAGAAATTAGTGGCCAGCTTTGCTGACAGCACCTGCGCCAGAAACAAGAGTGAGGATCCCAGCAGGCAAAGAACGGGGAGAGAAGTTAACTCAACTTCTGTTGCTGGGAAGAAAGTGCCCCCGGCTCTACTTTGCAAAGCAGGGGTGAGGAACCTGTGGCCCTCCAGATGTTTTTGGACTCCAACTCCCATATGCCCCAGTCAACATGGCCCCATGTTCAGGGAACATCTGGAGAATCCACATTCCCCACCCCTGTTGTAACAGATCTTCTTCCTCCCGGGAATGTCATGGCTCCTCTCCAAGTATCTCGTGCTCCTTCCCAGGGTGGGGGTAACACTTTCAGAACCATCAGCCCAAGGCACAGATGAAGAATCCCAGGCCTGGGGCCCAAATCTGCCCAGGATCCCAATTTGACTGTCCAATTTGGTTCCCCAGATGGCTACAAGTAGCCTACAACCCCTTTCCCCTCACCACCAATCATCAGGTGGCTTCCTGGATTTCGTGCATTTTTCCCGCCCCTGCATTCTAAAAAGTTGAAATACCTCTCCTAAGGCTTAGTTACTGGCAGTAAGAGATTTAAGCGAAAAGATGCTGGTATTTTTTGCCCCGCCCTTTTGCCTTCAGCCCCGCCCACTACTGGAATGCACCCCCCAGAGCTTCTCCAGAACAGAATTCGGCACTCAAGCTGAAAGAGGTTCCCCACCCTTGGACTAAGGCAGCGGTTCTCAACCTTTTTTTGCCCCATGCACCCTCTTCACCATATGTCAGAATGTCATTCCCCCCTTTCCAAGATTGTCTGACTTAATCTGTGCCATACAATAAGGTGTGATGTCCTGTAGATTATGTACAATCTGTAGAATTATAATTTGTAGAAATATCAGTATTCCAACAGTTTGAGTCTGTGGTACCAATTCCCCCCAAAACCCTAAAATTCCCCCCCTGGGGGAAATTCCCCCCTGGTTGAGAACCCCTGGACTAAGGGGATTGATATATCCCCTCTTTTGGCTGATTTCTAGGAGTTGAGCAACTGGTGGGGATTTTCAGCATACCACTCCACACATCTTCAGCTCATTGAACCGGTGGAGATGAACCCTCCCCTGCTCTTCCTGGGTCTTGTCCTCTGCCTGGCTCAGGAGGAAGCCTTCTGCCAGGGCCACCGCCTGGGAACTGGTCTCCACTCCGCACCCTCTGACCCAGCTCTCCATCTCTGGGGGCAGGATGGCCAGGAACTGCTCCAGGATCACCAGGTCCAGGATCTGGCTCTTGGTGTGTCGCTCTGGCTTCAGCCACCCACGGCAGAGATTGTGGAGTCGGCTGCAAACCGCTCGGGGGCCCTCGGCCTCCTGGTAGCAGCACTGCCTGAAGCGCTGGCGCTGCTCATTTGAGCCGACAGTGTCCCTGGCCAGCGTCTGCACTGCCCTTTCCCAGAATTCCCCACGGCTCCCAGCCAGGATGACCCGAGTGCCTCTTCTTGCTTGAGGTCCAGCTGAGTCTCCCTCTTCCATCTTTGAGCTGTGCTCTGGCATGGTCTCCAACAGGGCTGAAGGAGGATCTCTGTGCTCTGCTGCCAATGTATTTCCAAAGGCAAGAACTGCCAGAATGTCGAGTGGCAACAAATTTTGCAGAGCTAACGAAAGTTTTTTCCCCCTGATGTGACAATACGCTCACCAAGCGGAAAGATGCTTTACAAGAAAAACTGGATGGCTGGTGCCAAGGGCGAGGACCTGGATAAATGCCAAGAAGAGGGAAATTAGAGACTTGAGCAGGAGACAACCTGAGGCACAGCCAGAAAACCATCATTTGGCTGAAAGCCAGTGTGGCGTAGTGGTGTGAGTGTTGGACTGGGACTCAGGAGATCCGGGTTCTAGTCCCCGATCAGCCATGAAACTCACTGGGTGACTTTGGGCCAGTCACTGACTCTCAGGCTAGCCTACCTCACAGGGTTGTTGTGAGGATAACATGGAGAGGAGGAGGAGGATTATGTAAGCCGCCTTGGGTTCCTTGCAGGAAAAAAGGCGGGGTATAAATGTAATAAATAAATAAAATAAAAAAGCCACACAGTGAGCATCTCCAGCATTGGTCTTTCCCAGCCTTCTCCAACCTGGTGCCCTTCGGATGTTTTGGACTACAATTCCCAGCATTCCAGACCACTGTCCATGCTGGTTGGGGCTGATGAGACCTAAAAGTCTCAAAATATCTGGGGGGCACCAGGTTGGGGAAAGAGGGTCTATCCATCACAACTCTGACCTCCACACACGCTGTCTCCTCCTGCCCCCGCCCCTCCTCACAATTGTTCTGTCGGCTTTACCTCCTTCCTCCCCCGAATGCCCTCCGCCAGATCCACGGGGCGCCTCCCTTCCTGTGCTACAAAATGGAAACCGAATCCAGATCCGAAAGGGGGGATGGGCGTTGTAGTTTGGCACATCTGGAGGGGGAGGGAGCTGTAGCTGGACACATTGGGAGGGGGAATGGGACTCATGGTCTGACACATCTGAACGAGAATGCGTGTTGCAGTAGGATACATCTGGAAGGGGTTGGCAGTTCTGGACACACACATCTGGAGGGAGATTGAAGTCGTAGACTAACACATCTGGAAGGGGTGGGAGTCTTAGTGTGACACATGTGAAGGAGATGGGAGTTATAGTCTGACACATCTGGAGGGAGGGGATGGCACCAGGCTGGGGAAGCTGCTGGGAGAAGCTCCCTGGTGCGGCTGCCTGCGGGGGTCTTAGTGTGTGCGTGTGGGACCTGCCAGTCAGCCGCCCCTCTCGCTTTTTGTCCGTGTGTCCTGGCGGGGCTTCTCCGCCTCCAGCTGGGCACTTCCAAGACCGGCTCGCAGCCTCCTGCTTTCCCTTTCCCGGCCGGCCGGCCGGCCGCCCTCCCTGCAGCCCGGAGGCGCCCCTTCCCCGGCACCGAGATGCCTCTTGCACTCACCAGGTCCCTTGGGCGGGCGGTGGGGGGTTGCTCTGCGGAGGGAGCATGCGGCGGCGGCGGCGGCGGCGGGGGGGGCAAGGATGCTTCTCCCCGCTGCGAGCGGTGGGGCCGCGCTTCCGAGTCCTGAGCCCTTCCTCCCCAGGTGCCGCTCTAGCAATCTGGACTTGGACACTTTAACCCTTACATCGACTCCGCGCGCCCCATCCAGGATGTACCCCTTTTATACCTTGCCCCACCGTTTTCTTCTTTCTTTCTTTCTTTCTTTCTTTCCTAAAAAGCACCCCTGGGAGTCCTGCGATTTGATTTTGCAGTGTGCGGTGGGTGGGTGGAGGGTCTAACCCTCCTCCCCATCCAACCTCCCCCCTCCAAGGGGAAAACTAATATTAACGCGTGTGCAGTTTTATCTGGTTTTTCCTCTTTTTTTTTTTTTTTTTTGCGGGGGGGGGGTTATTAGTTTTGTTTTTTTCGGAGCGTGCGGGGACATAAATTGGGTGATCCGAGCCGTGCGTGTTCTCGCCACCCGTTTCCTATTTCAAGCAATGGCTCCTTGGAATACGGAACAGGTGACAAGCCTACCGAACTGATGCTGCCGAGGCCGAGGATTGGACGCCCACCCCCTCCCGCGGCCCCGACCCAAATCATCCCCTATTCCCCGCCTCGGCTGCTCTTTTTAACCCTTTCCCACTGCCTATTTTCGCAGTTGAAATCCCCCCCCCCCCCCAGAAAGCAGCAATGTGTTCCTTGGAGCCAGACCCAGAGATAACGTGAGTACCACATTTTGAACCGATTGTAGTTTCCATGCACTCTTCAAGGGCAGCCCCATGTACAGCATGTAACAGGGCAGTAGCCAGGGGTGGGCTAGCCCCCCCCTAAAATTTCTCTGCCCCCCTTTAACAAATAATTTAAAAAACAGTTTACATTTTTTTTTCTTTAAAAGGCCTGCAAACCAGATGGAACTGCTCCCACATTTTTGGTGCCTCCCCCCCCCCCAACTTTTAGGCTGGTTACGGGCCTGCGTGTAACTGTAGTCCAGCTCAGAAGTGACTCATGCACCAACCGTAGCCGGTATACTGACCTGAAGCTGGTAAAAAGCCACCTGGGTCCCTGTTGCCACTTGGGCATCCAAGATCATGGGCGGGAAAAGCTGTTAAAGGCTTCTTCAAAAACTGTGACTTTCTCCATCTAGCCCTCAATCTTTGCATAGGACACGTGGGGCAGAAGGCCAACATTTCACCATGCAAGTTGCGGTTCACAGAGTAGTTAGGTGTCTCCTGCTTGTAATCTAAACATGAGGATTTCTTTTACTTCCTTTCCCTGTTGCGTGTTGCTGCTTAGCTCGTGTCCTTGAGTCATCATCCGGAAAGGTTTCCTCTGTAGGAAACTTGCAGTGCTGCTGCTGTCCTCTGTTCTGTGGCAGGTTGAGCCTCGGGGATACTACATCACAGCAGGACGCCGGCTGAAATGGCTAAGAATATAAGAACATCAGAAGAGCCCTGCTGGATCAGACCCAGGGTCCATCTAGTCCTGCATTCTATTCACACAGTGGCCAACCAGCTGCCCACAGGAAACCCACAAGCAGGACAGGAGCGCAACAGCACCCTCCCACCCATGTTCTCCAGCAACTGGAGTACATAGGCATACCACCTCTGTTACCGGAGGTAGCAGAAAGCCATCAGGACTAGTAGCCATGGATAGCCTTATCCTCCATGAATTCGCCAATCCCCTTTTACAGCCTTCCAAACTGGTGGCCATCACTCTATCTTGTGGCAGCAGTCTTCACACCACAGATAATTTTGTACATCTCTATCATGTCTCCCCTTACTCACCTTCTCTCCAAGCTAAACAGTCCCAGATGTCATAGATCATAATAGAGTTGGAAGGGGCCTACAAGGCCATCTGAGTCCAACCCCCTGCTCGATGCAGGAAACTAGAGGAGGGGTCTCCCATCCAAGTAATAACCAGGCCTGACCCTGCTTAGCTTTCCACACTCAGACAAGCTGAGCCAGCGTGAGCCACATGTTGTAACCTTTCCTCATAGGGGAGTTGCTCCAGCCCCTTAATCACTTTAGTTGCCCTTTTCTGCATTTTTTCCAACTCAACAACATTGCTTTTTAGGTGCGGTGACCAGAACTGTACACAGTATTCCAAGTGAGGTCACATCGTAGATTTGTATAAGGGCAGTATGATATTGGCACACTGATGTTTATTGATATTTGTGAAGGAGAGAGCCTTTGTGGGTTCCTACATGTACACACACACACACGCCTCCTCATGTGTAAACCAAGGAAGGCCAGTTGGGGGGGCTGGGAGGAGGCAAAAGGTACATAAAGCATCGGATCGAATGGATGGCGCCTGGAAGTCCGGAGGAGCCAGGCTGAAAGCTTTCATATGTAAATGTAGTTCAAATGCAGTAAGTCATGAGTTCCCCTCCCTGCCTGGTCAGGTGAAGTTCATCTTGATTGGCTAAGAGGCAGCAGAGCTACAGGGAGGAGGGGAGGGGGGGAAGGTATATTTCCCAAAGCGTGGGTTTTGGTCTTTGTCTGTCTGTCTTTGAATCGCATGGCTACCCGGCTGTTGGGCAATGGCAGTAAGCCAAGGACCCCAGGTTGCTCCTGGTGAAATTAGCTGAATGGGGGCTCTGGTAAAGGCAGGCCCTGTGGAGGGCTACCATCTCGGACCTTCGGGTAGATGGAATAGTTCCCCCCGGGCGGCAGGGCTGTGCTGGATCTAACCCTGGAAGGAAGAGGACTGACCCCCAGGTAACAGAGTTATGTGCCTGGGACATAGAATCAGGTTTTATTATTTTGTAGCTCTATTTCTGTGTGCCAAAGTGTGTCTCTCTATTTTGTGCTTCTCTCATTTCCCACCTTTTGTTGTAAAATGCTACCAGAATAAACCTTGTATTGGTTTTACCCCACATGGGTGTTGTAGTTGCTCTGTGGCTTCAGTATCTAAATCCAGGTTACAGAATTAAAGGCGAGTCCCTGAACAGAGATTCAAGTAGGATTGCAAGGAGCTGAGGCTTGGCAGTCTGGTACCTTGAGATCTCTGGGGGTCTTGGTTCCTTTGGGGTAGGTAAGGGTGGGGTGGTGGCGGACCAGCCAGCCCCCCCTTCCTCCACAATATTATATTTATTGTCTGGGGGCAAATAACCAGGCATGTACATGGTTACAGATGCTTATCATTTTAAAAAAAACATTTATTTATTTATTTATTTATTATATTTATACTCCGCCTTTTTTTCCTGCAAGGAACCCAAGGCAGCTTACATAATCCTCCTCCTCCTCTCCATTTTATCCTCACAACAACCCTGTGAGGTAGGTTAGGCCCAGTGACTGGCCCAAAGTCACCCAGTGAGTTTCATGGCCGAGCGGGGACTAGAACCCAGATCTCCCGAGTCCCAGTCCAACACTCTCACCACTACGCCACAAAATGGTGCATATTCCCAGGTAAATGTTTATCATCAGGGAAGCAGAAGCAAACTCCATTTTATTCCTGTAGTCTTTGTGGTGCTATGATTTAAGTGAGTTTATTTATTTACAAGATTTATGAACCACTCTATATCCAACAGAATTCCCGAGTGGTGAACAATAAAAAAAGGGAAGGGGAGAATCAAAATCCAGAATTAAAATCTTTAGAATCAAATTATGGCAATCAAACCATGACTGGTTAGTCAGGGATGGCTTGTTTAAATAAAAATGCCATTAGCAGGCACTGAATACAAAACAATGCTGGTGCCGGCCTGACATCAACAGGCAGGGAGTTCCACAGAGAGGGAACCACCACACTGAAGGCTCTACTCTGAGTGGACTCCAAATGGACATCTGGCCCATGCAGAACTACCTGGAGTGCCTCATCTGATGATCTCAGTGACTGGGCAGGCTGGTAAGGGAAAAGGTGCTCTGTCATCCTGGTCCCAATGCAAAAACTGCGCATGCTCAGAGTACCGTATTTCTTCTTTAAAAAAAAAAAAAATCAGGGTTGGCAAATAATTTTCTCTCTGTCTAACATACCAGAAATGTAGAAGCAGTTATAAAGCATGGAATGGGAGGGGGGGGGGGATCTTGGTTGTGTGCTTCATAACTGAAGTAATACAACATGAGCATCTATTGGGGAGCTGCTAAAAGACCATGAAGCCCAGGGTTCATACCTAGTGGCACCACTGACCAGAAGTCACAAGAATTCATAGATTTCATAGTCACAGAAAAAAAGTCCTACAACTCTTAGCATTCCCCATCAGCATTACATCTTCCCCCTTTTATAAATCTCCTACAACTGTCAAGAGTCGAGTGGATGCTTATTTAGATATATGGACTGCTTATATTAAAGTATATATTTGAAATGAAAGTGTTAAATCCTTTCTCCCGGCCTCTTTGTGTTCTCCCCCGTCCATATCACGGGAGATTAAACATGCGGAGGATTGCGCCCTTAATGGTTAAAACAACAAAGCGCTAACTCCTAGAAAGGAAGGAATTGAGAAGCGGGGGAACATTAATGGAACACGCGCCTTCCTGTCCGTTTCTTCTAGGGTCCGGGCTGTTGTGTGCCTTTGGGAAGAAAAGTGGAGCGGTGAGTTAAAGGTACATTTATAGAGAAGGGGTGTGGGGGAGAAAGGGGACTTCGGAGAGGGGCAGGTTGAGTAGGAGAGAGAATAACAATGGCTGGTGGAAGGGAGTTAGGAAAAAGGCTCATAAACAGTTCCTCCCCACCCCTTTTGCAGGAAAGGAGGCTGCTGCATTAGAGGCAAAAGTGCAAAACAGACGTTTTCCTCTATTCATAAAAAAAAGGTCCGGGAAGAATTTGCTTTCCTGTCCCTTTGCTTCAAGGCCTGGGACCTTGATAGAAATGTTTGGGGTGAGTGTGCGCTTGGGGTGGCCAAAGAATGCGAAGGAAGGACGATCCTGTACCTTTTAGACTTCAGAAGAAGTGGGAGTTTTGTCAGATGCTGCTTCTCTTTCCCTGGTGTGATGCTAATATTATTTCTGTAATATTAGTATTTGGAAGAACACAAAGCATCGTACAATATCACAGAATCACTAGGACCAACAACAAGACTCTGCCTGCAGACTTAGAGGCTGCACTTGCCATGAATTTCTCTTCTACATAAAGGTTGAAAGGGAGCGGAGCTCCCCTGCTGTCCTTGTTGGTCTCTAGTCAAGCTATGTTAAGTGTGTTGCTAGCTCCTTTGTAGCTCCTTGTTTGGCTAGAATGGTGTATCTGTGGGCAAAGGTGGTGTACCTTTGTGAAGCAAGAGTGGTAGAGGGTTTTGAAGGGTGATATCATGTGCCACTCATGTGCTTCCCAGAGACATCTGGCTGGCAACTTCAGGATGCTGGATTACGTGGACCTTGGTCTGATCCAGTGGGACTCTCATTAGGCTCCAGATCAGGGGTGGGCAACTTGTGGCCCTCCAGATATTTTGACCTACAACTCCCATCAGCCCTATCTAGCATAGTCAGTGGTGAGAGATCATGGACGTTGTAGGCCAAAACATCTGGAGGGCCACAAGTTGCCCACCCCTGCTATTAACTTTGTTGTTCAGAAGCATCTTGTTCTGTCCATTGCCTCACTGCATTTTGTTTCTGTTTCTTTTAGTGCAGTTTTGTCAGCAGTTGGGGAAAGATGTCAGGTTCCATATGAACTCCCTCTTTGGCCAGAGACCTGAGGAGATGAAGGGTCCCTGAGAGGTGGCTTCCCCTCCTCTGCTGTCATGGCAATGGGCCTTGTGATGATGTAACTGCAAGCACAAAACTAGCCATTGGACAGACCTTTTTATCACACTTGCCAAAGAGGACAGAGGGACCGAGCTAAGCTAGGACCATCCCTGTAAGTGGAAATGACTGCAGAGCAGGGGGGAGAATTCCCAATAACCCTGAATCTTCAGCACCAGGTGGTGCTTGAGGAAGATGTGAAGCCAGGGATGAAAATGGAGAGGCAGGAATTATCAGGGCTGAAACCAGAGATAGGACTGGAAGGTACAGGGAGCACCTCTCCTGCCACCCAGATGGGGATGCTCAGGCAGCCTCTGAGCTGGCTAGAGCCACAATGCATTAAACAGGAGCCAGGAGAGGAGCTGTCATCACAGCAGTGGGAAGCCCAATGGCAGGAGTTCCTCAAAACAGTGCAAACCCTTAACTCTGGAGAGGGAAACCCACAGCTGCCATGGGGTGAGACTAAGACATCCCAGCCTTCCTTCGGGGAGGCAGCAGCCACCATCCAGTGGACCAGAGAAGACAGTGGGCCCAGATCCCCACCTGGAACAGCCCAGCAAGTCAATTTCAGGCCAGAAATTGCAGGCAGGAATGACCACAGGCTGCTGAAAGAGATCAAGATGGAGGATGCCGCCAGCTCGGAAGCACAGCGCCAGCACTTCAGGCAGCTCTGCTACCAGGATGCTCAGGGGCCTCGAGAGGTTTACGGCCAACTCTGGGAGCTTTGCCACCAATGGCTGATGCCAGCGAGGCATACCAAGGAGCAGATCCTGGACCTGGTGGTCCTGGAGCAGTTCCTGGCTGTCCTCCCCTCGGAAATGCAGAGCTGGGTGAAGGAGCGAGGTTCTGAGAGCTGTTTCCAGGCTGTTTCCCAGGCAGAGGATTTCCTTCTGAGGCAGCAAGAGGCTGGGAAATTGGAACGGCAGGTAAGAGCACCTCTTTCTGGTAGCTGTGAATGGCAGAATCAACAAAGAGACACATCATGTGGCTGTCAAGCTTGTAGGTCAGCACCCTTTCTTGAAGGAGTCGCCCTCCTTTTGTGTCACCCTGCTTTGACTGTCATGTTGAAGATTGTTTCTGGTTCCGAGGCTGCTCTAAGAGGTGGCTTTGAATTTCCTAGAGAAGGAGGAAATGCTGGAACTGCCCAAGACAGATCAGCAGGGAGGACAAGGAAGCGGTTGAAAGGGGCGGGGGATGTCAGATTGCTGGCTAAATACTGGTCCCACCTGTAGTCCCTCTCGGACATGTTCTCTTTGGGGAGCCTCAGATCCAGGCACTGCTTGTCCTGTATCTAGGGCTGTTATGCTGAGAATCATAGCAAAAACTCAGAATGATGTTCAGCCTTCCTGAGCATTGGTTTTCTTTTTTTCTTTTTTTAAAGCCCTTAATGCAAGGGTGCTGAACCTCTTTCAGCCTGAGGGCTGAATTCAATTTCAGAGAACCTTGGGGTGCGGGTCAGGGGGCTGCATTCCAATGGTGGAGGCCAAAGGCAAAAGGGGCAGGGGCAAAGAGAGGTGGTGGCCAAAAAAGGCCAGCATATTTGATCTTAAAGCTCTTACTGCCAGCAAGTAAGCCTTAGGAGACTTATTTCAACCTTTTAGAATGGGGGAAAACTGCACAAGCTGGGGAAACACCCAACGATCGGCGGTCAGGGGGGAAAGAGCCAGTGTGGCGTAGTGGTGTGAGTGTTGGACTTGGGAGATCCGGGTTCTAGTCCCCGCTCAGCCATGAAACTCACTGGGTGACTTTAGGCCAGTCACTGACTCTCAGCCTAACCTACCTCACAGGGTTGTTGTGAGGATAAAATGGAGAGGAGGATTATGTAAGCCGCCTTGGGTTCCTTGCAGGAAAAAAAGGTGGGGTATAAATATAATATAATAAAATAAAATAATAAATTTAAAAGGATGGGGCTGGGTAAATGTGGCATGGCCACCTGGGAGATCCAGGTTGACCAGACTTGTCCCCCAGGTTGGCTGGACTTTGTCTATAGGCCTGAGGTTTAACACCCATGCATTAGTGGTTGTTCATCCTTATTTATTTATTTTATTGTGAAATGTCAACAAAAGAAGAAAAAAAGCAAGAAAAATAGATTTGTATAGATCCATATCAGTGAATACATATGAAATGCATATATGTGGAAATACAACATTCTAGCAATTATACATAGGTTTCAAGAAAAGTGAACCAGATATCCAAATAAGTATCCATTTGAAGGTGGCGTCTCTATGCCACCAGTTCAAATACTGAAAGCATTGTAAGTTCCTCAATCCACTACATTATAGGAGGAGAGTGTTTATCCTTCCAAGAGTAATATCACTCTTTTAGCTGTCAGAAGGGTGCGGAAGATCCAATTACGCTGACCATTTGTTAATTTCCAAGAAGCAGGTGGTATATAATTTAAAAGACCGTGTACAGCAGCAAATATTAAAGACTGTTCCAGTACCATTTCCCCCCATATAATTACCTCCTCCCCAAAAGAAGCAACTACTGGACATTGCCAAAACATATGTTTAAAAGATGCATTAGCTGCTTTGCACCACCAGAAATTAGCCTAGTTAACGTGCAATCCTATGGAAGTTTAGACAGAAAAAAGGCCTATAACTCTAGCATGCCCCAGCCAGCATTGCGTCTTTAGATAAACCCTTGTTAAAGAGATGTTGCAGCATCCAATAGACACGAAACAAGCATTAGCAGTTGTGAAGATATGAACGTATGCGGATGATGCCTGCTGAATGCTCTGAGGCCAAAACAATCATATAGCCATTTCCTAGTGCATAGCAAAACTTCTCCCTGTCTTAGCACTGTACACTGCAGTGTTGTCCCCTTCCTACATCTATGCTGTTTTGTGCTTTGTCTCGCAGGGGTTGGATGAAAAATGTATTCTCTCTCTCTCTCTCTCTCTCTCTCTCTCTCTCTCTCTCTCTCTCTCAGGGACTGGGAACCATTGAAGAGGTAACTGTATATGTCACTGAAACAGAACATTCCTTGCTGGATCCACGTCAGAGTGCTGAGTGCATGGAAGCCAGGCAGGAGAATCATGAAAATGAGGCACTCTTGGGTAAAAAAAAATAAAAAAAATCTCCCCACCCAAATCATGAAGGGAGAGAGAAGTGAGGAGTTTTACTGTGGGTTTTACAAGCAAATGTGAGCTAGCTTGGCTCTTGGGCTGTACTGTGTACATCTGTGCAACTATCAGCTTGGTTTGTGATTTTTGTACCAGGGATGTTGTTAAATTGGTTCAGGACAGCAACAGAAAGTCTGTCTGTATGCAGTGTTGGATTAATATTTCCTAACTGGGTGCCTTCCAGATGTGTTGGAG
Organism: Shinisaurus crocodilurus; assembly: GCA_021292165.1. Lineage (NCBI taxonomy): Eukaryota > Metazoa > Chordata > Lepidosauria > Squamata > Shinisauridae > Shinisaurus > Shinisaurus crocodilurus. The sequence continues at coordinate 18,536,472 of CM037882.1, forward strand.
CAGAACTCCCAGCATCCCCCATGGCTGGCTGGGGATGCTGGGAGTTATAGTCCAAGACCTCTGGAGGGCACCCAGATGAGAAAGGCTGGATTAATATATGGAATTTGCTGCCACAATGGTTCTCATGTTTTTAAAGGCACATGAGACAAATTAATGGAAGTTTATCCACAGCTACGAGACAAGCTAGCTCAGTGGAACTTCTGGCTGCCGGGTGCAGGAGTGGGCTGTTACCTTTGCGCCCTGCTGGTGGGCTTCCTAGAAGCATCTGGCTCTCCACTGTCGGAAACAGGAGACTGGACTAGCACAGGGGCGAGGGACCTGTGGCCCTCCAAATGTTGTCGGGACACCCAACACCCCTCAGCTCCAGCCATCATGGCCAGTGGTGGAGAATGATGGGAGTTGTAGTCCAACAACATCTGGAGGGCCATAGCCCCCCCCCCCCCGACCTGTGCCTTTGTGTTTGTTGGTATTTCGAGGTAGACCTCCACTGTAGATGGAACTTCCATTTAGCTGTTGTGCCAAACCGCAACTGATGGAGCTTTCCACCACAAATTCATCCGATCCTTTGTAGCATGGATGTGGGGAACCTTCCCAGCTTTTGTCCTCATCTCTGTTCTTCCTGGACTAGTCACTCATTTGCACCTAGACTGCCCCTCTTTTCTGTCTTCAAACTTTCCCAGACTGCTACTGTAGGCTACTGTTCCTTGCTGTCTTCCACACTGGCTCTCAGTTAATGCTACTCATCAGAGCCTATTTAATATGTGGCAATGTGTGACTCCCCACTAAATCTTTCCTATGTCGTTATTCACACAGCGATTAATTGGGTTTGCTCTCTGATTTGAGGCTCCATCTCTCTCCCTCCAGGTGATAAAGAGGATGAAAAGCAGAGCTGGGAAACCAAACCAAAGCAGACACGGAGGAAGAAATCCATTGTTTCTGATGGTGCTGACTTGCATGAAATTCCCATCCGAGAAGAATGTTGCACAGGAAACAAGAGGGATGAATTTTCTGTACGTGCAAAAGGCTTAACTAGTAAATCAAACCTTAGTACAAGTGCAAAAATGCACGCAGGGGGAAAACCGTGCAAGTGCTCTGCTTGTGGAAAGAGCTTCAGTAACAGAAAAAGCTGCACTGTCCATCAAAGAATTCATACAGGGGAGAAACCATATAAATGCTCCCATTGTGGAAAGAGCTTCAGGCAAAGGATACAGCTTACTATACATCTAAGAGTGCACACAGGGGAGAAGCCCTTTAACTGTTCAGAGTGTGGAAGGAGCTTCCGTTGTAGCTCGAACCTTATTTCCCATCAAAGAATTCACATAGGGGAGAAACCCTTTCAGTGTCAAGCATGTGGGAAGAGTTTCAGCCGGCGCAAAAGCCTTACTTTACATCAGAAAAGACATAAAGGGGTGACACCATTTAAATGCTCAGAGTGTGGAAAGACCTTCAGTAGGAGCAGAAGCCTTCATTTGCATCAAAGAATCCACACAGGAGAGAAACCATATACATGTTCAGAGTGTGGAAAAAGCTTCAGTCAGAGTAAAAACCTTACCCTGCATAATAGAAGTCACACAGGCGAAAAGCCGTATATATGTATATTGTGTGGGAAAAGGTTCAGCAGGAGCTCAAACCTGAGCTCGCATCAGAGAATACACACAGAGGAGAAACCATATAAATGCTCAGTGTGTGGAAAGAGCTACCGTCACAGCATTACCCTTACTATACATCAGAGAAGCCACACAGGAGAAAAGCCATATGTGTGCTTAGTGTGTGGAAAAAGCTTCAGTCACAAGCACCACCTTACTTTGCATCAGAAAATCCATACAGGTGAGAAAACATTTACATGCTCAGTGTGTGGAAAGAGCTTCAGTCACAACATAAGTCTTACAAGACATCACAGAATCCACACCGGGGAGAAGCCATACAAATGCTCAGAGTGTGGGAAGGACTTTAGCAGGAGCACCAATCTTAGATCACATCAGAGAATTCATACGGGGGAGAAGCCATACACGTGCTCAGAATGCGGGAAGAGCTTCAGTCGTAACACAAGCCTTGCTTCCCATCAAAGAATTCACACAGGGGAGAAGCCGTATAAATGTTTGGAGTGTGGGAAGAGCTTCAGTCGGAACACAGGCCTTACTTCTCATCAAGAAATTCATAAAGGGAGAAACCATATAAAAGCTCAAAGAATGGGGCAAGCGCTTCAGTAATTGCACAGACTGTGGTTAATGTAAAAGAATCCACATAAAGGAGAATCCTGTGAATCCTACAAATGTCTGAAGTATGGACAGATGGCACACAGCTTCAAAGGATTTCTCCCCAGAAGAGAATATATACATAATTAGACTAGATATTTTCTGAACAATTATTTTAAATGGCCAACGGAGAGGGGGAAGACCCATAACAATGCTCAAAACATGGCCAAATAAAGCCCTCTCCTTGAAACAAACTTCAGTTAGAGCCAAGACCTTACAAGGCATCAGAGCAGTCTTGTTATTACTGATTAGGCTTGTCTCTGGTCCCCTATGGTGAAGAAATCTTGGCGACCACGTGAATCCCATTATCATAGAGACAGAGCCATGTGTATAGCTGTCATCACGGGGGGGGGGGGGGGGGGTCCTGGATGTTTGAACTAGTTTCACCTTTCCCATGCCATTTTATCACCCCATTACATTTTTTCATGCTCCTTGCTCACCCAGGTGGTGAGAAGCTACAAGGGCTACCCTAAATGGTTTTCTTTCCTTTTGAGAGTTCCTGGAGACCTCTGGTGTTTTTGTGATATCTGCTTATTTATAAATAACACAGGACATACAGGACATACAGTGAATTTTATACTGGGACCTAATATTTGGTAGGTTGCTTGAGATACTCTGTAGCAGCATTTATTGGATATTTTTGGATGCTATCAGCTTGGTGAAAACCAATGAAGGCTCCTATTCTCTCTCTCTCTCTCTCTCTCTCTCTCTCTCTCTCTCTCTCTCATAGACTACACTGAACGGTAGCAGCAATCCAGGATTTCTTGCGGGAGTTTTTCCTAGCCCTGTCTGGAGATACCAGAAATTGATCTTGGGACATTCTGCATACAAAGCATGTGCTCTGCTATTGAGCTGTGGCCCTTATCCGCTAGAAATACTCCACACAAATGCATTTTAAACATTGTCCGATGTCTGCCTGGAGCCAAGTAAGGGTGCAATCCTATGCATGTTTAGACAGAAAAAAGTCCGACAGCTTCCAGCATTCTCCAGCCTGCATGGCTGGCTGGCACATTTTTCCTGGCTAAACATGCATAGAATTGCGCCTTTAAAAGCTGACCAAGGGGAAACATATATTAAAAATCTATAGTGTGCAAAGAAACCATAATCTCTGTTAAACCCCAGATTAATGTAGTCAAATGTCTGTATGAACTCATGCTCAAGTATCCAACATTCCATGCATCCACATGATTTGACTGTCCTAAGAACAAGCAGTGCCAAAAAACTTTTTCTTTGAACATATGTTTGGCCCAACCTGTTCCTGGTTGTTTTCTTAACCTGTTATTTATTTACCAACAGTTCAGTGTGACACAGATCCTGACACATTATGGAGCCATCAATCGCTTCTTAGGGCAGTTCTTGAATTTGGCATTATGTGTGAACATGCACTTGGCTAGAATTTTTGGTCTGTCACAGGCCCAATGTAGAACCCTGTGTGTGCAAAAAGGGAGCCACCGCTGCTGGCCTCAGAGAAAAAACTCAGAACTTGTGAGGAAAAGGAACCTATATCAAGGGTGGGCAACTTGTGGCCCTCCTGATGTTTTAACCTACAACTCCCATCATACCTCAGAATTGGCTTTGCGGGCTAGGGCTGATGGGATTTGTAGGCCAAGGCATCTGGAGGGCCATAGTTGTTAAAGACTCTCCTGCTTTTTGTATATATTTATATTTCTTCTCCATGAAGACATACCACATATGCTTATTGGTATTATAAATGGAAGAATAAGATCTACAATTAATTCAAAATGTTTGTGGCTGTTGGAAGACATCCCAGTAATGGTTCACACCAGTTTACTTTATACACTGAGAAGCCACTGCAATTTTATTAGAAAACTAGGGCACAATCCTATGCATGTCAACTCAAAAATAAGTCCCATTGAGTTCCAATGGGACTTGCTCCCTGGTAAGTGGGTTTATGGTAGCAGTCTTGGGGTGCAATCTTATGCAAGTAGTATTAAAGTTAAAAGGGGATTATCAAATCGAAATGATTTGAAAGATATATGGAGAGCATTTGTAGATTTTGTTTTATTAAGGGGGAAAGGGTGTACACCTTCACAAGAGTCATTACAATTTTGGAAGACTGAATAGTTATGTAATTATTTAGTCCTGGTGGGGGGGTGCACTTATTATTAATATTATTATTATTTGTTTGTGGTTTTTTAATGTGTTTGTTGTATAATTTGTATGTTTATGTATTTTGTAGTATATGTTAAAATTTAAATAAAATTTGTAAAAAAAATGAATGCAGGGATGTGTTTGCCATTTTTTAAAAAATTGTTGTTTGGGGGGAGGGTCTTCCACAATTGCGCAAATCCGCAAGATGGCCTGCCCACTATTGAGCCTAGCATAGCCAGACTTCCCTCTGGCAAATACCCTTGTTAATTCCATCCTCCATTTCAGTGTTTCCTAAGTGAAACTCCCTACCCACCCTTGCATCAGATCACAGAACGGAAATAATTTTTTGAGCCCTTACAATCATGGTCAAAATATAAACATTATTTTTTAAAAAACCTTTGCATCCCCTATTTAGCTAAGCATACCTGATCCTCCACCTCAGTGCTTCCCTTGCTAGTGAACACATTTTGTTTAAAGGCTGCTTCACGTCACACTGAAGTAAGCACATCCACCCCTGTAGTGCCTTCTCTTCTGTGGCCACTTTCAGCCAGCCGCTTGCAGCTCCCCCATCACCATCTTGTCAATCTCCTCTGCTTATGATTCTATGTACATGAGGCTAAATAGCAGACAGGCAGCCTTAAATTATTGTTTTAATCAGACTAGAGGAAGTGCACAGTTGCGCTTTTGTGGGCCCAAAATGGGCAGAGATCGTTTTACTCGTGAAATGGAGTGGCCAGTAGATCACCCCCTTTGCAATGAGATCCTCTAGGTTTTCTCTTTTTGGACTGATTCTTGTCAGCTACCTTGCACTTTTTACCCTTTCCTGAAGTTCTAGATCAGGGGTCCTCAAACTTTTTAAACGGGGCCAGTTCATTGTCCCTCAGACTGTTGGGGGGCCGGACTATAGTTTGAAAAAAATATGAACGAATGGATCAAGTAAAAAAAAACGACCCGGGTCATTTTTTTTAACTTGATAGGGGTGAATTTTTTTCCCCTTAAATGGAAAGTTATTTTATTTATTTATTTCATTTCATTTTCATACCGCCCAATAGCCGAAGTTCTCTGGGCGTTTTACAGCAATTAACAAGACAGCCCCTGCCCGCAGGCTTACAATCTAAAAAGACACGACACACAAGGAAAAAGGAATGGGGAGGGAAGAAGAGGGAATATTAATGAATACTCCTGGCAGGGCTGGTGGTATTTACATATATAGTTGCACAATTGTTTCATGCCTAACACGAATATACTTTTGTTTTTGCCATCACACAAATGAGCATACTCTGCTTCAATCCAAAGTAGCATTTTTGAAACATTAGAAATCTGACTTAGCTACATCAGCTCATACATAAGAGGTAAAACACCACCACTAATTTTTCCATATTATGGAAAAGAATTAAAAGAATCGGTGCTTGAAGCGAAAGAGTTAAAAAAAGTCTGCTTCCGCCAATCGGCTAGCGGGCCAGATAAAAAGGCAAGGCGGGCCGGATGTGGCCCGCGGACCTTAGTTTAAAGGCCCCTGTTCTAGATGCTCAGGAAAGTGGAAAAGTGCAAGCCACCGCCACCCCCTTTTACATGAGCACGGAGCTCTGACAGCTAGCTGTCAAAACATCGGTTCCTTTTAAAATGTCTTGTGTGGGTTTTTTTGACAGGGCTACCCATTTTTTCCCCACAGGGACTGTGGAGGACCGCAGCTGGTCCTATATGCGGGTTCATGACAGAAAGGGTTAACCGGAGCGAAGAAAACCCTTTGTACGCAGCTCTCCAGCACTCACGAGGGAGCCGCGACCAGAAATTGACAATGGAACAGAGAATGAATGAATTTACTACGCTGTTTATGGATAAACAGGTTTAATGAGGCGTATCAAAACAAACGAGGTGCTAACAAGGCACACGCGCCTCCAGTTTCTATTACCAGAACGAACAGAGACAGTACAGCGCAAGTATTACCTTAAATCAATGCTTCTCAAATAGTGGGGCGGGCCCCCCAGGGGGGGCACGAGGCTCCGTAAAGGGGGGCTCGTTTGACCTCAGTTAAAAGTTTTTTTTAATATTGTGTTCCTTTAAATCCTGTGCTCCTTTAAATCTTTTCTGCTACAGTTAATAAAGCTATTCTTTGTTGTAAATTGATCCACATTTCTTTCTTTTTTTATTCTCTTATACGTTAATAAGGATACAGTGTTATGCAGAGGTGTACTTATAACAATTTTATAGACAAATGATACTATTTACAGTCGCGCGGGGGGCGCGAAATGTTTTCTTCCTGGGGGGGGCATGACAGAAAATAATTGAGAAGCACTGCCTTAAATGATCCACATTCCTCGAAAGCTGCAGCTTGTCAGCTTTCTGCAGACCAGCTTGTTCACTAGGAGCTTCCCGGGGTTGGATCCCTGAGTCCAGACCGGAGCCCTGGACGTCCGCACAGCCTTGTGCCCACCAACCAACAACCTTTCAGCCAGCATGTCCCCTCTTTTACCTCCTCTCTTGCTCCCCCTCCCTTCTTGTTCCCCCTCCCCTCCTGTTATCTGGGAAAACCAGTTCTTCTTGCTGATTCCTTGGGCTTCCCTGGGTGCTTGACGGTACTTGGCAGCTCTTTGAGACTGCCAAGCATCTTGGCCCCCCTCTTGGGGCTTGAGGGTGCTTCACAGCTCATTGTGTCAGTCAGGGGGAAGGTGCTGTGGGGTATGCAGATGGATCCCATTGAGGTAAATGTAAATGAAGGTTGATGCAAATGGCTGCTCAGAGTTGAGCTGCTTCTGCCCTAGGCAGAAGCCTTGATGGCCATGCAGGGGGGTATACCTAACTTGGCTTTCTCTCCACAGGGACATATGCAGGCATTTGTCCCAAGGGGGTGGCTTACACTAGGCTGATATACTATCTATGTCCTGATCTGGGCAGAGATAGCCTAGCTAAAGTTATTCACACTTTGGTAACCTCTCCTCTGGATTACTGCAATGCATTATACGTTGGGCTGCCTTTGAAAATGGTCGGGAAACTGACGGTGTATAAATAAAACTTACTTATTGTGAAGGACTGCCACCGGTCCTTTGTGTGAGTTTGGGAGTTAAAGGGTTAACTGGCACCGAGAAAATGCCCTTTACGCAGCTCCCATAAGAGTTAAACTCAGCCACGGCGGATATTGATGCTGAACCGTATTGAAACAGTGAGCCGGCTTTGTTTATTTATTTATTTATTTATTTAATATATTTATTTACCACCCATCAGCCAAAAGGCTCCCTGGGCGGTTTACAAGAAAAACAGGATAAAAACAATTATCTTTTATTAACAATAATAAAAAGGAGTTTCACCAGCCATGAAACAGTAGCTTTTCTGCGGAGCTCCCGGCATGAACTGATTATATCTGTAAATTACCCAAGAAAGACAGACTGTAAGTAAAAATTTCCTTTGCTATTTGTTTTCTGGAAGGAATGAGGAAGAAAAGGAGTTATTAATAAAGAATCCCCTCGTTTCTGTAACCTCTGATTGTTTTATGAGCTCCAGACAGGAGAAAAAGTCCCTTCCCCCTCTCTGGAAACATGAACACACCCACCCGTCTGATAACAGCTTGAAAAGGTTAATTAGGATTCACGAACAGAGGGGAACTGGACTTTCCTATTTATCAAAGGAAAAGGTTCCTGAACAGAAGCAAGAAGGCATTGAACATTTTGCAGTTCAGAGGGGGGGGGGGGGCAAAGAACAATGGCGGATATCCAGCTGGAGCTAAATCGAAAGTAATTTCTCCAGTGAAGCCAAAGGGGCCAGAACCAGATTGGGAGAAGATCATATTACAGTTTCAAAACACTATTGATACTGGAAATCAGAGACTAACACAGGATATAGCTGATGCTAGGAAGCAACTGTCATCTCAAATTGAAGATATGAAGAAATCTATGGAACAGATGAAAAATGATATTCAATCTCTGCAGGATAGAGTTGATAATGTGGGAAAAGCCCAGGGGAAGGTTGAAAAAAGTTTTGAAAAGTATGAAATGAAATATAATGAGTTGGAAGTACAGATGATCAACAAACAAGACAGACAACGTCGTTCCAATGTACGGATCAGAGGTTTCCCCATGGAGATGGGGGAGATTGGATATAAGCTGAGATAACATATTTGGGGATGGCTGAGGAAAGAAGCTTCTGACACCCAGTGGCAAAATGCAGATATTGAGAGGGTGCATAGAGCGGGAGTGATAAGGCGTGGCATGACATCCAGAGATGTAGTATTGAAATTCGCAAATTTCTACAAGAAGGATGGTTTTATGAGTGCTATCAGACAGAAAGGTCAATTAGTTTTCAAGGGAGCTACTTTGCAAATCTACAATGATCTCTGCCCGCAAACAATTAATTGGAGGCGAAGTGTTAAACCTTGCACTGCAGTTCTGATCAAGAAAGGAATACAATATAACTGGGGGGACCTGGTTTTTCTTACTTTTTTGTGGAATAATAAGAGATATAAGATTTCATCGTGTGTGCAAGGCATGGGATTGTTGGGCAAGTTGGGGCTTCAGGATGACAACGGCGAGGGCCCAGAATCGAAGGATCAACTGGAAGAAGGAGCAGAGGGAGGAATAGTGTAGGGCGTTGCTCCAGCAAGAGAAAAAAGAAGAAGGGGTAATTGGTTTATTAATAAATTATTCGGGAGGGTATGAGGGGCTGCTGTTCGGGAGGGTGATGGTTCCTTCCCCCCACCCTTGGATAGGTGGGTAGGTTTAGGGCGGGGCAGGATGCCCTGGCATAGTGAGGGGGGTTGCTTAGGTGAATGTGGGGATGGGGTAGTGGGTTTGTTAGTGTTTATTTTATTCACTTTTAGGGACCAAAAATTAAAAGATGTTGTAAATAGATGGATTTAAGTTAAGAGTTTCAACTTTAAATGTCAAAGGGCTAGGTTCAATAATCAAAAGGAGGCATATTGAAGCACTTCTTAAGAAGGATAAGGCGGATATTATATTTTTGCAAGAAACACATCAGGCAAGGAAATGAGTTAACAAATTGAAATTGAGGTGGTCTAGAATATATGAGATGTCATTTGGTTCGTCTAAATCAAGAGGAGTGGCAATTATAATTTCAAAGAATTGTGGTTTTGATGTTTTAAAGGTGAAAAAGGATGTTACAGGAAGATACATTATAATGTATGGGACTTTGGGAGGAGAAGAATATGTTTTAGTTAATGTTTATGCACCAAATCAAAATCAAGGAGAATTTTATCAAAATGTGTTTAAAGAAATGGGTTACTTTCAAAATCAAATGGTTATTATGGCTGCTGGGGACTTTAATATGGTAATGGATAGAAGGAAAGACAAATCTAATCCGCTGAGAGAAGAACAGAGAAATAATTTAACGATTTTGAATAAGATAATTCATAAGGAAGGGTTGCTAGATGTTTGGAGAGGGGTTAAGGGGAATGAAGAAAGATATACATTCTACTCAACAGCAACTAAGAATTATTCTAGGATAGATTTTATATTTGTGTCCAAGACCCTGTTTTCGAGGGTCTTGGGTATGGAGATAGGCGTAAGAAAAGTGACAGATCACGCACTGGTTAATATGGATTTGAAGATATATAAGGATTATAGAGAAGTTAAAAGATGGAGATTGAATTGTAATATTTTTCATAACAAATAACAGAAAAAATAGAAAAGAAAATGAGGGAAATATGAAAATTTAATCAAACAGAAGATTGTACTGAAGCGGTAATATGGGATACAATGAAAAGTGTAATGAGAGGAATAGGATTGAGGGAGGGAATAAATTTAAGAAAACAAGAAGGTTTTAATAAAAAGTTAGACAGAGAGATTAGGGAGTTGGAAAAGAAATATTTAGAGAAGAGGGATAAGAAGATTTTTGCAGAATTACAAGGTAAGAGGAAAGAATTGGAGAATAAAGAACTAGATAAGGTACAAAGGAATTTGATTTATACAAAAAGAGATTATTTTGAGAATAGTAATAAAAACTCTAAAATGCTGGCTAGACTAGCACAATTAAAAAAGGAAAAAGCTTAGTGGGGGTGATCAAAGATAAGAGGGGTAAGGAACATAATTTATTAAAGGATACATTTTTAAAAAATTAGGAATATTACACTGAGTTATATAAGGCAGGAAAATGGTCGGAAGCTATGAGTAGAGAATATATTGATAAAAATTTAAAAATAAGAATTCAGAAAGAAAATAGGGAGATAATGGAGCAACCTTTCACGGAAATTGAAATAGAGCATGCCATAAATAAACTGAAACAAAGAAAAACACCAGGATTAGATGGTCTGGGGGTGGAATATTATAAAGTATTTTTTAAAATGTTAATCCCTAAATTAAAACGGTTGTTTAATTATATATTACAGGGGGGAGAGATCCCCCCTTCATGGAAGCAGTCCTTGACTATTTTAATCCCGAAACCAAGGGATCTATCAGAACCAGGTTCTTATAGACCAATATCATTAATTAATCAAGATGCTAAATTATTGGCAGCGATACTAGCGAGAAGAATGAATAGTTTTGTAAGTAAGTATATAGGGCTAGATCAATGCAGTTTTATTCAAGGAAGACAAATGGCAGATTTAACTGGAAGGGTCTTGAATATAATATATTTAATACGGAAGAATGATTTGAAAGCAGGGGTTCTTGCATTAGATATTTTTAAAGCCTTTGATTGCATGGAATGGCCAGCATTAAAGATGATAATAAAAACTATGGGGTTTGGAGAGAAGTTTATAGGAGTTACTAAGCAATTAAATACTCAAAATGTTACGTCAGTAATTGTAAATGATGGAATTACAGAATTGATAAGCCTAGGCTGGGGAACTAGACAGGGCTGTCCCCCTTCCCCAGTATTATTTGTTTTAGTTATGGAATTGTTAGTGAATGCTATTAGGCAGGAGAGAAATTTACAGGGGATAGGGATAAAAACGAAGTGTAAGATAAACCTTTTTGCAGATGATATTTTGTTAACACTGGAAAAGTCCATGGAAAACTGGGATCGGTTGGAGAAACATTTAGATGAATTTAGGGAAGTAACGGGGTTAAAAGTTAATTGGGATAAATCTGAGATTATGTTATTTAATTATAGCAAAATGGAGGAAAGGGTAGGATTTTTAAAAAAAGTTGATATAAAGATAAAAAAATATAATTAAATATTTAGGAATAGATGTATTAAAAGATGTGGATCAAATAGGAGAATGGAATTTTTTAAAATTAAAAGGTGAGGTTAGGAATAAATTAGAGGACTATAAACAAAACTTGGATTATCATGGTTTGGCAGGATAGCTTTGATAAAAATGAAGATTTTACCGAAGTTAAATTTTTTATTTAGAATGATACCATATAAGATATCAGAGAAGGAAATTAAAGATTGGCAAGTAATTTTAAATAGTTATTGTAATGGGGGGAAAAGATCGAGGATTACTAAGAATAGGTGGTATAAAGCTCAAAAAGTAGGGGGACTTGGTCTTCCAAATATAAAATGGTACTATATAGATAATCAACTTAGATATATTATGGATATTATTGCTAGGAAGGATTTTATGTGGTGAGAAATAGAAGCATATGAATTGGGAAATAGGGTGGAGAGTTTTTTATTTACAAAACAAGGATATAATATGATAAAAAGATTAGAAAATCCCTTTTTAAAAAATGTTAGAAAAATGGAATAGAAACAAGAAATATTTCATAGATTTCATAGATCATAGAGTTGGAAGGAGCCTACAAGGCTATCGAGTCCAACCCCCTGCTCAATGCAGGAACCTAGAGGAGGGGTCTCCCATCCAAGTAATAACCAGGCCTGACCCTGCTTAGCTTTCCACACTCAGACAAACTGAGCTAGCATAAGCCACAGGCCTGTGTATACCAGGTATATCACCGCTTACTCCAATGGTGGTAATGGAGGGCTTTCCAGAGAACATTAGACATTTAGAACAAATTTATAGAGAGAAAAAAGTACAGTCATGCCTTGGATTGAGAGCATAATTCGTTCTGGAAACGTGCTTGTAATCCAAAACACTCTTATATCAAAACGAAATCCCCCCAGAAAAATTTGTACAGATATTTTTAATTTAAGCCTTGTACAGTACTTGTATTGCAAGACGTTGCTTGTATATCAAGTCAAAACAAATTAAATAAATATTTAAAAATTTGCTTGTCTTGCAAAACGCTCTCAAACCAAGTTACTTGCAATCCAAGGTATTACTGTAATAAGATTAATGGACTGGCTGGGAAAAATGGAGACAAGGCAGCAAATAATTGAAAGGGTTGGACCAGGAAGAATTTTGTGGTTAAATTCAATCCAATTTGTTCAATGGGGGAAGAAATGGAAGAGGAGACAGGAGCATGAAAGAGAATTCACCGCATTTGAGCAGTTGGTTATGTCTAGAGAAATTATAGAAGGAAATGTATCAGCTAGAGGTATCACAAAGATGATATATAAAATGATGCAGAAATCAGAAGAACAAGTGGAAAATCTTAAGATAGTTTGGGATACAGAGTTTGAAGAGGAAATAGCAAAGGAAGAGTGGAATAAGATATGGGATAGGCGAATACAGTAATACCTCGGATCACGAGTAACCCGGTTTGCGAGCTACTCGGAAGACGAGGAAAATTTTAGCATAAATTTAGATTTGAAAGACGAGCAAGTCTCGCAACACGAGCCGCTGCCGCTTTCAAATTTAAATTTATGCTAAAAGCATGTGGAGGCGCCGGCGGCCAGCTCCGTCAGGGAGCCCCTGCGCGGTGTGGCTGCTCGCTGGGCCAGCACCTCCCACTGCTTTCTTGAGCCCCGTGGAGGCGAGGTGCGGCCGCTTGCTCAGCTAGCACCTCGCGCTGCTGCACCGCCTCCCTGCCCGGAGCCACTCCGCTTTTCCCTACCTTTGTCAGCGGCGGCTCGCTCCGCAGACACCTGGCGCACTGCCATGCTGGCTCCCGGGCAGGGAAGCGGCACAGCAGCGCGAGGCGCCCGTAGAGCGAGTGGCTGGGCTGCGTCTCCCTGGCAGGGAGACATGTGGAGCCACTCCGCTGTTCCTCCGCTCGCTCTTTAAAATCATTTTCCTCCCCCCCATACCTTTACCAGCAGCTGTTCGCTCTGCGGTCGCCTCGCGCGCTGCCATGCTGCTTCGTTCCCGGGAGCTGGCATGGCAGCGCGCGAGGCGACCGCAGAGCGAGTGGTCGGGCCGCGTCTCTCTGCCAGGGAGCCAGCTTTGCCATATCACTGGCAGGGACCCACGTGGAGCTGCTCCGCCATTCCCCTACCTTTGTGTTTGTAAGCGGAGGCTCGCCGTGCTGCCGGCGCCGCCCTCGTCACATCCGGCCCCGGAAGTGATGCCCGTCCCTGCCAGGGAGCCGGCAAAGCTGGCTCCCTGGCAGAGAGACGCAGCCCGGCCACTCGCTCTGCGGTCGCCTCGTGCGCTGCCATGCCGGCTCCCGGGAACGAAGCAGCATGGCAGCACGCGAGGCGACCGCAGAGCGAGCGGCTGCTGGTAAAGGTATGGGGGGGGGGGGGGAGGAAAATAATTTTAAAGAGCGAGCGGAGGAACAGCGGAGTGGCTCCACATGTCTCCCTGCCAGGGAGACGCAGCCCAGCCACTCGCTCTACGGGCGCCTCGCACTGCTGTGCCGCTTCCCTGCCCGGGAGCCAGCATGGCAGTGCGCCAGATGCCCGCAGAGCGAGGTGCGCCCAGGAGCCCGGGAGCCAGCACATCACAGTGAGTTTCCCCATTAGAAATAATGGGAACTCCGCTGATTCATTCCTGCCAGGGAGCCGGCAAATCAGTGATTAAATGGCTGTGGAACGAATCATCTGAGTTCCCATTATTTCTAATGGGGAAACTCACTTTGCTTTACGAGTATTTTGGGTTACGAGCATGGTTCTGGAACGGATTATACTCGTAATCCAAGGTACTACTGTATTGAAAAATATGTCAATAAGGATAAAAGAGAATTTCTATAAGTTATTTATTTATTTTATTTATTTATTGTATTTATACCCCGCCTTTTTTCCTGAAAGGAACCCAAGGCAGTTTACATAATCCTCCTCCTCCTCTTCACTTTATCTTCACAACAACCCTGTGAGGTAGGTTAGGCTGAGAGTCTGTGACTGACCCAAAGTCACCCAGTGAGTTTCATGGCTGAGCGGGGACTAGAACCCAGATCTCCCGAGTCCCAGTCCAGCACTCTCACCACTACGCCACACTGGCTCTAATTTGGAGATGGTACCTGACTCCGGTGAGAATAAACAAAATAGATAATAAATGTTCTTCAATGTGTTGGAGAGACTGTCAGGAGCTGTGAACGTATGCTCATATGTGGTGAAGTTGTAAAAATGTAATGGATTTTTGGGAAATGATTTTTAAAGAAATATCAGAAATTGTTGGTGTTGATTTAGAAGTTTGTCCTAAATTAGCATTGTTATCAATAACTGAAAAGGTGGCTGGTCCTCAAAATTTTAAAGAATTAATTGTAAATTTGTTATCGGCAGGTAGATTAATGATAGCAAGAAAATGGAAAGTTAGCAAGTTTTCTCTATCACCAACTGGTATAAAGAAGTGTGGGATATGGATTTAAATGATATGTTAACTTGTAATATCAAATGCAAAAGGGGACAATTAAAGAAAAATAATTTTAAGGATATTTGGGGTTTATTTTTGGATTTTGTGTTAAACAAGGGGAAAAGGAGTATGCCGTGTCAAGATATGTTGTATTTTTGGAATAATGAATAATTATAGATTATAGAGATAGAATGTATTATATGGTCCCGTGGTGACTGGAGCACTATATAAGTTGTATGTTTGTTATTTAGTTATTTTATGTATTGTTTGAAAAATTTTAAAATATTTTTTTAAAAAACAAAAACAAAAAACAATAAACTTAAAACCAAAGATATCATTAAAATAGAGATACAAATTCAATATAATACAATAAGACAAAGCAGCCAGATGAATCAGACCAGAGGTACAGCAGTGATAATAAAATGGGAATAAAAATCTAACCATTAAAATATTGGGTAAATAAGAAGGTCTTCACCTGGCGCCGGAAGGAATAAAGAGTAGGCGCCGGGCGCCCCTCCTCGCGGAATTGATTCCAGAGATGGGGTGTCACAACTGAGAAGGCCCTTCCCCTAGTAGCCACTCTCCTAGCCTCTTTTGGAGGGGGCTCTCTGAGAAGGACCTCTGAAGAGGATCTCAGGGTTCGGGTAGGCACGTATGGGACGGGACATTCCTTCTGATAACCTGGCCCCAAACCGTTTAGGGCTTTCAATGTCAATGTTAGCACTTTGAATCGGGCCCGGACTTCAATTGGTAACCAAGGTAGCTCATATAGGACTGGCGTAATGTGTTCTTGTTGGCCAGTCCCCGTTAGCAGCCGTGCTGCTCTATTTTGAACCAATTGAAGTCTCCAGACCGTTTTCAAAGGGAGCCCCACGTAGAGTGCGTTACAACAGTCCAAACGAGAGGTTACCAGAGCGTGAATCACCGTTGCTAGGCTCTGCCTGTCCAGATAGGGTCGTAGTTGGTAAATCAGCCTAAGCTGATAAAAGGCGCTCCTTGTCACCGAGTCCACTTGTGACTCCAGTGGCAGTTCGGAGTCCAGGAGCACCCCCAAACTACGAACCCTGTCCTTTAGGGGGAGTACAACCCCATCCAGGGGAGGCTGAGTATCCTCCCTCCGGACAGATGATCTGCCCACAAACAGCACTTCCGTCTTGTCTGGATTGAGTTTCAGTTTATTGGCCCTCATCCAGTCCATTACCAGGCCCAGACACTGATTCAAAACAGCCTCACCTGAGTTTGATTAAAGAGAGGTAGAGCTGATTCTCATCCGCATATTGGTGACACATCAGCCCAAACCTCTGGATGACCTCTCCCAGCGGTTTCATGTAGATGTTAAAGAGCATGGGGGATAAAATGGAGCCCTGCGGTACTCCATGGCATAATTGCCATGGTGCAGAGCAATAATCCCCCAGTTTATAACACCTTTAATGGAGCGGAACTAATAGACTACCAGGAATTTCACACTGTCAACAGAAGAGTACATAAAGCTTAATGGAGTGTAGTACTCCAATCCACATATGGTCTGCACAGCAGAGTTCATACAAAGTAGCAGGCTTGCAAAACACAGAGAAGTAATTGACATACAGAGAGTGTAACTTACTAGGCTAACTTTGCTGATTGGACAGCCGGTCTGCGAGCACCGTGTCCGGGGTTGGTGTAGCTTCGTCTCTGACTGGAGTCGGGGACCTGATCCATGCGTTCCTGCACCGTGCTTCCAACAACCCATTCTTTCAGGAGGTTCCTTATTTACCCTTCCCTCGTCCCCCTCCCCTTCTTTGATGACAAATTGAGCAGGTTCCACCCAGCGGGGCTTGTGGCGCTTTCCTGGTACTTGGGGACACTTTGCAGCTCTTTGAGACTGCGCCCCCCCTTACCTGGATGTTATGCAGTTCCTTGGGGGTAAATGTAAATGTGCCCTATTGAAGTAGATGCAGATGTAGACATGTAAAGCCGGTCTGCCCAGAACTGTGTCTCCTCTGCCTAGGGTGGGGATTATGCAGACGGATGGAGGGAGATGGGCGGGCAACAGAAAGGAAAAAAGTATGTCAGGGTTCAGAAACTGTGTGCTCAGGCTTTCTCTCCACACTTATATTGTGTTTTGTTGTATTTCATGGTATTAACTGTTGTGAACTGCCCAGAGAGCTTTGGCTACTGGGCAATATAATAATGTCATAAATGAATGAATGAATTCATCATGCTAAGGGAAATTTATCCAGTTATGTGAGGAGTGAAATAATTAACAAAGAGGTGAAGGTCAACTCAGATTGAATTATAGGAGTCCAGAAGTAAGTTTCAGCACTGAGGAGTAGTACACATATAGACTTGCAGCTCAGGGTAAGGAATGATGCCTCCCTTCCTTCTTCCCTCCCTTACTGGCTTTAAACCATGATCTTGTGCATCTCTTCCTTTTGACATACTGGCCTTTCTGGTGGTGGCACCTCAAGGCCTTCCTTCAATGGATGCTGTCTGTCTCTGGGGACATAGTTCTCAAAGTCAGGCAAATGGGTGGGACTCTTCAGGTTTTGATATTCCTGAGGTTCTCCTGTGGCTACCAAGTGGGAATTTCCAGGTCTCCAAGCAAAGGAAGACCTGAATTGTACTTCCAGACAAGGTATTCCTCCTCCAGTGTTTCCCTGGACACTGATTGTCCATCTGTCTGCCCTCTCAGGAGCAGCCTGTCCTCACTTATTTGGCTCTCCCTGCCAGCACCATCCTCTTCCTGCTCCTTCCTAGAGCTTTCAAGCCACAACTTGAGTCTCAGCAGTTGCTGCTGCAGCTTCACTTTTCCCTGCAGCTGTGGTGCATTTCCCTTATCATCAACAGGCAGTGCTGTGTGTTAACTCCACACTCAGACTCAGCTGCCCGCCACCTCTCTGCCTTGGTGTTTTCAGCAAAAGAAGGAGAAGAAGGACTTGATCTGTGTTTAGGCCTGTGTATAGAAAGCCCTAAAAAAAAATTAGAATCCAAGTACCTAAAAGATTGCCTCCTCCAATATCAACCAACTTGTGCTTTAATATTGTCCAGGGAGACCCAACACATGTTCCCACCAGTGGGCGTGGCCCATGGTATGGTGACTTGAGATAGGGCATCCTTGGTGGTGGCACCCTGACTCTGGAATTCTGGCCCTAGAGAAGTAGAGTTGGCCCCAATGTTGCAGAATATAAGGCAATATCTAAAATATATATTTGTTCACCAAGGCTTTGATATGTTACCTGGCCCTGGATCCTTAGTACTTTTACACTGTTGTGTTGTGTCATTTTCTTGTTTTACTTTCATGGTTAATATTTTTAATGATGCATAACAGCGCCATCCAGTGTGGATGCCCGTAACACTCTGAACTTGAAGGATTATGGGCATCCAATCAAGGATGGAAACAGTGTGGAGGCAAAGCTCACCTCCACGCTTCTCCCACCCCACACAGGACCGGTGCAGGGCAGTTTGGCGCCCTAGGCTAAATTATATTTAGCGCCCCCCCTCTTGTGCCGTGCTTTGCTCCGGAGCCCCCCTCCGGAGCAAAGCAGCCCTGCTCTGCAAAACCCGCCGCCGCCCGCCGCCGCCCCCCCACCTACCTTCCCCCCGCCCTGGCCGCCGCCTCCTCCTCCAAAGAGGAAGTGACGCGACGGGACCCCTGCGCTCTGTTTTTGGCCGGGGGAAACCAGGGCAACAGGGCTGTTTAAGCCCTCTTGCCCTGGTTCCTCCCGCCAAAACAGAGAAGGTAGCGGAGAAGGTAGCAGAGAACAGAAGCAGCGCGGAGAAGGTAGGTGGTGGGGGTCCGGTGGGGGGGCGGGGGCGGGGGCGGGGGCGGGGGCGGCGCCCAGGCTCGGCCCCACCACTACCTCCGGGCACAATCCCCCCCGGGCACAATCCCCCCGCACTGACCTGGCTTTGTCGGTGAGGCAGGCGGGCGGGGCAGGAGCGCGCTGGCAGCGAAGAGGAGCGCAGCGTTTCTGCGCCCTCTTCAGCTATGCGCCCTAGGCAATAGCCTAGTTTGCCTAGCGGTAGCGCCGGCCCTGACCCCACAAAACACTTAGAAGGCTGATTTAGACCGTCTAAGTGTTTTGCCCCTGCTCAGGGGAGGAGGGGCTGAGGCCCCGCCAGGATATGTCATATCCCGGTGGAGCAACACTCCTCCCTCCCCCCAGATTGCCATCCACCTTTTTTGGTTGCATTCATTTACTTGTGAGCAATCACTTATGCAGCCGCATCCTACTCATGTATATTCAGAAGTCAGTCAGTCACTCCCCAGTCACTCTGTTTCTCATCATGTTATCCTACAGTTAGGGTAAAGTTAATTGTTTAGACTTCACCACAAACTCAGTGCTTACAGGTAGCCGCCACTATCAATAGATAAAACACACCTTTTTGATAAACCGAAAGGGAAAAATATAATGCATACTGAAGAAGAATGGAGATATGTAAAACCTTATATACAAGCATACATTTGTTTATTAATCGGATTTTAATCATATTGCTAGCATAGAACCATCGTATACATCAGAAACTATATCATAAAGCCCCATAGCACGGTTATAGCATAACTTTGGCCAACAAGCCAAACCAAGGCAAGCTGGCAAAGCCATGGAAGGTCACAGAAAGGGGAACCGAAGAAGGTGCAAGCACTAGATGTTTGCTGACTTGGTAGCTAGAGGACAAACAATCAGTGCTGTGACCTCGAAGTCTAAAGGGCAGACTGGGGCAATGATGGTTGCTGAAATGACATTGGAGGGAATTACGGGTAATAACATAAGGAGAAACATGCAGGATCAGACCAGAGCCCATCTAGTTCAGCATTCTGCTCACACAGTGGACAACCAGCTGCCAGTGGAATCCTTCAAGTAGCCGGGGCCCAAACCATTTAGGATTTTATAGGTCAAAACCAGCATTTCCTCCCAATCCTTGCAGCAGAAGATGCCCCATATTTCTTGATCAGCATGCAACCCATGAGAAAGCAACAGGCCCTGGATCCACTCCAGAATGTTTTTCTGCCCATTACTGCAATACGTGGTTCTGGCCAGATTCTGGTGGGGTTGAATATGAATCAGATGCCATCTGTCATTTTCATCATGAGATGCTCCTTTGTATTCAGACCAGGCTTCAGTAAAATAATGTAGCATTTGGGAAGAAAGATGCAGCCCATTAAGCCAGCACTGGAGGCCAAGATGGAGAAGACCTGCACGGCCACCATGTATTTCCCCTTCGTGCTCAGATAGGCGGGCACAAAGGACATCCAAATGCTGCAAAAGACCAGCATGCTGAAGGTGATCAGCTTGGCTTCATTGAAGGCTCCGGGCAGCTTCCTGGCTAGGAAAGCCACCATGAAGCAGATGGCAGCCAGGAAGTCTGTGTAGCCAAGGGCAGTGTAAAACATGACATCAGAATGCATTGCATTGCAGTAGGATCTCTCTAGGCTGGGAGTGTATATCGGTGTCTGGGAATGGAGGAGAGATCCCCAGCCAGATGGTGCAGATGCCAGCCTGAATACTGGAACAGGAAAATACAATGGTGTTGGCCAAACTCTTCCACAGCCATCTCTTTGCCCTGTTCCCTGGCTTTGTGGACAGGAAGGCCAGCACCCCAGTTATCGTTTTGGCCAACACCGAAGAGATGGCAACTGAGAAGACGAGGCTGAGGGACATTTGTCGAAGAAGGCAGGTTGCTTTCCTTGGCCAGCCAATGAACAGGAAGGAGGTCAAGAAGGAAAGCAACAGGGAGATGAGGAGAATGTAGGAGAGGTCCCGGTTGTTGGCTTTGACAACTGGAGTTTCAAGATATTTAATGAAAATGCCTAACACAAAGCCTGTGGTTACGGACCAGAATAGGGCAAAGGAAGTCAGGATGATCCCCAGAGGTTCCCCATAGGACAGAAAGTTTACAACCTTGGGTACACATCGATCTCTGGCCATGTTTGGATGCTGGTCCTCTGGACAATTGGTGCAACAGTCTGTATCTGAGAAGTACGGATTCAGCATTGCTCACATTTCTCTTAAATCTGTATTCCTTAATTTAAACATCTATAGTCTACCTTTCTGCCTGAGAGGCCGCTAAAGTGACCAACAAATGAAAGTGTAATCAAAAATTAAAACACAACAAAAAGAAGCAGCTGCTGCAAAAACCCACACAAGACATGTGTGATAGAGCTCATCCTTGTTGGATACATTCTCTCAGGACCTAAGACAGGGGATTGGCTTGTGGTCTTACCTTGGAACTTCTGATTGGCCCCTGTGGGAAGAGGAAGCTAGACTAGCTAGGCTTCTGGTCTGATCCAGCATTGCTCTTCTCATATGCCTATGTTCCCTGAGTAGCTGGGGGAGGAGGAAGAATGCATTTCCTCCAGCAACAACACCAGTGTGGTGTAGTGGTGAGAGTGTTGGACTGGGACTCGGGAGATCCGGGTTCTATTCCCCGCTCGGCCATGAAACTCACTGGGCGACTTTGGGTCAGTCACGGACTCTCAGCCTAACCTACCTCACAGGGTTGTTGTGAGGATAAAATGAAGAGGAGGATTATGGGTTCCTTGCAGGAAAAAAGGCGGGGTATAAATACAATAAATAAAAAATAATAAATAACTAAAAATTGTTGTGAATGATGCCTGTTGTAATACTAAGTAGTTTAGGTTGGCATAGTGTTAAATGGGCAACACTATGGAATATGTGTTGGAATATGGAGTTCACATATTCAGGTTTGCCTTCGGGCAAGGAAGCAAAAGAACTGGCAGACTTGATCAAGGTCATGCCTGAGCAAAGTGTCACCTTTGGCCCAGTGTGGTAAATGTACAGTTTTTTGTGACCAGGGGATCTGGAGCAAGGGTCATGCTAAATTGTGTTCAGCTGGGGTGACATCATGCCTTGATGCAGCTGGCATTACCTCATATTAGCATGTGACTGTACAGTAGTGTATAAAAGGTGTGTAAAGTCTTTGTGTTCTTGTTGGGGGAAAAGGAGTTTAATTGGATTAGTGATTATTGATGATAGAGCATTCTGTAAGTAAAGAGATAGTTTGTGTGTCTAGACTGTATCTGTTTTTGTCTGACATACGGTTCTCTTTCACTTTTGTATCATAGCACTCTGTGTATGTTCTGTTCATGTTTTTGCAAGTCTTAGTTTTAGTAAACCTCTGTGTTTAAAAGAAACAGACTTGTCGTTTTGCTTTTTGCCTACTGGCCTAGCACACGTTTCTCACACTACCCTAACTCCACAGCACGATTCTGCAGCCACTGGGACAAGGTTGTTTAACTTTGTTTTTCCCCCGGCGGCTCAGATTTCCAACAGGTTATGGGCCCAGCAGTGGCACATGGGTATTGAGATACGTGGAGTTTTGTTTTTGGCTAAGGTCCAGTAAGGTTTTTTGTTTGGGTGCAGAGAAGTTTTGATCGCTGCAAAGTTCCTGGATAGGGCTATGTATCGCTGGTCCTTCTCTAGCAGAAAACCCTGCAAAGCTGGAAGAACAGACGGCTGAGGAGGTGAAGTCCGAGCCGGAGTCACAGAGTGATCCTCTGAAGATAGAGGAGGGAAGAATTCCTGTACCAGCTCCCACTGTGAAGCCCGTGGACGGCGTTCCGATGGCGGTGATGCAGCAGTATCCGGGAGTGGTGGTGGACAAGCTGACGGGTGAGAATTACCTAGCTTGGGAATTCAAGACCAGAATGCTTCTGATGCGGGAGAATTTGTGGGACATTGCTGTTGTTGATCCCCCGTACGACCCAACCCCTGAAGAGAGCAGACGGATGCAGAGAGCTCATGCAATGATTGTGTTGTCTCTGTCGGATTCACAACTCATGCATGTCTGGTCTCTGGAGAATGCCGCCGACTGCTGGAAAACTCTCAGGAAAATTCATGTTTGGGACTCTGCAAGCTCCAAAATTTTGTTGGCACGGCAACTGTACAAGAAACAGCTGCTGCCCGGGGAGAAGGTGTCTGACCACTTGCAAGTAATACAGGAGCTACTGATGAAACTTGCTGAGCGGGGTCAGAAATACCAAGAAATCCACCAAGTCCAGATTGTCTTGTCGTCTCTGGATGAAAGCTGGGACTTGCTGCTGAACAGTGTTGCTTCGCTTCCAGAGGATGATTTAACCATGGATTATCTAGCTGGCCGTCTCCTTGAAGAGGAGGAGAGGAGAAAAGCAAAGCAGCAGGAGAAGCAGACGACAGCTCCCTCCAACCGAAGGAATTCGTGCCGAGGAGGGGTGAGAGTGTCGGGTTACAGTGCAGAGAAGCCGAGAAATGCCGGAGAGGAAACGGAGACAGCTTTGAGCATGAGAAAGTGCTACAAATGCGGGAAACCGGGGCACATTAAAAGGCAATGTAAAGCGAACTTACAGAAGGGCTTTCCACAGAAGAAGAAGCACCAGGAAGATGGACTATGTAATAACTCTGTGTCAGCTACTGTAAGGGTAAATGTGAGTCAGCCTACGTCAAGGTGGATTCTTGATAGTGGGAGTTCAAAGACCATATCTAACTCGTCTTTGCCGTTTGTGTCGTTTAGCAAAGTGTCTAAGGAAAACAGTAGTCATACTGTCACATTGGCAGATGGGAGCACGTGTCCTATTGTGGGTGAGGGGAAATGTAGAGTACCCTATCTAGATACTGAAATGGAGAATGTTCTGTGTGTCCCCAGTTTGGATTATAGCCTATTGTCTGTGTCCTGTCTTACCGGTGTTGGGTATGAAGTGGTGTTCACAAAATCTGGCTGTGAAATCCAGAAAGGTGGGAAGCTTGCCGCTAAAGCCTCCCTGGTTAATGGGCTATACGTGTTGTCTCCCAGCATTGCCATGGTTCAAAATACACCATTACACGATAATTGTTTACACAAGTTTCATAGGAGATTAGGGCATTCCGGGTTTAATGTAATACAGAAGACTGCTGAGTCTTGTACTGGTGTTACTTTGAAAGGGTGCCGAAAGTTTCTCAACTGTGCTGTGTGCAAACAAGCAAAATCTCAGGTGCAGTCAATAAGCAGGAAATCAAACAGGCAAGCAAATGAAATGTTTGAGCTGGTGCACTCAGATGTGTGTGGTCCCTTCAAGCCCAGTGAAGGTGGTGCAAAATATGTGTTCCTGGTAATGGATGAATATTCAAAGTTCACATGGGTGTATCTGTTGAAGAAAAAGGCTCAGTGTTTTTCTGTCTTTCGTGACTGGGTAGCTTATGCAGAAAGACAATTTAACACAAAAGTACAAACTCTACAAACAGACCGGGGTGGGGAGTACTTGAGCTGGGAGTTTCAGAAGTTTATGAAACAAAATGGTATTATGCACAAGGTCACAAATACTGGGATTGTGTCTGGAAAATTCAGGTCGCTCCAACAAATCATGAGGTGTTTGTTAACTGACGCTGGTCTGAGTACAAACTCGCATTTTTGGGGTGAGGCAATCCTGGCAGCCAATTATTTGTGCAACAGGACCTGGTCTGCGGTGATTGACAATATGCCGTATACAAAACTATTTGGGAGGACGCCTGATCTTGGCCACCTCCGAGTCTGGGGTAGTTTTGCATACGTGCATATTCCTAAATCATTGAGGAGAAAGGGAGACCCAAGATCACAAAGGTTGCGTTTTGTGGGGTATGCGGGAACTGGGAAATCCTGGAGGTTTTCACGTGGGAATGCCAGAGTGATAATTTCCCAGAACGCTGACTTTGTTGAGGAAGGCTGGCAACATGTTCATGCAAATCCGGAAGTTTTAATTCCTTTAGATGTCTCTGAGTCAGCTAAGCCGCAGCAGCTGGCGAGAGAGGGGGGTCAAAGTAGCCCAGGGAATTCAAAACAGTCTTTGGGAGAAGCCGACACAAATGGGGAAGGGC
Source organism: Shinisaurus crocodilurus (assembly GCA_021292165.1). NCBI lineage: Eukaryota > Metazoa > Chordata > Lepidosauria > Squamata > Shinisauridae > Shinisaurus > Shinisaurus crocodilurus. The sequence goes on from CM037882.1 coordinate 18,561,167, forward strand.
AAGCCAAGGCAGAAGCCGAGGCAGAAAGTGCTGAGAGTGAGATACGCAGATCTCAAAGGAGTACTAAAGGTGTTCCACCCCAGAGCTTTGTTATAGGCGGTGCCAGAGTTTGCAATGTAACATATGTTGAGCCAGAAAACTTAGAACAAGTAAACAATTTGCCAAATGCAGAAAAACAACGGTGGTTTGAGGCAATGAGAAATGAAATGGATTCATTCAAACAAAAACAATGTATATACAGAGGTTGTTGCACCAGCAGGGGTGAAAATAACTGGCAGTAGGTGGATTTTCAAACGGAAGGTGTCTATTTCGGGCGAATCCATTTTCAAATCAAGACTCGTGGCCAGGGGTTTTTCACAAAGAAAGGGTGAGAGTTATGACGAAACTTTCTCTCCAACTGCAAAAGCAGAAACAGTAAGACTGCTACTGTCGTTAGCTGCAAAAAGGAATTTAATGGTGCACCATTTAGATTTCACCACGGCGTATCTAAATGCTCCTCTGGAGGAGGAAATATACATGGAGCCTGCTCCAGGTTTTGAATGTGAGCAGGGAAAGGTCTGGTATCTAAAGAAAGCAGTGTATGGGTTAAAGCAGTCTGCCAGAGCATGGAACATATGTCTAAACGAAACACTGGTGCAAAGTGGGTTCAAACGTGGTATAGCTGACCCGTGTCTGTATACTAAGGGTTCAGGAAACAATTTCATGGTGCTAATCACGTTTGTGGACGATATTTTGTGTGCTGGGTCAAACAGCAGTCAGATATCAACATTTGCACAGCAACTAGGACAAAAGTTTAAAGTAAAATCTCTGGGTGAAGTGTCACAGTATCTGGGTGTTCAGGTGGTTAGAACAAAGGAGTCCATTTGTCTAAACCAGAAACACAAGGTGGTAGCATTACTAGAAAAATACGGTATGCTGGAGTGTGCACCTGTACTGATACCTATGACCACAGATTTTGTGAAGTCCGTGAGTGCAACAGACAAAGTGTTTCAGGAGGTTGAATTATATCAATCATTGGTTGGCAGTTTGCTATATCTGGCTCAGTGGTCACGGCCAGATATAGCAGCCAGTGTGGGAGTTTTGTGTAGGTTCACGGCACAACCCACTGTTCCGGCATAGAACGCAGCAAAGAGAGTCTTACGATATCTCAAAAGCACCCTAGACATTTGTTTAAGTTTACCGGTACAAGGTTCAGAAAACTTACAAATTTGGGTGGATTCTGACTGGGGAAATTGTGTGTTAACCAGGAAATCAGTCAGTGGCATGGTTATGCAATTAGGAAACACAATTGTAAACTGGGTATCAAAGAAACAGACAACTGTGGCCACATCCAGTTGTCAGGCAGAAATGGCAGCAGTTTCTTTGGCATGTGGAGAGACAACATGGTTCATACAACTACTCAAAGATATGGGAATCAATCAAAAGCTACCGGTGGAGGTCTTTTGTGACAGTACTGCATGCATATCTTTGGCGAACACAGAAAATCTAAAAGCCCAGACTAAACATGTAGCGGTGAAATTCTGCAATGTTAGAGACCACATACAAACGGGTGCAATAAAACTGGTGTACTGTCCATCAGAGGGGAATTTGACGGATGTAATGACAAAGGCTCTGCCCAGGCCAAAATTCCAAGAAACAATTACAAAGTTTGGTATGCTGTCCTAATGTGTAATAAATGTTTAGTAAATACAATAAAGCTTCTAGCCACTCAGGCAAGGAGGGGTGTTGGAATATGGAGTTCACATATTCAGGTTTGCCTTCGGGCAAGGAAGCAAAAGAACCAGCAGACCTGATCAAGGTCATGCCTGAGCAAAGTGTCACCTTTGGCCCAGTGTGGTAAATGTACAGTTTTTTGTGACCAGGGGATCTGGAGCAAGGGTCATGCTAAATTGTGTTCAGCTGGGGTGACATCATGCCTTGATGCAGCTGGCATTACCTCATATTAGCATGTGACTGTACAGTAGTGTATAAAAGGTGTGTAAAGTCTTTGTGTTCTTGTTGGGGGAAAAGGAGTTTAATTGGATTAGTGATTATAGATGATAGAGCATTCTGTAAGTAAAGAGATAGTTTGTGTGTCTAGACTGTATCTGTTTTTGTCTGACATACGGTTCTCTTTCACTTTTGTATCATAGCACTCTGTGTATGTTCTGTTCATGTTTTTGCAAGTCTTAGTTTTAGTAAACCTCTGTGTTTAAAAGAAACAGACTTGTCGTTTTGCTTTTTGCCTACTGGCCTAGCACACGTTTCTCACACTACCCTAACTCCACAGCACGATTCTGCAGCCACTGGGACAAAGTTGTTTAACTTTGTTTTTCCCCCGGCGGCTCAGATTTCCAACAAACTAAGACCTCTCAGTTTTACAAAAAAACACTACAGCCTTTTTTACTCTCCCCACACACCCCAAAAAACTCTTCTGGAGAATCTTGAGCTACTGGTCTTATGCTGTTGGGGACACCCTCTCATGCCACTCTGTGTGTCTGTTTGCCTCTCTGTCCTTCTCTGATGCCCTTTTGGGTTTGTGTCTTGTCTGAACGTGGATTGTGCTGCTATTCTGCTCACCTCCCTAGATCTCTTATTGGAAATTTAGGAAACCTTTAAACACTGCTCACTCCGTACCACACTATGTATGTCCACTCAAAAGTAATTTGATTGTATCAGTGCAGCTTGCTCTCTTACAGAGCAGAAAATGTGCATTGTTGTGAAGAAAGGCTGGGGGCTCTTGCCACCCAGTCTTTTACCCAAGACCAGAGATCCAAGGTGCAAGACTGCCAGCCTTAGCTCTGCAGTCTTGACCTGACTCCCTCAGGGACTTGCCCTTGTCTATACTCTAGATTTAGCGCTGAACCACAGAGCAACCACACACGCCATGTGGGGTAAAACCAGGAAGCTTTATTCAAGGTAAACAGATTACAACAAAAGGTGGGAAATTAGGGAAGGAGACAAGGTAGGGAGACACTTTGGTATAAACAGTAGAGCTATAAAACAACAAAGCTGGTTCCTTATATCTCCCAGGCACTCACTTGCCCTGGGGGTCGGTCTTCTTCAGGGCTTGTTTCAGCAAAGCCCTATTACATGTGCAGACCACCACACCCACCCTAAGGTCCGGGATGGGTGGCCCTCTTCAGGGCTTACCTCAGCCAAAGCCCTCATTCAGCTAATTTCACGAGGAGCTACCTGGGGCTGGATCCAGAGGCCAGCTCCGGAGTCCAGACTGAAAGCCTGGACCTCTTCGCAGCTTGCTGCCCATGATCAACAACCAAAACCAGAAGCCACAGCTGGCAATATAGATTCTCCCCCCCCCCTCTTTTCAGTAGCCCAGCTGTCTTTGGCCAATCAGGATGAACTTCACCTGGCCAGGCAGGGGGGTGGATGACTCATGACTAGTGGGCTGCATTTGCATACTAAAGGGCCTTGAGGGGCCATGCCTCATCAGATAACTTATGCACATTTCACCCCTCCCAGCCTTTAGCTGGGATTACTTGGTTTACACATGAGGGTGTGTGTGTGTGTGTGTGTGTGTGTGTGTGTGTGTGTGTGTGTGTGATGCAGGCTTTTTCTCCACAATTGTATTATATAATCTTATACAAAATGCTTGTTTTATGTATGATGATTTCTATTGTGTATGTATTTACTATGTCATTCATGTACATACTTTGCCACCCACAGAAAAAGTACTGTGGTCTCTTTTGGGTTGTGGTAAGTGTTGGGGGAGGGCTGTCGTGAATTTAAACATTTACCACTCCAGCACCAACACCAACAGCTGGCTCTGTATGAAGCAGCCTTCTCCATCCTGGAGCCCTCCACAGGGATTGGACTTCACATTCCATCAGCCCCAGCCAACATGGCCAATGGTGAGAAGTTGTCATTCAAAACATCTGGAGGGCACCATGTTGGGGTAGGCTGGCATAAAGCAATACAGCTGGGTCCTCAGAAAACAGTCCATAAGGTGCTGGATTTAAAAAAATAGAGAAGCCAAGAAAGGTTCCCCCTTTTTAAAAAACCTCTTTTAAAGTCTTCACAGAAGACGTCTGAGTGAATCCTTGCCCTCCTTCCCAAGGGAGCAGCATCCTTTCCTCTGGAGCCCACCTACCTTCCTGAGTGGAGATGGTCCCTTCTGCATATGGAGTGCAAACATAGCAGCAAACCGGCTCTCCTTCTTTCACTATCCTGGCGTAACCAGGCTGGCAGCTTTCGGAGCACCTGGAATGAGGCACCGTCTAATCATAAAGAAAATGTGCATCAAGAAATAAGTGCAGGGGTGTGTGTGTCTTGTTTTCTATGGAAGTAAATCCTAGGGTGCTTTGAGACAGCTCCTAGTGCTAGAATGCTGGACTAGATGGACCCTTGGTCTGATCCAGCATGGTTCCTCTTGTGTTCTTACCTTCTCATGTTCTTAACCCACCAGCAGGACAAGAGTGCAACAGCACCCTCCCGCCCATGTTGCCCAGCAACTGGTGTTGTATAGGATACTGTAGAGTTGTAAAAAGTGCAGAAAAAGGCAACTAAAATGATCAAGGGGACGGAGCAACTCCCCTATGAGCAAAGGTTACAACAGCTGCGATTGTTTAGCTTAGAAAAACGGTAAGAAGGGGAGACATGATAGAGGTTGCAAAATGATGCATGGTGTGGAGAAAGTGGACAGGAAGACATTTGCTTCCACTTTTATAATACAAGAACCCAAAGGGATCATCCTATGAAGCTGATTGGTGGATGCTTCAGGACCGGACAGATAAAAGGAAGTTTGTCTTCACACAGCGCATAGATAAACTGTGGAGAAAGCCAACTTAAGCCCCCTGCCTGACACACACACACTCACTAAGGAGGGGGGAAGGAGACTCAGGGGGGAGAGACAGCCAGTCTCCACAGATGCTAAAGGGGACAAACAACATCTACATAGAATCACCCTAGGGGGGAAGGCAGGAAGCATCACCAGGTTTGTCAATGCTCTTGCATATCAGCTCTATCTACATAAGACTTGAATACTTCTCTAGAGCAGACGCTTCGGCACCATTAAGAAATGGCCACTCAACACCATAGGATGGGACTATTAAGCAAGTGGCTTCAAAGGGACCCCACCCCACGGGGGGAAGGCGTCACTTCACCTGACCTAAAAGGCCGCCCCTCAGGAGGGTGTCAACCCACCTGATCACGGAGGGAGGGGCTACCTGAAACACCAAGGTATAAAACACCCTGCACAAGAGAACTTGGTTGTTGGACCTGATCAGCAATCTTACCCATGCCTGGGGTAAGGGAACGAAGGATCAGCAACCCCGGGTAGCAGAACCCGGCGCGCTCTAGCTAGCTGGAATCACTGGCCGCTTGGGTTGACCGGACCCCCAGGAAACCAAGCTGAAATCACTCACAAGCCGCTTGGGTAGACTGGACCTCTGCCGGGAACCCAGCTAGCCGCTTGGGTAGACCGGGCCTCCGCCTGGAACTCAGCTAGCCGCTTGGATAGACCGGGCCTCCGCCGGGAACCCAGCTAGCCGCTTGGGTAGACCGGGCCTCCGCCGGGAACCCAGCTAGCAGCGTGTGGTTGACCGGGCCTCTGCCGGGACCCGAGCTAAACTAACTAGCTGAGAGCCCTGAAATCACGTTGTCCTTGAGACTTTTGCTTGCTACTTTGTACCGTGCTGATAAGCTGTATTGCTGGCGTGGGTCTGGGTTTGTGAAGGTAATTTTGTAAATAAACTTGTTTGCTAAAAGATACTTTTGTGGCTATAAGTTATCCCTTTGTTCTGGGCTAAGGTGAGGCGCTAGGGACCTCGGAGAAGGCCCGCCCCAAGACTCGCTACCCCCTTAGCATTGAACCCGCGCAGAAGATCAGGTTGTCAGTCTTCCACTTAAACTATGGAATTCACGTCCACAAGATGTAGTGATGGCCCCCACTTTGGACAGTTTTAAAAGGGGATCAGACAAATTCTGATTCATGGTGGAAAACGCTATCAACGGCTGCTAGTCCTGACTGGCTATATTCTACATCCAGTATTGGAGGCAGTAAGCCTGTGTACACCGGTTGCTGGGGAACATGGGTGGGAGGGTGCTGTTGCACTCATGTTATAAGAACATAAGAAGAGCCATGCTGGATCAGACTAAAGGTCCATCTCTTCTTGTACTCCTCTGTTCACATAGTGGCCAACCAGCTGCCCACGCGAACCCACAAGCAGGACAGGAGTGCAGAGGCACCAAGCGTCAGCACATAAATGAGTTAAGCAACCGTGCGAGGTGAAGATAATCGATATTTACTTATCTACTTATTTATATATTAAATTGTCCCAGGAAATCTGTTATAACTCATAAATTATCAGCTGATGCCAAAACAAGGGCCTAGCAAAGGGAGCTAAGTCCCAGGAGGGACCCTTTACAATTGGGAGGTAAATCCCATGGGGGGAATCCAGCAGGTACTTACAGTTCATAGAATCACAGAATAGTACAGTTGGAAGGGGCCTAAAAGGCCATCAAGTCCAACCCCCCACTCAATGCAGGGACCCAAGTCAAAGCATCCCTGAAAGATGGCTGTCCAGTTGTACCTTGAATGCCTCCAGGGTGGGAGAGCCCACTACCTCCCTAGGTAGTTGGTTCCATTGGTGTAGTGCTCTAACAGTCAGGAAATTTTTCCTGATGTCCAGGCAGAATCTGGCTTCCTGTAACTTGAGCCCATTATTCCGTGTCCTGCAATCTGGGATGATCGAGAAGAGATCCTGGCCCTCCTCTGTGTGACAACCCTTCAAGTACTTGAAGAGTGCTATCATATCTCCCCTCAATCTTCTCTTCTGAAGGCTAAACATGCCCAGTTCCTTCAGTCTCTCCTCATAAGGCTTTGTTTCCAGTCCCCTGATCATCTTTGTTGCCCTAATTGATGGAACCCATAAATGTTGGTCTGGGGAGGTCTAGAAAACCCCCAAGATAGAGGTAGGGTCAGGGAGATTTTGGAGCCAGATAGAATAAAGCATATTTTCATGCCAAAAAATTACCATACATAATGCTCAAAAGTGCATCTGAGTTTTCATTTGAGTTAAAAAAAATCAAAACACACACACACACACACGGGTTTTTTCTTTAAATCTTTTATATTTGACAAAGAACAAATAATATAGAAGGCAGAATAAAGAAAAATTAACTGAATGAACAACTGTCGTCCTGAAGGCCCAAAAACTAATTTGCAGGGCTTAAAGTTGTACCCAAGCCTTAAAAATTAATTTACACAGCCTAGAAATGCACCCAAATTGTAAAAAGAAAAAGGAAGACCAACTTTCATATCTTCTGGCAGCGGCTGCTTTCTGTTTAGGGTCTGGAAGGATTCAAATTGGATGCCAGGCTTGCAGGCTGCCCACCCCACACCTCTCTCTTTTACACGCGCACACAATTCAGAAACAAAAATTAAACACACACACACAGAGACTCTGCTCAGCTTCCTGCTGCTGCTGCTGCTGCTGCCGCCTACTGAAGAGAACGAGACTTGGCTCTGGACTCTCTGTGAGTCCATATTCTGAATCCTGACTGTAGCTTCACACACCAGCCATGTGCTGCAGGTGTTGCGCTCTGATAGGGCTGGGCATTCTTAAGGTCACCCACAATGGCCTGAGGAGAAAGGCCGGGAGTTTTTTGGTCTGCCTCATTGGTTGCAGCTTGCAGGATCCAATGAGACTTTGTAACAGCCACATCACAATAGCAGCCTTTACCATTTAAATAATTTCCAGCTCAGCATTTTTGATACATGCACAATTTCGTATTTGGTATTTTAGAGGGGGAAATATTGCTAGCATTGAAATTTTCTCACGGAACTCCTATTCACATTGTGCGGAACACCTGGGTTCCACAGAACACAGCTTGGGAAACACTGTGCTAAGTAAACGGAAATTGAATCTAGCTACCAGCATGATAAGAGTTTGCAGAGCTGGAGCTCTGTTGCCTTGAAGAAGGCAGGACTAGGACTGGAGAAGGCTCCTCCCACTGAAGTCCCACCTCTGAACCAAGTGGGAGGAGCAACCCAGTGATAACCTCCACCACTCAAGGAGAGCCCTCCCTTACCTGAGCTGAGCTCAAAGCAACGCTTTCCACTTCACAGCAAAAAGGAGCGGATCTGGAATACATCACTGATGTTTTACTTCTGCCTTTGAGGATAGAAAAAAAAGGCAGGATACGTCTTTTTATGCCAGTTAATTTATTTATTATATTTATACCCCGCCTTTTCTCCTGCAAGGAGCCCAAGGTGGCTTACATAATCTTCCTCCTCCTCTCCGTTTTATCCTCACAACAACTCTGTGAGGTAGGTTAGGCTGAGAGTCGGTGACTGGCCCAAAATCACCCAGTGAGTTTCATGGCAGAGCGGGGACTAGAACCCAGATCTCCAGAGTCCCAGTCCAACACTCTAACCACTACGCCACACTGGCTCTCAGTGTTTTCACACTGGTTCCTTGTGTGAAAACATCATCCCATTTGCCTTGGGGCACAATCTGTGGAATGTATTTACGGGACAATGGAAAGGCAGTGGAAAGTCTTACTGGGACACTGATCAACTTTGGGTAATAAAGAAAAGTAGAAGAAACCTTGTATGCCCACCACTTGGCAACACAGAAAGGTCTGGCCCCACCCCTGATCAATACAAAAAATGCAGGATGAGACAGTGGCTCACGCTGGCTCAGCTTGTCTGAGCGTGAAAAGCTAAGCAGGGTCAGGCCTGGTTATTACTTGGATGGGAGACCCCTCCTCTAGTTTTCTGCATTGAGCAGGGGGTTGGACTCGATAGTCTTGTAGGCTCCTTCCAACTCTATGATCTATGAATGGGCAGCTGCTGCTGCTACTATTACTTCCTTGTCTTCCTCTTCCTCTCACTTTCCATTTCTCTCTGCTTTTAAAGCCTGTGCTTTTTGGTTTCTTGGAAAGGCTTAGTATGCTATGTGACTTAGAATGAGTTATTATGATTTAGCTCTCAGATACACAAGAATGTATGAAGAGCCCTGCTGGATGAGACTAAAGGCCCACCTTGTCCAGCATTCTGTTCACACAGTGGCGAACCAGCTGCCCACAGGATCCCACAGGCAGGATATTGAAGTGGTCACCCTTTAACTCAGATAAGGGCAACGAGGACCAACTCGGGTTATTGGAAAGAGGTTTATTGTGCACAATTGGTCCTGCAGACTGTGTCGCAAAGCAGAACCCCTGGCGGGGCTTTTACAACCACTTTTATAGCATACCTAAGTCTGGTCATTTGGCAACAGTTCTTTACATTGGTCAGCAAGGTCAAGACAAAAGGGGGTTTGCTTTAGGGGAGGGGGATTTCCTTACAAGGAGACAGGAAGATGATCTTACAATCAAGCAGCTGCTAGGTATTTTCTTATCTTGGTCACGTATGCAGGGTGAGACAGCAAAACACCTCAACCTTTGTGAATCAACAAAAGCCATTGACGGCCATTGTCAGTTATTGCCACAGTCATTACTAGCCATTGACTACATTCTTTTAGTATTAGTCATCACCCTGGCAATCTGTCCACATGCCTGGCTAAGTTTTTCTTTTAACTATTTCGTTTCCTTCACTCCTCCCCTTTGAAACTTCAACACCTATCTGGAGTTTCAACCTGGGGGATGGGGCGATATTCTCACATAGCCAGGACCTGGGCAGCCGCCCTTTTTCTGCCAACAGGCTCAGGCTATTTTGGATTGTCCGGACCACAATAGGGAGGACACAAGGGAGCAGGATGCAACCCATCGCGATTAGCCCTATCGCTTGCAACCCTGGTAACTTGGGAAACCATCTAGAGAAAGCTTCTCCTAGATCGAGCCCTTTCTAGGTCTGGACTGGATGCATATGTAAGCCATAGGATTACATTCAAGCAGAATAACAATAAACATTGGCTACAGATTATGCGTTTATACAATATAGAAATCACATTTTGAAACTACACTTTACCACATTCTCTCCTTTTGATTCTAAGTGAATGCACACTGAGGGTCACTTTTAATTAAGGGCTGATAGGTAAGGCTGGTTCAGACTGAGCTGGAGTTGACATCAGTTCATCTCGTCCGATCCTCTGGGTGTTGTCTTTGATGGTCGTCCCGTCCGAGGTCTGAGATGATATTGATGTTCTGGCACAAATTCTTCTGTTTCAGGGGAAGAGGTTTCTAGCACGTTCGCCCCGAATCGTTGGAGGCGTTATTATGTCCTCATTCTTGTTAGGGGTTAGAGGCTTTTTATGGCTGAAGTCCTTGGCACTTCACAGCGTTAAGTACACTTCGAATCCAGCGATAATTCCTTTCGCTGTACTTGAATATGAATCCATTCACCTGGGACAGAGTGTCTCTCCATGCTGGGCTGGTGCTGAGCCGCCTTCACCCGTGAATGAAGAGTCTTCACACATCTCACGAGGGCCTTGCAGTAATTCTGAATTGAATGTCTCATTAACATCTCAGGAGGGGTCAAGTCTCGCCACTCAACTTGGCCTGGATCTCACACACACAAGGGCCATGGGAGGTGCATCTGACCACTTTAGTCTCGTCTGTGCATACTTTGGCCAGCTTGTCTTTCAATATTCTGGCAAAAAGGATTTTCTCTCTCTGCCCGCTGCTGTGGCGTTAGCTTTCACACAGGGGCACGTTCTACTCACTTAGAATATATACAAATAACTACAAACACATATTGACAGGAACAATACTTAGGCATTTCAACAAAATCAAATTGTACACCACAAAAAAGGTCCTCAGGGTGAGGTTGTATGCTCACCCTGTCTTTCACAGGTTTTCTAGTATTATGAGCCTGGCACACTGCACACTGGGCAAAGTACTGAGTCACTGCAGATGTAAAATTAAATTCAAACCACTCTTTTTGTTAACAATCAAACCAATCACTAAATTTGCTTTTCTGAATGACGCTGTACATAGTCTTTTGCAGGAAAGCAACTTGCTAATTTGTGACATTGCTATAAAGAATGCAGGAAAAACTGGCTTGTTTTTGCCTATCTTTTGCCAGGAAATCTGGCGGGGTTAACAAAAATCTTTTATAGGATTTTAGAGTTGGAAGGGACTCACGAGGCCATCAAGCCCAACCCCCCACTCAATGCAGGAAACCAGAGGAGGGGTTTCTTATCTAAGTAATACCCAGGCCTGACTCTGCTTAGCTTTTTACACTTCAGATAAGCTGAGAACCAGCATGAGCCACAGACTTTTATCTTTAGCAAGGCAAACCAAGCTTTTGAAAATCACATAAAACACAACATTTGTACAACTTTTTGAAAACTAACTTAACAACAACAGAAGGATTGCAATTCTTTTGGTATTTTGGTGCCATTGTGTTATGCTACACTTAAATACTTATTTTACAAAAGTGCTCTGTTAGCTTGCTATAAAAGCCACTGGACAAGCATACATTTTGCAACTAAACTGTTCAAATTTACCAAAGCTGCCCTGTTGGGTTGCCTTTGGCAAAAACTAACTAAGCATACATCTTAAAAAAGACAATAAAGAGGGTAAAATTTCAGGAAAGCCCATTTCAACAAAACTGGGCACTAAAACGTACAGAAACTGAGTTAGTAGTTTAGATTTATCTTTGATAGCTGCACTTCTTTTTATTGCTTGTACATAATTATGCCCCCCCCCCCGCCTACCCTTTTCTTCTGTTGGGAGCAGCAGCAAGGTGGCAAGGTTTTAAGTGACACAGCATTTTACAATTTTTCTTTTTGGATTTTTCTCTTTTACAACAACCCTTTGAGGTAGGTACAGCTGAGAGTCTGAAACTGACTCAAAGTTACCTAATGAGCCTTATAGCATTTATTGCTTCTTGAGGGAGGGGATATTGCAGCATATCTCCTTTTTTTTTTTTTTTCTATTTGAACCAGAGAAGCAGACTTTTAAGAGTCTCACTTCTTTTTAGCTTTCCGCCTAATATTCTGCTGGTACCAAAGCCAATATTGATGGAAAGCCCTGTTTTCTTCATTCCCCAGAGACTCAGCAAATGCCAGGAGAATTGGGATTACATTCTATTGTAGCCCTTAGTTTACACAATCCATCATGACTTAACAGAACCATTTCTCTTTTTTTTTTTCCAAGAAGACAAGAAAACTTTTGATTTCTAATCTGCCTTGTTAAGAACAGAACTGCACATTACTTCTCAATATATATATATATATATTTAAAGATACGCATTCTCTTTTTTTTGTTTATGTTTTTGACACTGCTTCACACAACTTTCTTTCAAATAGCTTTTTTTCAAAATCTTTACTTCTTATCACATTTTTTACAACTTTTTTTTCCTGCATAACTTGGGCAGAGAGGGTTTTATTTCTTTTTCTATGCCCTTTGTTTGCAACTCTAATGTTTCTTTTGCATCTGCCCTTGTCCAACCTTTCTCTTTGCCTAGTCTTTCTTTTCCTTATCTTTTTTTCTTTTCCACATTTTCCTAAACTTTTTACTTACTATCTCTTTCTCTACGGCCCTCTTCCCCCCACCCCACCCCCCGGGCAGAGGGGACAGTCTACATGCCTTTAAATAATCATCTCTTTTCTTTTTTCAAAAACCTTTTGGCTCCACTCATTGGTGAAGCTCTTGAATCTTCTGTGAAAAATAGTTAACCATTTCTTTTTGAGCTTATCTTGCATCAGCTGTAGTCTCAGAGAAAAAGCCTGCCTTGATCAGGGGCAGACTCTTTCTGACCTTTTAAAGCTAACACAGTTCAATTCCCAAAAGGTACTAACACTTTGCTTATGCTCAGAAAACCTGCATTCTCAATACTCAGACTCTCTCAATTACAGTTCTTAAAAAACACTTTAGTATCGTTTTTCGCTCTAGTGGTTAGCTGCTGATTCTCTGGGAGCGTGATTGGCCAATTCTTGCATATCAGGAAACCTGCAGTCACTTGAGGGTTTTTGTTTGTTTGTTTTCGAGGTGCAAGGGATAAACTTTTTCTCAACCTTCTTTTCTACCTTAAAATCTTTGCAATTCGTTTAAGATTAAAATCTTAATCTTCTCACATCTCCAGTTGCTTTTGCCATACAAGAGGAAGCAACCTCGCAATTGCATAACCAGGAGCAACATTTTTTTTTTCTATCTTTGCTTACTTCAGAGATTCAACACACACTCAAAACAAAATAAAACCCTTTTCAATTTACCCAATTAACTAGACCCACTTGGAAAAATAAACATTTAACTTGAACATAAACCTTCTTTTTTCTTTTTGGCTACATACATGGCTTGCAGTAGCCAGAATCTCATTTACATGTTTTTTCTTCCCCCTTTGAGAATGTTTTACAAATGGATATCACTAAAGGCTCATTTTGCGGGGCCCTCAGGATCTACCCCTCTAAACAAGCGGATTTGTTGTTTTCACCAGTACAGAAATTGTGCTGGAGATTCTGCTGACAACTGCAAGCATTCTTTAACTGTTTTCAATTGCTTGAGTTCTTAAAGTTCTTAAAGCATCATGAAGCACTTTTTGTCTGGTGAACCTACTTCGGAAGGCTTAAGGTAGCCCTTTTGAAATCTCACTTCTGTCTAAACATACCAATCATCCAATTGTCCTGGGAATTTGTCCTCTAGGGCCACCCGAAGGTCCCTTAGGATCTGTTTTTCTCAGGACCCATTTTGGGCCAAGTACTTCTCCTTCTGCATGGCCATTCTTCAGTACAAAGAGTTTGCCACTATGTTTTTGACAAAGTCTTACTTCTAGGTAAAGAGGCAAATTCTTGGAGTACTATTGCTAAAGGTGCCCCTTTTGGAGCATTTTGGTTCCCACCTATGATGTACTGTTGCACAGAATTCTACCTTTTTGAGCTCCTCACTGTGTGTGTGTGTGTAGTGCTTTGGTTTAATTCACAAACAGGCACACAACATTCGCATGTCACTGGATCATGGGAGGGGGGGTTCAATCAGGCCCACTTGCTTTTGAAACTCTGCCGCAACAGAGATCAGGGCGTCTTGACCTGATTTAGTCCCAGATCTTGTTCAGTGACTTACATGCATTCATCAGCAGGGAGGTTTGGAAAGAAGGGGGGGGGGTGTCCCTGTCTGTTGACTCTGGTGGGACTCGAACCCACAATCCCCAGCTTCAACAGCTTATGAATTCTAATAAGCGAAGGAGAGCGAGATGGGCCTGTCTGTCTTTCAACAGCTTATAAATCTAACAACATTCATGCACACACAGACATTTTCACACGCACATGTATACTACCCTTATTGAAAGGTTTCCCTCTTTTCTAAACCTTAAACCTTTCAACATCAATAACAATAACACAATATCAATAACACAATGCAATAATCAAGAACCAGAAGAAAATGAAAAGGAGGTATTTCAATTCATTTTTGCCCATTTCTTTGGAGAACTGTTTGATTTTGCTAGCAGCTATAATATATATATATATATATATATATATATATATATTTCTTTTCATTTTGGGACTTTCTCGCCTCTAGTTCAGATCTGAGGAAGTATGTGCTTTGGTTAGGTGCACACTCTTTTCCTTTTCACTAAACACAGGACTGGTGGAGACTCCAAAAGGCACCAAAACTTTGCGTATGCTCAGGAACTCTTTGCACAAAGAAGAGCTCACAAACATTTTTGTTGTTGTATTTCTTTAACACAACACAGGGTTCTTTGAGTACCAGTACTTCTTGCCATTCTTAGATCTTGTGTTTGACTTCTAATCTATTAGGAATGCGATTAGCTAGTCTGTGCTTTTCTTTCCTAGGCAACTGGGCGAGCAGGCAGAGGTTTTACTTTAAAGGGACAGCTGCACTCACTTATTTATTTTTTGTTTTTTTCTTCTGCCTTTCTTTTGGTCTGGCGCGTTCCTCTTTTTCTGGGCCAGGGCAGGGTCCCTTTCCAGGCAATCATTATGTGTGCCACCTCCATCTTGCACTCCTTTTTAACCATGGGGTGGGGTTTTTTTACATTTTGTTGCCACTGGTCTATGTAGGAGTATTGGTCTGGGTGTCCTCCTGGAGTCTGAGCCACCTTTTGGTGTACTTGCTCGATGATATTGAGGTTGAAGGAGCCTTGTGCTGGCCACCCCACTCCCATGGATGGCCACTCTCTACCTTGCACAGGGTCCGGAGAGTTTGGCGTTCAAGTTTTCACCCGTAGTCTCTCCCAAACCCTGCTTTGAAATTTCTTTCCATGCATTGAAGCTGTGTCCTTGGGACGCTGCTTCCCCCCCCCCCCCCGCCCCATTCTCTTAATTCTAAGACCAACAACAAGAACAGAAACAGAAGGGTGGGGTACGGACAGGAGAGTAAGGGGTCTCTCCTGTTAGACGTTAAGGGATTTCACACACACGCTCCGCTGACCCGCGGCCCCGGACGTTCCACGGTCACCTACGGGAACTGCAGCGGCATTCACACTTCACCACACATACCAACACATTCCCTCCTGAGATCTCTTATATTCCTTTACCAAAAGGGAGAAAACCAGTTCAGCCTTTTTCAGCTGCCTCGTAGGTCCAATCCCCGGAGGATGGCCAAATCCTCCTCCCCTTGTTCCTATTCTCTCCTGTAGGAACCCTAGAGTATACTCGCCTGTTCCGCCGGTCCGGCCCCCTTGGTCCTAGTTCCGCACCGAGTTTTGTTGGTTCTTGGAGTCACCGTCCGACCACTGCCCCGTCAGGCCCCCTGTTCGGATTCCCTCACAGCCAAGTGCTGTGACGCGCGCTGGGAGCTCCGCAAGGCCTCTCCTTAGGGGGCAGCGGTGGGCTGTGCCCCGAGCAAGCTGCAAAGCTTCCTCGCTGTCCTGCCGCGGTCGCCAGATGAAGTGGTCACCCTTTAACTCAGATAAGGACAACGAGGACCAACTCGGGTTATTGGAAAGAGGTTTATTGTGCACAATTGGTCCTGCGGACTGTGTCGCAAAGCAGAACCCCGGGCGGGGCTTTTACAACCACTTTTATAGCATACCTAAGTCTGGTCATTTGGCAACAGTTCTTTACATTGGTCAGCAAGGTCAAGACAAAGGGGGGTTTGCTTTAGGGGAGGGGGATTTCCTTACAAGGAGACAGGAAGATGATCTTACAATCAAGCAGCTGCTAGGTATTTTCTTATCTTGGTCACGTATGCAGGGTGAGACAGCAAAACACCTCAACCTTTGTGAATCAACAACAGCCATTGACGGCCATTGTCAGTTATTGCCACAGTCATTACTAGCCATTGACTACATTCTTTTAGTATTAGTCATCACCCTGGCAATCTGTCCACATGCCTGGCTAAGTTTTTCTTTTAACTATTTCGTTTCCTTCAATATGAGTGCAACAGTCAGCACCCTCCCACCCATGTTCCCCAGCAACTGGTGCACATAGGCACACTGCCTCCGATACTGGAGGAAGCATATAGCCATCCTTACCATTTTATTTATTTATTATTTATATCCCTCCTTTCCACCAAAAATACAAGGCAGCTAACAATAGTAAAATACGAATACCCAACAAATAAAAAATATAGAGTAGCCATTGATAGCCTTCTCCATGAATCTGTATAATCCCCTTTTAAAGCCCTCCAAATTGGTGACCATCACTAGATCTTGTCGAAGTGAACTCCATAGTTTGACTATGTGCTGTGTGAAGCAGTCCTTCCTATCTGTCCTGAATCTCCCACCAATCAGATTCATGGGATGACCCCTTTGGGTTCTAATATCATGGGGGTGTCCACTTTCTCCACACCATGCATGATTACGTACCCCTCTATCGTGCCCCCCCCCATCTTACCTCTTTTCTAAGGTGAAAAGCCCCAAACATTTTCACTATCCCTCACAGGGGCTTTTCTCCAGCCCAGGGATGGAGAATGGGTGGCCATCCAGATTTATTTTACTTATTTATGGTGTTGCGCTGCATCTCCCCTCACCATTGGCTGTGCTGATGGGACTTGCAGTCCACCAAGATCTGGAGGGCCACATGTTCCCCACCTTTGCTCCAGCCTCTGGATCATTTTGGTTGCCCTTCTCTGCTGGAGCGAGTTTAGGTTGAGAAAAGCAAGACTTTATTTTTTTTATTTGTATTTAGTTCTTCATGGGGCTGATTTTCTCCATTGTTTCTATCCAATTATTTATTCTCTTAAGAACATAACGAGAGCCCTGCTGGGTCAGACCAAGGGTTCATCTAGTCCAGCATTCTGTTCTCACAGTGGCCAACCAGCTGCCCAAAGGATCCCACAAGCAGGACATGGGTTCAACAGCACCCTCCCACCCATGTTCCTCAGCAACTGGAGTACATAGGCATACTGCCTCTGATGCTGGAGGTAGCATATAGCCATGAGGACTAGTAGCTGCTCCTTATTTAGAAGCATAAGAAGAGCTGTGTTGGATCAGACCAAGGGTCCATCTAGTCCAGCATTCTGTTCACAGTGGCCAACCAGCTGCCCACAGGAAACCCACAAGCAGTACATGAATGCAACAGCACCTTCCCACCCATTTTCTTTATCCACCGACCTGCTACTGGAATTTTAACTGGTTCTTAACTGGCTCTATTTCCTGTATTTATTGATTTCTCTACTGTCCCTGTGTTCAGCATTGTGCTTCAGCGAACAGTTTAATTTGTGGCAGTGACCATTTTGAGTTTGAGATCTTTCTGCTTGCTCAGGTTTACCCACAACGGTGCATTTTTCATCTCATCAGATTCTCAGCACCCCAAAGCCGACATTCAGCAGACAGGGCCTGCTGCTGTCCTAAGGTGACCAACCATTGAAAGAGAAGCTCTTATGTGGAAAATGAACACGCTGCAGAAAGCATAACCATGAGGAATCCAGTGTGTAAAACCATGTGGGATGTTTGCAAGAGGCTCCAAGACGGAACAGCCTGAGAATTGACGAGTTAGATAAAAGAGGACAGTGGAAATCAACAAACCCTGTGAAGGGAGGAAGGGGGTTGCCCTAGCTTCCAGCAGTGTAGGCAGGGATGAGAGGCTGCTCAGGCTGAAGACCAACTCAGCAGAGTAGGCTGCTGCCACCCCTTACATCCACCACAGCCTGAGCTAGGGGACTCTCAGATTTTGCAGGACACTCTTAAGGCTTAGGGTGTAGGGGTTCAATCCATCACACCCTATTCCCAAGTCTCAAGCCTGGAACGTTAAACAGTAGCAATTAACCAAGCAGAAGGCTCTATATTTAGTAGCAAGGCTTACGTGGAAAGAAACTGTGGAGAGAAAGCCTGAGCACACTGCTGAACCCTGACATGTTTTCCCCTTTTCTGCTGTCACCCCTCTGTCTGCATAATCCCCACCTGGGGCACAGGAGACACAATTCTGGGCTGACCGGTTATACATAAGCCACATCTGCATACCTTCAATGGGGCACATTTACACTTCCCTCAAGGAAGCCCAGTAACATTCCGGAGGGGGGGGCGCAGTCTCAAAGAGCTGCAAAGTACCCCAAAGTACCCAGGAGATGCCAGCACCCGAAAGGCGCCACCACCCCGCGGGGGGGGACGACCAGCCCACCTGATCATCAAGGGCGGGGAGGGGGCGAGGGAGACTAGAAAAGATATGTGCCAAAGGACAAAGAGTTGTTGGGAACACGGTGCAGGTTTGCACGGGTCAGGTCGCTAGCTCCGGCTAGGGCCAAGCAACTTCCAACCCCAGGCAGGGCGCCCGGTGATCGGCAAAGCAAACTGCTACGCTAGAATCCAGAGAGTCTCTGGTGTCAGGTAATTCTGCATTCAAGCAAAGCCTTCCTAGAAAACAAATTGAATACTTCCATTTCCCTATCTGTATTGACTGCCATGTTTATAGTGTGAAATTCCTGTAGTCTATTAGTTCCACTCCATTAAACTCTTTTGAAACTGACTAGCTTGTGGCTGCCCTGTGCCGGTTAACCCTTAAGGTGCCGAACCCGCGCAACGGACCAGGTTCGGTCCGCCACAGAAACAAACTCAATTATCAAGGTAGGTGTTAAGTTTATTTACAAAGGAAAAGGAATAAAGAGGCATACAAAACCCACAGTAACCTTTGAAACAATGCTTCAGGCAGAAAATAATAAGAGGTAGCTACCCCTGTCAATACATGCCTAAGTATGGGTGTTCACAGAGAAGAGGGCCCCAATGGATGATGCTCAAAGTCACAAACCAAAAGCAAGATGCAAGACAAAGACAAAAGATGGTTTCACCACCACCCCTTTTTATGCTCAAAACCCTGACAACTCCAAGATCTCTGTTACCCAATCACGGGCTAGCTGGAACAGTATTCCCAAGCCCTTGGGGTGGGGGTGGGGGAATAGTTCTCACAGGAATGCAGCTGAGATAATTCAGTCCAACTAACTGAATCTTGCTATGACCTTGGAGCTTGAGACATCTTGAGATAACCCACATGCACTATGTGCAACTTTAGCCTGGCTAAATGGAGTCTTACAGGCAGTGAAGGCTTAAACAGAAAATATGGGTTCTTGACAAATCCATTCAGGGAACCAGACAAGATGCAGTCCCACATCAAAGCACCCACCTGCCAATTGCTCCTGCACAAATTGCTCTTCCTGTTCTTTCAACCAGGAAATGAGACAAGGTTGAGGAAGCAGAGGTCCTTCTTCAAGGAAAAACCAAAAGAAATATAACTGTTACAGTCATGCCTTGGATTGAGAGCATAATTCCTTCCGGAAACATGCTTGTAATCCAAAACACTTTTATATCAAAACGAAATTCCCCCCAAAAAAATTTGTAGAGATTTTTAATTTAAGCCGTACTACAGTACTTGTATTGCAAGACGTTGCTTGTATATCAAGTCAAAAAAATTTAAATAAATATTTAAAAAATTGCTTGTCTTGCAAAACGCTCTCAAACCAAGTTACTTGCAATCCAAGGTATTACTGTAATTCTAATTTTCAGGGATTCCAGACTAGTCTGTTTCCCAATCCCTAATAGGCAAGATATTTTAAAATAGGGAACATAAGAATGTAAGAAGAACTATGCTGGATCAGACCAAGGGTCCATCTAGTCCAACATTCTTGTCACAGTGGCCAACCAGCTGCTCATGGGAAACTCACAAGCAGGACATGAGTGCAACAGCACCCTTCCACCCATGTTCCCCAGCAACTGGGGTACATAGGCAGACTACCTCTAATACTGGAGGTAGCAGATAGCCAATCAGGACTAGCAGCCATTGATAGCCTTATCCTCCATGAATTTGCCCAATCCCCTTTTAAAGTCATCCAAAGTGGTGATCATCACATCATCTTGTGGACGCTAATTCCATAGTTTAACTCTGCGCTCTGTGAAGAAGTCCTTCCTTTTATCTGTCCTGGATCTCCTACCAATCAGCTTCATGGGATGATCCTAGGTTTTAGTATTATAGGAGGGAGAAAAATGTCTTCCTGTCCACTTTCTCCACACTATGCATACTAGTTTTGTGCACCTATCATGTCTTCCCTTACTCACTTTTTTTCTAAGCTGAACAATCCCAGATGTTGTAACCTTTCCTCATGGGGGAGTTGCTCCAGCCCCTTGATCATTTTAGCTGTCCTTTGCTGCACTTCTTCCAACTCTACAATATCCTTTTTTAGGTGCAGTGACCAGAACTGTACACAGTATTCTAAGTGCGGTCGCACCATAGATTTGTACAAGGGGAGTATGATCTTGGCAGTTTTATTTTCAATTCCTTTCCTAATTATGCTAACATGGAGTTTGCCTTTTTCACAGCAGCTGCACAATGCTGGCAGTAACAAGGGGGAGGGGGAACCAACTGCGGACCAGGAATCATCCATGTAGTATCTGCTGCTTGCCCAACTTGGATTAAAATCAAAGACACAAGTATAGGATGAGGAGACCTGGTACGGCAGCAGTACATGTGAAAAGGAGCTAGGAGTCTTAGTGGATCACAAGCTGAATATGAACCTGTGGAGAAAGCCCAACACAAGTCTGCACACACACACACAGACACAGTCTTCCCCTAAGAGAGGGGGCGAGGGAGGAGGGGTGAAGTCACAAGAGAAGCAGCCAGACAGGTCGTCATCCCCAACAAAGAAGAGTCTCGGTGGAGATCCACAAAAACCCAAGAAGGACCATCAAAGACCATCAAGCTATCAGGGCAGTCTCAAAGAGCTGTAAAGTACCAGTACGTCACCTTCTTCCCGGGCAGGAATAAGCCCACCTGAAACGAAAGGGGCAGGCATAAGCCCCACCTGACCTGGAGGGCGGAGAGAGCGGGAACTCCGGGGTAGAAAACCCCTCTCCCTTCCGGTAAAGGGTTGTTGGGAACCAGGGTACATCGGGGCCAGCTTCATCCTTCAAGCGGCAGCCCGAATATGCCAGTCTCATCCCCGGATCGGCCGACCCGGAGCCAGGCTGAAACTGACTAGGCGTAGAGTCTCTGATCTGAGGTAATTGACCAGATTCAATCCGCTAGTCTAGGAGCCTGTTCATTGAGTAACGCAGGGGTCAACTAAGGTTGTGTTGACATTGTAGTATTCCTGGAGAGCTGTTAGTTCCGTTCTGTGTTTTGTATAAACAAATAAAAGCCTTATTTGGTCATTTAAAGGGCTGCGGTTTCCTCTTGTGCGCGAAAGCCTCGCAGGTGGTCGCCAGCGCTCGTACGGGCTGTAACTCAGTGCCGGTTAACCCGTTAAGTGCCGAACTCACGCAAAGGATCCTGCTAGTGATCCTTCACATGGTCGGAGCAGGTGGGATAATTGGAAACCACAAGTAACGGACGGAACTAACAGGGTCTAGGGCAGGCTAGCGGATTGCTGGAAAGTGCTCAGACCAAAGTCATGAATAGCCTGAGCCAGGAACAGCTGGAGCTAGGGAGCAGCCCAGAGACCCCAACCAGAATAGGGAGCCAGATCTCCACAATGGAGTGGGTAGTAGCGGCCGAAGATTGCAAACCAGGAGGGGGGGGAGCCCCCTCATCCTTGCTGGCAGGGCGGGAACCCAAACAATGGGGTAGCCCCAGCCTTACGAGTAGCCTCAGGAGAAGCAAGAGGAGAGACCCCGAGTTAGAGGAAGACCTCGACGGAGGGGTTGCTGGTGGGGCCATAGGAGGAGGAGGCTTAGATGCCCTCTTCCCCCAACTTAATTGGCAGCAGACCAGAGAGGTGATGCGACATCAACAAGAGATGGTCCAGCATCAGCAAGCGGCACTGCAGATGCAGCTGGACTTGGCCAGGCTGACCACGGGCGCCGGACAGGGGGGACCCCCTACACCCAGAGTGGGAGCACCCCGACCCCTAAATGGGACAGGAAGCAATTCCCCACCTACAAGCCCGGGCAGGACGTGTTGATCTTCTTCACCCTGTTCGAAGCTGCCTGCCTGGAGCAGAAGGTGCCGGACAATTAGCGAATGTCCGCCTTGAGGACTCAGGTCAGCGGAGAACTGGCTGATCTCTTGGGCATTCACACCCAAACTGCCCCTTTAGACTATGTTGCATTTAAGGAGGCTGTGAGGGAGCGGTTTGCCCTCACAGCCGAACGCTGTCGCCGTAAATTTCGTTACGGGCAGCCTTCCCCAGGGGACACGTATGCCTCCTAGATGGCGCACCTGGGGCAGGTCTGGGATGTGTGGATTGGGGCCACCGAGAGAACCACCTTGGCGGAGGTACGGGAGCTCCTGATCCAGGAACAATTTTGTGCCACTATCCCCGAGGATTTGGCTATGGCGGTGAGGGACCGGGACCCCCCAAACTGTCGGGAGATGGGCAAGTTGGCAGACCAAATGGGGCTGTATCAGCAGCCCAAAAGAGTGAAAGGGGGCAACCTCAGTCGTGGCGGGGCCAGAGGGAGCGCAGAGAAAGGCAACCCCAAACCTCGGGAGGGAGCCCCAAGCAAGCCCAAAGAGAGCCCCAGCACCAGTGGCTGTTTTTACTGCAAGGAACCGGGTCACCTCAAGAGGAGTTGCCCCAAGCTCCTTGCGAAGAACCGCAACTCTAAGACATCCCCGGGCAAGGTGGGAAAGATGCTTGCTCCAGAGTCCCGCGAACCGGAAGAACACGAAGAGGATCAGCAATCAAGCTCGTCCCTAGAGGAGGAAGTAGAGGATGCAGCGCGGTCCCTGATGAGCAGAAGACAGCATTCTCTTGGGGCCATCTCACAGGCATCCCTGATGCGCATTGCCTCGCCGGAGCAACTGCGTTGGAGCCAGAGCAAATTCTGTGAGTCCATCTCTGTGAACAATGTTTCCCATGTGGGGTATAGGGACACTGGAGCGGTCATAACTGCTTTACCTCGGAGTAGGGTAAAGAAGAGACAGCTGTTAAAAGGGCGTACCTGTGCCATAAAGCCCTATAACTCCCCCAACATAGCTGTTCCCCTTGCCCGGGTCTGAGTCAAGTACAAGAGGGTGGAAAGGGAAGATAGATGTTATAGTACATGGACAACAAGAATGGGAGATCATCATTGGGAACGACATTGCGTTCCGGGCTGCCCAGGTCAAGGTGAGGGTGGTGACACGAAGTCAGGCCAAACAAACCCCTGCCCCACAGCCTCCCAGCCCCCCATCCTAGTCGCGGTAAAGTGACTCCAGCAACCAACTGTTCTCCATCGCTCCCCTCTGCTTCGGTGAGGGAGGAGGACCAAGGGGGGGTTCGCCCCAATGGCCCAAGATTTTGGAGCTCAAGAGGTGTTCCAAGAAGAGCAGCAGTGCAACCCGTCCCTCCGAGAGTGCCGGGATCGGGCCGGTCAAGTGTTGGGGGCAGGGGACCGGTCAGAACAGTTTTTGTGGGAAGCAAGAGCCCTTTACCGAGAGTTCTGCCCAAAAACCGAACCGGGTCCCCAACCAAAGAAAAGACAATTAAGTTGTGCCTGCGAGGTACCGCCAGGCTGTGCTGCAGTTGGCCCACGATGTAGCGTAGGGAAGTCACTTGAGACAGAAACAGACATTAGCCAGGGTGACAGAAGGGTTTTACTGGCGAATGAAGTCCAAGAGTATTGTCGGTCCTGCGATGTCTGCCAGCGGGTGGGGCATAACCGAGACCACCCGAAAGCCCCCCTTCAACCCCTACCCATTGTAGGCACCCCTTTTGAAAAGATAGAGATAGATATTGTGGGACCCTTGAATCCCCCCACCAAGACGGGGAAGAAGTTTATACTGACTGTTGTTGACTTTGCCACTCGCTACGCCGAGGCTTTTGCCCTAGCCTCCATTTCCGCTACCAGCCTGGCTAAGACTCTCCTTTCTCTTTTCGCCCGCCTAAGAATGCCCCACACGGTGGTTTCGGACTGCGGCACGAGATTTGTGTCCAAATTGTTTTTAAAAATGTGAGAACTGGGGGTTGTGGAGCATCTGACTTCGGTGCCATATCATCACGAGACAAATAGGCTGGTAGAGCGTTTCAATCAGACTCTTGAGAAAATGATCAGAGCTTATGCGGCTAAGCACCCCGAGACCTGAGATCAAGCTCTCCCCTACCTGTTGTTCGCATACCGAGACTCCCCCCAAGAGAGCCTGAGATTCTCCCCCAACAAACTGATGTTTGGGAAGGAGCTAAGGGGACCTTTGGCTCTGTTACAGGCAGAATGGGAGGGGGTTGCCGCAGAATCTTCCATGCCGGTGCATGCCTTCATGCAGCACCTTCAAACTGTCCTTCGGGAGGTGCGAGAGACGGCACAACAGCACCTCAGAGCAGCACAACAGCGGCAGAGCGCGTAGTACAACCAGACGGCTGTGCCACGGACTTTTGAAGTGGGGGACCAGGTGTTGGTACTGCGCCCCCAAAAAACGGACAAATTGTGTTTGAAATGAGAGGGTCCGGAGACGGTGGTTAGAAGGTCGGGGGAGGTGAACTATCAAGTGGCTTTTCCTGGACAGCCGGGGAGGCAAAAAGTATTTCATGTGAATATGTTAAAATTGTATGTAGAACGGAAAACGAAGGTGGGGGGAGTGCAAGAATGTGCAGATCAGAGAACCTCTGAAGGAGATTTGTTGGCCGAATGGGGGGAAGGGAGAGGAATGGATGAGATCCAACTATCCCCCTCTCTGTCGGAACAGCAGTGGCGGCAGATTACCCAGGTCTTAGAAGACTTCCATCCTATGTTCTCTGACCGTCCGGGATGCACCACACTCACGCAACATACCATTGACATGGAGAATAGCCCCCCTATACAGTCCCTACCCTACCGGGCGGTGGGGCCCCATGCCCAGGTCATTGCCGATGAAGTCCAAGCCATGCTGGACCTTAGAGTCATTGTCCCCAGCTCTAGCCCCTGGTCCTCCCCTATAGTGTTAGTAGCCAAGAAGATGGGGGTGTTTGGTTCTGCGTCGATTATCGAAAAATAAACAAAGTGACTGTCCCTAACCCATACCCCATCCCCAACATAGATGTGCTGTTAGAACGGCTAAGAGGGGCCAAGTACATTACTACCCTAGATCTGACGAAGGGTTATTGGCAAGTCCCGCTTGATTCAGATGCTGCCTTAAAGTCCGCTTTTGTGACCCACCTGGGGTTGTTCCAATTCACCACCCTCCCTTTCGGGGTCCGGAACAGTCCAGCTACCTTCCAGAGGCTGGTGAATGGGATGCTAAATAGGCTGGGAGAGTTCGCCTGTGCCTATCTGGACGATATAGCCATTTTTAGCTCCACCTGGGAGCAGCATTTGCAGCATGTCCGCCAAGTATTTCAGAAGATTCAAGACGCCGGGCTGACTGTGAAGGCAAAAAAGTGCCAGGTCGGGCGGCGGGAGGTAGAGTACCTTAGACATAAGGTGGGGGGAGGTAGTGTCAAGCCCCTAAAAGCCAAGATAGAGTCGGTTCGCACCTGGCCCCAACCCCAGACGAAGAAACAGATTCAGGCTTTTTTAGGGCTGGCTGGCTATTACCGTAAGTTTGTGCCCCATTTTAGCCAGCTAGCCGCCCCCCTGACAGATTTGTGCAAGAAGCGGCAACCCGTTAAGGTCCAGTGGTCCGCTTGCCAAGCAGCGTTCGAAAGATTGAAAGCCTGCTTGATGGCAGCCCCTGTGCTGCAAGCACCAGATTTTGAAGCCCCTTTTGTCCTGCAGACAGATGCCTCAGAAGCAGGGATGGGAGCCGTCTTGCTGCAAGAGCGGCCAGGGCAAGGGCTGTGCCCTGTCGCCTTTCTAAGCAAAAAACTTTTGCCTCGGGAGCAGAACTTGGCCACTGTCGAGAAAGAATGCCTGGCAATAGTGTGGGCAGTGACCAAGCTTCGCCCCTATCTGTGGGGACGCCAGTTCCTGTTGCAAACCGACCATTCCCCCTTGTGCTGGCTAGATAGGGTGAAAAGGTCCAACCAAAAGTTGTTGCGGTGGAGCTTAGCCCTGCAGGATTTTGATTTTTCAGTAGAGCACATCAAGAGTAAAGACAACATCGTGGCAGATGGGTTGTCCCGGGCTTTCTCAGTAAGAGACAGTTAGATGGGGATTGGGGGGGTGGACCCCATCTTCCCCCAAATGGGAGGGTGTAGAGAAAGCCCAACACAAGTCTGCACACACACACACACACACAGTCTTCCCCTAAGGGAGGGGGCGAGGGAGGAGGGGTGAAGTCACAAGAGAAGCAGCCAGACAGGTCGTCATCCCCAACAAAGAAGAGTCTCGGTAGAGATCCACAAAAACCCAAGAAAGACCATCAAAGACCATCAAGCTATCAGGGCAGTCTCAAAGAGCTGTAAAGTACCAGTACGTCACCTTCTTCCCAAGCAAGAATAAGCCCACCTGAAACGAAAGGGGCAGGCATAAGCCCCACCTGACCTGGAGGGCGGAGAGAGCGGGAACTCCGGGGTAGAAAACCCCTCTCCCTTCCGGTAAAGAGTTGTTGGGAACCAGAGTACATCGGGGCCAGCTTCATCCTTCAAGCGGCAGCCCAAATAAGCCAGTCTCATCCCCGGATCGGCCGACCCGGAGCCAGGCTGAAACTGACTAGGCAGAGTCTCTGATCTGAAGTAATTGACCAGATTCAATCCGCTAGTCTAAGAGCCTGTTCATTGAGTAACGCAGAAGTCAACTAAAGTTGTGTTGACATTGTAGTATTCCTAGAGAGCTGTTAGTTCCGTTCTGTGTTTTGTATAAACAAATAAAAGCCTTATTTGGTCATTTAAAAGGCTGCAGTTTCCTCTTGTGCGCGAAAGCCTCGCAAGTGGTCGCCAGCGCTCGTACAGGCTGTAACTCAGTGCCAGTTAACCCGTTAAGCGCCAAACTCACGCAAAGGATCCTGCTAGTGATCCTTCACAGAACCAGCAGCAGGGTGCCCAGAACTAGATGCAGCACTCCAAACATGGCCTGACTAAGGCAGAACAGAGCAGAACTATTATTTCCCGTGATCTGGACACTATGCTTCTGTTAATGCAATCCTGGACTGCATTAACAGAAGCACACCGCCCAGATCACGAGAAGTATTATTTGCTATTTTCATCGCCATGATTTTACATCTTGTCGAGGGGAAACTTCCCACTGGTGTGGGAATTACCGGTATATATCGAACAGATGGAAAGCTTTTTAATCTCAGTAGGCTGAAAGTAAAACTTAAGGTAATTACAATCTCCATTGTGGAACTTCAGTATGCTGATGATAATGTGGTCTCCACACACTCAGAGGATGATCTCCAAACTATCCTAAATGCTTTTGCAGAAGCATACAAAAAACTTGGGTCTCTCACTTAACATCAAAAAAACCAAAGTGTTTCATCAGCAAGTGCAAGTTAACCCTTTGGTGATGCCATCTATCCAGCTTGGCGGGGCAATACTAGAAAATGTCAATCATTTTCTCTATCTTGGCAGCCAGCTATCTTTCTGTTACAGCTAACATTGACAGTGAAATCCAGCATCATTTGAGCTCCGCAAGTGCTGCATTTTCTCGAATGAAACATAGAGTGTTCGAGGATCGGGATATCTGTAAGAAGACCAAAACACTGGTTTATGAAGCCATTGTATTACTAACTTTATTGTATGCCTGCGAAACATGGACTATCTATAAACGTCACCTCCAACTCCTTGAAAGATTTCATCAACGTTGCCTCCGGAAAATCCTGCGAATTACTTGGGAAGATAGGCAAACAAATGTCAGTGCACTGGAAGAAGCAAAGATTACTAGCGTTGAAAATATGATCCTTTAACACCAACTTCAACGGACCGGTCATGTTGTTCGAATGTCTGACTGCTGTCTCCCAAAGCAGTTACTTTATTCCCAACTCAAGGATGGAAAGTGGAATATCAGTGGTCAGTATAAGAGGTTTAAAGATGTTCTTAAGACTAATCTAAAAAAATACAACATAAACATCAAAAACTGGGAAGCTCTGGCCCATGAACGATCTAACAGGAGGTTGGCCTTTCACAAAGGTTCCATGGACTTTGAAGAAGCCTGAGTGCAAGGTGAAAGGCAGAAACGTACTAAGCGAAAAGCACGTCAAACGAATCCTTTACAGGACCATTTTCCATCTGGTAACCTGTGTCCTCACTGTGGGAAGCTGTGTGGATCTAGAATTGGCCTCCACAGTCACTTACGGACCCATCGCTAGAGTCTACACAATTTTTTAGACTTTCCTCCTTTTATAATTTTCTTTTTGTAATTTTTATCCTGGAAGACAATCTTACTCGGTCACGAGTGATCACCTACTACTACTACTACTACTTAGTCCGGCCTTATTTCAAGTGCTGTGTCCAGTTCTGGGTGCCCCCATTTAAAGAAGGACATTGACAAGTTGGAGCACATCCAGAGAACAGCAACCAAGATGGTGAGGGGCCTGGAAACCAACTCCTCTGAGGAACGTTTGAAAGAGCTGGGGATGTTTAGCCTGCAAAAGAGAAGATTAAGAGGAGACATGATAGCAACCCTTAAATATCTGAAATGCTGTCATGCAGAAGATGGAGCACACTTGTTCTCTGCTGCTCTTAGAGCAGGACTAGAACCAACAGGTGGAAATTGCAGGGAAGCAGGTTGCGGCTGAAGATTAGGAGAAATTTCCTAACAGTGAGGGCTCTTCAGCAGTGGAACAGGTTGCCTCGGGAGGTGGTGGGTTCTCCTTCACTGGAGGCATTTAAGTAGAGGCTGCATGGCCACCTGTCAGGGATGCTGTAGCTGCATCCTCCAGTACAGAGCCTGCATTGTGCAGGGGGCTGGTCTAGATGATCTCTGAGGTCACTTCCAACTCTATGATTCTGTGAGAAATGGTGTACCAGGGAAGAAGCCAGTGGTCGTCTGCTCACAGTCATCTCTCTGAACAGGGAAGGGAAGGCCAGCCTGGAGGGATTTGTCTGCCTGGACCTCCCCCACTTCCTCCAAAGGACAGTCAGGAAGCATTGTTTGGCACCTGGCCTAATGCTCCCTCATATGGGCCTGGCACTGGACCACCAAGTAGAGCCTCCCCTCCTGGCAAAGAGCCCCTGAATTATTGCCAAACTAAAAGAAAAGAGCATAGAATTTTGAGGCTTAGAAAGCCTGGCCACAGATGTTCTCCTTGATTACACATTCCTGATATATTAACCCAGTAACAAGAATCTTCTATATCTATCAATCAAGAAACAAAGGCTTGTTACCCGGACAAGCAACATTCCCATAATTCTCCAGCATGACTCTCCTGTACAGAGCCCTTTGGCCTGGATCCACCAGGGCCCACTCCTCCTTGGTGAAATGTACTGCCACCTCCTCAAGGGATGCTTGCACCTGAAAGATAGAATGCGTTTCTCATGATGAAAAATACATGCAGACATATTCATCACTTAGAAAAATCCAACCACAAACGGTGAACTGGTTTGCATGGCACAACAGGCCACGGTGGGTTCAACGGGGAACTGATTTGCATGGCACAACAAGCCACGATGGGTTCTCGCCCTTGTTCGTTTCAGGGTGGCTTGTCGTGATGTCCGAACCCAGCGCACTTTCCTCAGTGTGGTTTGTTAACCATGCGCAAGCCACCCTGAGAACCCATGGCTTGTTGTGTTGTTCGGGATGGTCCGTTTTCAGAGTGGCTTGTCGGGATGTGCGAACCCGGCAGAGTGGCTTATGCATGGCTCATTGGAAAGACTGACAGAGAGTGGGTTTGCACAATCACAGAGGGAAGATAAGCCACGGCGGCTTGTTTTCCTTACCCTTGCATGCCAGTTGCGAGCTGCCTAATTAGTACAATGACCCTTGTCAATCGTGGTTTATCATCACATCCGAACCCATCCCCGCCCGCCCACCCTCGCTGGGTTCCGATGTCACGACAACCTGCGCTCAGCGAGGGTAATTATGCTAATTAGGCAGCTCACAACCGGCATGTGCGGGGAGGGAAAATAAGCCACTACACTATGGCTTATTTTCCCTCTGTGATCATGCGAACCAAGTCAGAGCCTCCTGGCAAGAGCAGCGAAAAACCCAGTTGCTCCTTGCAATCTTACTTGTGCCACTTCTCACCTCCATCCTCCTTCCAATCTGCTCCTCCTCCGATTCATCACCGTCTCCCTAGACAGTAACACTGGGTTTTTTAAATCATCTTTGGGGACATTGTGCAAATGTAACATTGTTTTCCATCTTCTGGGAGATTCACATGTATTTAACTTATATTTTCACCTTCAGGGAAATTTTATTTATTTATTTATTATATTTATACCCCGCCTTTTTTCCTGCAAGGAACCCAAGGTGGCTTACATTGTCGTCCTCCTCTGCATTGTATCGTCACAACAACCCTGTGAGATAGGTTAGGCTAAGAGTCAGCGACTGGCCCAAAGTCGCCCAGTGAGTTTCATGGCCGAGCGGGGAATTTGAGCATATGGGAGGGGGGTTTCACCTTTGGGGAGATTTGCACAAATTTAACTTTTAGGGGGAAATAATTTTGGGGGAGATTTGCGCAAATATTCAGTAACTACTGCACAAATTTGCAGTAACTACTGCACTTTAGTGAATTTGCATAAATCTTCCAGAAGGTGGAGAAAAAAATAGCGTTAAATATGAGCAAATCTCCCCCAAAGGTGTGTGTGGGGAATTCTACTCTACTCCGTTAATAAGCACATTTGCACTTATTAGCGGAGTGGACTGCTGAGGTTGTGCTGCAAAGGCCCATGGCAGACATGCCGCTGGCAGGCAGGTGGAAGGACTAAGGAGGAAACAAGCCACAGCAAGCCGCATAGTGCCTGATCATCTATCAGGAGTAACATGGGTTAACGAGCGAACAACCACCCCACCATGGCTTATTTTCAGGGTGGCTTATCATGATGTGTGAACCGGCCTGATATCTTTACGAGGACCAATGAAAATCCCTCTACTTCTACCCTCTGCACCATAAGAACCCTGTGAGTTCTAGCTACTGTCTGAAATAGATTTGGATTACTTTGGACTAGTCTGTTTCAAATGGAGATTTGCCAATGCTTCTTTGCCCAAATATGTCTCAGGCTCTTCCTGTGCCCCAACAATCCTCAAATTTTTTTTGCATCCTCCTGCAAAGAGAATACTAAATTAACATACTACAGGCTGGGCTTCTACCATGCCCACTGAGGAGGAGTACACCTCCCCATTCTTTTTGTTTTACATCTACCCAGAGGAAGAGTTCTTTGAAATGCAAAATGAAGTTCACCATGTTGCAGTTTTTAAAATTGATTTGAATAAAGGTGTTTTTTTACTGTCCCTGTTTAGATTTATCTTCCCATGTAATCCTAGGATGGAGTATGTCCCAACTTCTTCTGCGCTATGCCTGGGGAGGTCCTACCACACATATCCGTATAGAGATAGAAACAATTCTCCTTGCAAAAGGAGAGGATAGGCTGGGACATGTGGGTATTTTTCTGTGTGATGAAAAAGGTTCACAGGAGCAAACAAGTGGAATCTGTCCATGATTTCCTAGTGGGCAGCCCTGACACCTTGCAGCCGGAGCAGCCAAATGAAGAAGAGGATTCTTTGAGCCTCCTAACTAAAGAGGAAGCATTTGGGCTGTCCCTTGCCAGTCTCCCCAATGATTTGTCTGCTTTAAGAACACCTGCCTGAGTTTGCTTTCCCTGTCCCTTCTCTCCCCATCCTTTTTTCCTTTTGTCTCGTGTCTTTTAGCCCATAATCCTGAGGGCAGAGCCTGTCTTGTTCGATTGATTGTATGTAGGTTGCCCCGGGAGTCTTTTTAGCCAAGAGGCTGGGTAAAAATGCTTTAAACACACAAGTAAACAGAATACAATGCAATATATTTACCTGTGCTGGCTGCATAGCGGTTCTTTCCACTTCACTCTAAAGAGAAGAGGATCCAGAATGTGTCACTAATGTCTTGAGGAGGAGGCAAAGAAAAGACGGTGAGATGCTTTTTCTCCAGTATACATACCTTCTATGGCAGTTCTTTGTGTGTAAACCAGCTGCTTCCCTATTTGCTTTTGGTCACAATCCTGGATTTGATTCAGAAAGTCTTAGTGTTTCACCCTCATCTCTCTTCCCACCCAGGTTCTTCCACCCCCTGCCTGGGAAACTCCTACCCCACTTATGTATTTATTTCATTTATACCCCGCCTTTCTACCAAAAAAATGGCAATCAAGGCGGACTTATCAAAACAGCTTAAAATAGGTTAAAAGAATAAAACACATAAAAATACAATAAAAACGTAACAATTACAGAATAAAAACAGCACCCAACCCAGAGGCCTCCTTACAGGCCAAAGGCCTGAATAAAGCGGCCTTTGCCTGCTGGTAGAAGGATAACACAGAGGGGGTGAACCTAGCCTCCCTTGGGAGGGAGTTCCACAGCCTGGGAGCGGCCACCAAGAAGACCCTCTCTTGTGTCACCACCAAACGTGCCTCCGATGTTGGCGGTCTAGAAAGAAGGGCCTCCCGCAAAATTCTTACAGACCCGGCAGGCTCGTAAGGGAGGAGGCGAACTTTCAAGTAGCAGGCCACAAGCCATATAGGGCTTTATAGATCATAATCAGCATTTTGAATTCTTATCCACATAAAGAAAGCAAAAGGCTAGAATAACCACACTTTGGGACCCTGTTGTACTATTGGTTTATTTACTTACCGGTACTTCATGTTTATCCAGTCCATTCTTCAAGGAGCTTACATTCACAAATGAAGCTCCCCCCCCTTTATCTTCACAACAACTCTGCGAGGTAGGCCAGGCTGAGAGAGGGACTGGTCCAAGGTCACCCACTGAACGTGCAGGGATTTGAATTCAGGTCTCTCTGGTCATAGTTTAACAGTAAATGTTAAGTATTTCAAAGTATAAGTAAGATAGATAGATATCTACGCACACACATCCAGTGGATGTTCAAAAGGCAGGGGGAGAATCTTCGGGGGGCGGGATGACAAAAGAGGCAAAGTGCAAAGGTAAAAAAATGAAAAGCACATTTCTTTTTTAGTAACTAAAGGGGATCAGGTGGAGGGTCAATGGGAGGGCATGCAACTGGTTTGGGTAGCATCCCCACATCCCCATTTTTGTGCCTCCTATGCTCACATTTGGTGAATAAAAGCCAAAGACTTTTATTCACTAGGCAAACACCTCAAACTGAGGCTTAAATAACAGAATGTATTTACAGTCTGTGTTTCCCCAATATACAGCCTTCTTCAGAGGTATCTATACCTATTT
This sequence comes from Shinisaurus crocodilurus, assembly GCA_021292165.1. Classification (NCBI taxonomy): domain Eukaryota; kingdom Metazoa; phylum Chordata; class Lepidosauria; order Squamata; family Shinisauridae; genus Shinisaurus; species Shinisaurus crocodilurus. The sequence continues at coordinate 18,594,531 of CM037882.1, forward strand.
GAGAAAGCAAAGAACTAAACGTTTCTCTGCCACAGCTACAAATTGGGTGAATCCCAAACTAATTTTGGGAACGTCCAAAATGCAGAAACACAACTGTGAACATTGAAGAGTCACTTATATCTCACCTATTTGCCATGGGGAAAATAGATCTCTAATTTGGAGTATCCTGAGGTTGTCAGCACTTGCAAATGTCAACAGGAGGCAAATTTTGATTCTTCACGGTAATATGTTCCCCCCAAAACACTGGTTTGAAAAAAGATGATGCATTTCTCATTATTTTACATTTTACAGAGTGACACGGATAGGCCTCTCCCCTTCATAGGAACCCAGTGATTTAAGTCAGGCAGGGAGAGTAACCAGGCTCTAAGGTCCTGACCTAGCTGAGGGGAAGATTTAAGCCTCACAGGGTCGTTGTGAATACTGGTGGTCATGTGGGTGGTATATACGTCAACCACTTTGCCAATGGCACTACACGGACCTCCGACTTCCAGGTACCGCTCCCCCAATTTCTTTTTTCCTGAGCGCTGTTTCTCTCTCTCTCTCTCTCTCACACACACACACACCGCCCCAACCAAGCAAGCCTATTTTCTCTGCACCAAGCCCCCCACGCCTGATCCATACCCTCCCGCCGCCCCAGGGCCTGGGTGGACCTCTGAGAGGATCCTGCAATAGCAACCATGCAAATCTTTGGGCCCCGCTTGGCGACTGGACTGCACGGATCAAGCCCCCCCCCCTATGATTCAGAAAGGGAAATTGCAGAGGGGGGTGGCTTTTCCCCTTCCCCCTCAAAAGCAAATTCATGGCCTCTCCCTCCTTCTCTTCCACTCCCACAACAATGCAACCCCCCTCATCTCTTTGCCGCGTCCCGCCCCGCCCCGCCGGACCAGCCTTCCCCTCCACGCTAGGAAACCTCCCCAGCCCAATTTCCCTTCCCGGAGTGCAAAGGCGGGGGACTTTCCGAGTGCCTTTCCGCAGTTATGGAACTTCCTGCCTCTCTAGGAAGCAGAGCTCGGTTCGTTTAGCCCTTGGAGGACTGAGGGGCCGAAGCGGCGCTGCCTCCCTTCCAACTGCCTCCAACTCACTGAACCTTGAGCAGTCATTCTGTTGGTTCCTTCCGGGCCGCGGACAAAATAAACGAGGACTGCCCCAGCTGGTAATGATGGGAACTGTAGTCCAACACAGCAAGAGGGCGCCAGGTTGGGGAAGGCTGAATAGGAGGAAGACTTCCGGCTGCAGGGGACATGGACACACCAAGCGTCCTCTTCCTCCTTGCTCAGAAGGAGAATCCCGTGCTTTTCCAGAACCGCCCCCCCCCCATGTATTTATATCCCGCCCCATAATTTTTCTCCGGTCACTCTCTACCTGTTCCATCTCCTCCCATTTCCACCGGCTTTCATGTATATGATGGGTGCAAAGATTCAGCAGGCTTCGTCGTCCCAAGAGCCATTTGCACTGTAGGAGTTTATTTTAGCTGTGTCACACCGTCTGCTGTTGGAGGTGCTTAAACAAACACAGGGCCACTACAGACAAGTTCTACACACCTCGTGCTGCAGGTCCAAACCCTGGTTCCTACTAGTGATTCACCCGCACGCTGAACTGAACAGCACAACGGGTTAATAAGCAAACGCTTACAGGGATGTGTTATCGCCCCAACATTATTTGCCATTTTCATCACCATGGTTTTACATCTTGTCGAGGGGAAACTTCCCACCGGTGTGGGAATTATATATCGAACAGATGGAAAGCTTTTTAATCTCAGCAGGCTGAAAGCAAAAAGTAAGGTAATTACAACCTCCGTTGTGGAACTTCAGTATGCTGATGATAATGTGGTCTCTGCACATTCAGAGGATGATCTCCAAACTATCCTAAATGCTTTTGCAGAAGCATACGAAAAACTTGGTCTCTCACTTAACATCAAAAAAACCAAAGTGCTTCATCAGCAAGTGCAAGCCAATCCTTTGGTGATGCCATCTATCCAGCTTGGCGGGACAATACTGGAAAATGTCGATCATTTTCTCTATCTTGGCAGCTATCTTTCTGTTACAGCTAACATCGACAGTGAAATCCAGCATCGTCTGAGCTCTGCAAGTGCCGCATTTTCTCGAATGAAACATAGAGTGTTCGAGGATCGGGATATTTGTAAGAAGACCAAAACACTGGTTTATGAAGCCATTGTATTACCAACTTTATTGTATGCCTGCGAAACATGGACTATCTATAAACGTCACTTCCACCTCCTTGAAGGTTTCATCAACGTTGCCTCCGGAAAATCCTGCAAATTACTTGGGAAGATAGGCGAACAAATGTCAGTGTACTGGAAGAAGCAAAGACTACTAGCATTGAAAAATGATCCTTCAACGCCAACTTCAGTGGACCGGTCATGTTGTTCGAATGCCTGACTGCCGTCTCCCAAAGCAGTTACTTTACTCCCAACTCAAGGATGGAAAGCGGAATATCGGTGGTCAATATAAGAGGTTTAAAGATGTTCATAAGGCTAATCTAAAAAAATGCAATATAAACATCGAAAACTGGGAAGCTCTGGCCATGAACGATCTAAATGGAGGTTGGCCTTTCACAAAGGTTCCATGGACTTTGAAGAAGCCCGAGTGCAAGGTGAAAGGGAGAAACGTGCTAAGCGAAAAGCACGTCAAATGAATCCTTTACAGGACCATCTTCTATCTGGTAACCTGTGTCCTCACTGTGGGAAGCTGTGTGGATCTAGAATTGGCCTCCACAGTCACTTACGGACCCATCGCTAGAGTCTACACAATCTTCTTTAGAATCTCCTCCTTTTATCCCGGAAGACAATCTTACTCGGTCACGAGTGATCGCCTGATGATGACAAATATTCACTGAAATGTTTTCAGCATACACACATACAGTAGATAGCTGAATGAGGCACATGCTATGCCTCACCAGGCTTGGCTAACAGCCCCGTCCCATTTTTTGGATGACATGAACAACCCCATCCATCCCTTTGTGGTTGACACCTTTAAAAAACAAAACAAAAAACTTTTTCTTGGAAGCCAGTACCAAATGTGGTTCTTTTAATAACTCCAGGCTCTCCATAACCCTTCATGTTTTGGTCTCAGCACCCAGCAGAACAGCTTACTTCAAAATGAGAACTTTGGAGACACTCTTTTTCACTTATTTTACATCAAACTTAAGCAAAATACACAAACATAAATTTATTCTGATGCAACTGGCTGAGAGAGAAGGCCCAACTACTACTAACAAAAAGGCATCATGTTGGGACTTGAAAAAGATACTAGGAGAGGATATATTGTGGAGTAATATCCTTCCCATCTCACGTTAGTGCAGTGCTTCTCAAATAGTGGGGCGGGCCCCCCTGGGGGGGCGCGAGGCTCCGTAAAGGGGGGCTCGCCTGATTGGCCAAACCCACCCGTGTGACTTTTAGACCCTTTAAATCTTTTCTGCTACAGTTAATAAAGCTATTCTTTGTTGTAAATTGATCCACATTTCTTTCTTTTTTTATTCTCTTATACGTTAATAAGGATACAGTGTTATGCAGAGGTGTACTTATAACAATTTTATAGACAAATGATACTATTTACAGTCGTGCGGGGGGCGCGAAATGTTTTCTTCTTCCTAGGGGGGGCATGACAGAAAATAATTGAGAAGCACTGCGTTAGTGAGATCAGCAGAGTACAGTCCCTTTCCAGCTTAAAAGAAGCTTAGATTTGGCTAGTGTTAGCCAGTTAGCATTTGGTAATCCAGGATGCTTTAAGGCAGACTGGATTTCCCTGGTTTTGCCCCCTTTTCTCTCCCTCAGAACAATAATCAGAGACACAGTCTTGTAAAAGTTAAAAGTAACATTTACTCACTCAGATTATGCAGTTTCATTCAGGCAGACTTAAAAGACGTTTCTTACAGTTCACTACAGTACATTAGTAGTTACTTGGGGTCTGAACTTGTGGAGTTCAGACCAGCAACTCTGGTTACATGCTGCTACAAAGACCACGTGGAGACAACAACCACGTGGTCTGAACCACACTCACTAGGGTCTGAACAGAAAGAGGAAGAAGCTGGGAGCTACACCCACTTCCTGTTCAGGCTGTTAATAATTCAATGAGTACCTTCTAGGAAAACCACCCTAGAAGGTATCAGTGATCTCAACCATTTCACCCAATTACCTGGTGAAACATTAGCCATAGGTTTTGACTGCAATTTTAATTATCTAACACATCACATTGATAAGAAAAACTAACCCTTAAAAGTTTCAACACCCCCTGTTCCCATTTGTACCAGCCATCTTGACACATTTCTTAGCTAGTTGCCTGGCATAGCCTGACCACACAACCCCCACTCCAATCTTTGCTGTGTTTACTGACCCCATATAGCTTCATACATTTCCTAGTTCCCATGTATCCGAGTCAGTTCTCTTTTCCTGTATCTCTTGTCCCGTCACGTCTTCCTCTTTTAATGAGCCTGCTCTTACTCTGCGTATGCTTGAGGCTTCTCTTGCTAATGGCCTCAAACTCTGGTCAAGCTGAGCAAAACGTATACTTTCCTGTTCTAGCTTTCCCCCTATCCCATAATGCATTGTTACTCCCCTACTATACAAGATTGAAACATGTATGTTTTAGCTGTACAGTCATGCCCTGGATTGAGAGCATAATTCGTTCCGGAAACATGCTTGTAATCCAAAACACTCTTATATCAAAACGAAATCCCCCCAAAAAAATTTGTACAGAGATTTTTAATTTAAGCCGTACTACAGTACTTGTATTGCAAGACGTCGCTTGTATATCAAGTTAAAAATAATAAATAAATATTTAAAAATTTGCTTGTTTTGCAAAACGCTATCAAACCAAGTTACTTGCAATTCAAGGCATTACTGTATTTCTCTCCTTCAGCGCCCAAATGGTATTAAAGTCCTTCACACCATGCATGATTAGCTTGTGGAATTTGCTGCCCACAAGGGTTGTGATGGACACTAGCTTGGAGGATATCCTTAATAGCAATGCTAGAAGAGTGTATTTCCCCTGCTGTCCAGCTGATCAGTCTACAGGCCGCACCAAGCACCTGTGGATTATGCACCCTTGCTTTATGGGATGGAAGGATTGCTCACAGACTTGTAACTCAGCGGAGAGGTCAAATCTCCTTGCCTCCAAGTATTGTGAGACATACGCTGAGGGAAGCTGCCTATAGATGCAAGCCAACTGGAGCCACTTCAGCTTTGGGAAAGTCCAGCTGAACATTCATCTGAAAAGAGGGTGGTCAATAATGGGAACTCAGAGGACACCATTTCTCCTGTTATTGCAAATTCATTGAGGAGAAGGCTATCATGGCTACTAGTCCTGATGGTCATATGCTACTTCCAGTGTCAGAGGCAGTATGTCTGCCGTGTTTCCCCGAAAATAAGACACTGTCTTATATTTTTTGGGGCTCAGAAAAACACTAGGTCTTATTTTCGGGGTAGGTCTTATACTTTAGCAATTCCCAAAAATAGTACTAGGTCTTATTTTGGGGGAAACACGGTATGTACACCAGTTGCTGGGGAACATGGGTGGGTGGGTGCTGTTGTACTCATGTCCTGCTTGTGGACTTCCCTTGGGCAGTTGGTTGGCCACTGTGTGAATAGGATGCTGGACTAGATTCCTTGGACAGCCCCTCCCTCCCTTCCCCTGGCTCTGCCCCTTCCCCTCATCCCGATACCAGCCCCTTTTCCCCTGCCCACCACTGGAATGTGCACACACGCGCACGCACACACCAGAGCTTCTGTGGCATTAAATTCAGCCCGTGGGTTGAAAGAGGTTGTTCAAGCAATCACTAGGGGAGTTTCTGGATTGCATGTTTCTAGTTTCTCCCTTCTGGGTTCCTGTGGACTCCTGCTGGTTCAGGTAAGCTGGTTTGCGAGTAAAGAACATGCAGAGTTCCTATGTCCAAGATATTATAGCTGCCTCCCTCCACATGTGTTGGACTGCAACTCCCAGTGGCTAGGCTGGCTGGGGACAATGGGAACTGCAGTCCAATGCATCTGGAGGGAGCCAGGTTGGGGAAGACTTTTATTACACAACAGTAAAGAACATTTCCCCCAATTAAACAGGAAGTGAAATATGTTCTACCTCCCAAGGCCTGTGAGAGGGAAGTAGATTAAGATGACTGTCACAAAAGAGAGAGCACTGAGCTTAAGGGTTTGCGGAGGGGAAGGAGCATGGAAAGAGAGCTGGAGGGAATTGGAGGGACTTAGCTGAGTGGGAATGTATCTAGGGCTGGGGTCCCCAATGTGGGCCCCATGGGCCACAATGTCTTCACAGACAACTCCCTTTGCACTCACCAGACTCCCCACCCACCCACACAGGCCAAACACCCCTTCACTCCCCCACCCCAAACAGGCAAAACATGCACAGATCATTCATGTTCCAATCCCCCCAGCACCACAGGGAACACACGCACACACCCTGGTCCTCCTGAGCCCCCCAGCCATTCCCCTTTCTTGGAGGACCCACGACCTGTCCTGCACCCCTTAAACAAACCTGCTTTCCTCATGTGTGTGTGTGTGGGGGGATGCTATCGCACAGACAGTGTTAAAGCAAGATTCAACTGCCAGTTCAATCGACATTCATACGTGTGAAGAGGGCTCCGTCTTGCCCTTTGCCTCAGGCAGAAAAATGTCTTGGGTTTGGTCCACACCTACCTCCATACACCTACACAGTGCTGTGAGCACAGTAACACTGTCCCAAGTCCTCCAATAGGATTATTGCAGACAGTGTGATATACATGGGGGCTGCCCTTGAAAAGGATTCATAAGCTGTTCACTTGCAGGCCCAGTTCAAGGTGCTGGTACTCACTTTTAAAGCCATAAATGGATTGGAATCCAAATATGCTAAGGGTCAGCTATTCCCATACCGACCTAATGATGCGTTAAGGCCTTCTGCTGCGGCCTTTCTCCAGCTGTCCCCATTGATACATTACAGGTTTCTGTAAGTGAAGGGGGGCGGTTAGGTCATTTCCACAAATTTCCCCTTTGGCTCTCTGCGCCACCTCTCACATTGCGCTAGAGTGTCACCCAACACTCTGCAGGAGATTGGGGGAGGGGAGAGCAGGGGGCTCCAGAGGGAAGGCGGCATCTGTGAAAATCAGCTCCCCCCACTGCTAGACCATAAAGCCTTCTCTCAACAGTGAGGACGCAGTTGGATAGAACCGGATGGAAACGAAAAGGGGACAGAGAATATTGTTCTAATCACCAATGTGTCTGGGGAATCATCTTTCAAAGATCTTTCCACACACCAGAAATTCATATGGTTTCACTGATGCAGAATAGAATAGCCTTTATTGAATTAGTCCAAAGACCTTATCAAGGTAAGCTCCATTTAAAATTCTACATAAAAGTAAACAAAGATCCACACCATATTAAAAGAGAACAAAATAAAATACATTTTAAAATGCCACAGAAGATTATACATAGGACAGCATTTAATATTTGGGCTTTACTAAACAAGACTTAAGAATTAAGATTAAAAGGATTCTAAAAGCCATAAAATTTAAAAATCAGGAAGGTACATGCCAACATGTCCTCGAAGTTCAGAATAGCCACCAGAGTTAACTGGGATGGATTCCAAATATCTATTTCAGAGGCTGGTAGCATTACTGCGAAAAAAGCTGCTCTCTGGGTTATGCATTGAGTAGGAGGCTTAATTTTTCTTTCACATTCCCATATTTCATTTTCTTTAATAAAGGCTCTCGATGTACATTCATTTACACATAAACCCCTCTCATTGTATCCTATGCATTTAAATTATTTCTCCTCCATGCAGGCAATTTCATTTGAAGAGTCCTACTAACTAAAGCACATTCCACAGTCCATCTGTGTGACACATACATGTGTGTATAACTTTTGATCTATTCCAACAGAACTTACTACAACCGGAACATTTTTGGCTTTCCCCAGTATGAATACTCTCATATCTATTAAGGCCTATTTTATGAGAACAGCCTTCACAATATTGGGAGCATTTCTACTAAATCTTCCCAAAATAGATTATTTGATGTAATGGAGTCACCCCATGGCATTTAAGCAGAAGCATTTAAATCATTTGTACAGTGAAGTTTCTTTGATGTGAAGTAAAATGTGTGCTCTGCCTCAAGCTACTTTTATACTCCAGACACTTAAATAGTTTCCTTTGTCTCCAGACCGTACTTACGAGTCAAATAACTCTAAGGGGTCTGTTAGCCAAGTCTGGGGAAGACTGAGAGCTGACCCTGGTTCAGCAGTTGCATCTGAGTCTGCCCCATTAGTAGTCACAGCTGGGTCTTCCTCCTCAAAAGTAGACCATTGTTCCTGAGTAGATCCTTCCTCATGAGTATACCCAGGGCGAAAGGGTGTTCTGGGAGTCAGGTGGGCTCTCCCACCATGGCTCTGAGTATCCCATCTGATACATTGCCAATGGTCCTCTGGTGAGCCATGGGTGGTGGGAGAAGAGTCTGGAATCACGGATGGGCTCAGGATGGGGTTGAAGGGGTTGTTAGGTACCTCAGATGAAACATTGCTGTCGCAGGATCCCTCAGGTTGCCCCAGGCCTACTGTAGGAGAGGGTTCTTCTGGGGAATCGGAATCCTCCTCTTCTGAAGAGGTCTCTCTGTGAGTTTTTTGATGTGAAATAAGATATTCCCTTCGATTGAAGCTCTTTCCACACTCGAGGCATTTAAAGGGTTTCTCCCCTGTGTGGGTTCTTTGATGTAAAGAAACGTATGCCCTCCGACTGAAGCGTTTTCCACACACCAAGCATTTATAGGGTTTTTCCCCTGTATGAGTGGTTTGATGTAATGTAAGAGATGGTTTTAGACTGAAGCTCTTTCCACATTCCAAGCATTTGTATGGCTTCTCCCCAGCATGAGTTATTTGATGTAAAGTAAGGTATGCCTTACGACTGAAACTCTTTCCACACTCCAAGCATTTAAATGGTTTCTCCCCTGTGTGAGTGGTTTGATGTAATATAAGAGATGGTTTCAAACTGAAGCTCTTTCCACACTCCAAGCACTGATATGGTTTCTCCCCGGTGTGAATTCTTTGATGGCAATTAAGGGCACTACTCTGGCAGAATCTCTTTCCACACTCCAAGCACTGATATGGTTTCTCCCCTGTGTGAATGCTTTGATGGGAATTAAGAGCATACTTCCGCCTGAACCTCTTTCCACATTCCAGGCATTTATATAGTTTTTCCCCAATGTGAATTATTTCATGTGCTCGAAGGGCACCCTTCTGCCTGAAGCTCTTTCCACACTGCAGGCATTTAAACGGCTTCTCTCCTGTGTGAGTTCTCTGATGACTAGTAAGGCTGTGTCTGCGATTGAAGCTCTTTCCACACTGCAAACATTCAAATAGTTTCTCTCCTGTGTGATTTCTCTGATGTGAAGTAAGACTATCCTTCCGCCTGAAGCTCTTTCCACAGTCCAGGCATTTAAATGGTTTCTCTCCTGTGTGAATTCTCTGATGACTAGTAAAGCTTTGCCTGTGAATGAAGGTCTTTCCACACTGCAAACATTCAAACGGTTTCTGTCCTGTGTGAATGATCTGATGTGAAACAAGGGCATACTTCTGGCTAAAGCTCTCTCCACACTCCAAGCATTTAAATGGGTTCTCTTCTGCGTGATTTCTCTGATGACTAGTAAGGCTTGGCTTGAGACGGAATCTCTTTCCACACTGCAAACATTCAAATGGTTTCTCCCCTGTGTGAATTCTCTGATGCGCAACGAGGTCATACTTCCGGTTGAAGCTCTTTCCACACTCCAGGCATTTAAATGGTTTCTCCCCTGTGTGAATTCTTTGATGGGAAATGAGAGCTGAGTTATGTCTGAAGTTCCTTCCACAGTGCAGACATTCATATGGTTTCTCATCTGTATGTATTCTTTGATGGGAATTAAGGAGAGAGCCCTGACTGAAGCTCTTTCCACACTCCAGGCATTTGTACGGTTTCTCCCCTGTGTGAGTTTTTTGATGAGAATAAAGGCATGAGATCTGACGGAAGCTCTTTCCACACTCCAGGCATTTAAATGGTTTCTCTCCCGTGTGTATTCTTTGATGGGAAGTAAGTGCCCCCTTCTGACTAAATGCTTTTCCACACTCCAGACAGTTAAATGGTTTCTCCCCTGTGTGTGTTCTTTGATGGGAGAGAAGTACGGTACTCTGCCTGAAACTCTTTCCACACTCAAGGCATTTATATCGTTTCTCTGTTCTTTCGCTTGCCCAATGGTCATGCATGGTTGATTTTTGAGCAAACTTTTTGCCACCCACAGAGCTTTTCTTGGCTCTCTTTTCTTCAGGTGTTTTTTGTTGTACTGTAATTGCATGGAGGTCACCATCCAGAGAAGAAATGGATTTCTTCCTCGCTTTATTTCTTTGGTTTCCCTCCTGCTTGTTCATCCCAACTCGATCCTCAACATTCTCCTCCACATCTGGACACTTATCACTTTCCTTGGACACTTGATGTGCTCTTTCCTTTGTTTTCTCCCACGCATCCCCAGCTGAAGGAGAGAGAGAGAGAGAAACAGAACGTGAGTGCAAAGGAGAAAGGCACTTGCAAATCAGGGAATCCAACTGATGTTCCCTACAAGGGAACACAAGAGGTCCCTAAACCTAATCAAACCGTATCTCCACAAGTAAGATCAGGAGCACGGACACCCAAAAGAATTGAAAGAAAACCAGGAAGATATCAGCCCAAGCAGCATACATTTTAAAAGATATACATTGTCCTCCACTATTGAAGAAAGGAGGCACAAAAAAACAAAAAGTTAAAAGGGACACTCATAAAGGCAAATCTCAGCCTAAAATTGGTGATCATTCATTTTAGCAGAGCTCAGGACAAACAAATGAAGATGTGCCTTCCCCCTTCCCCCCACTATAGCAGGGCTGGAAATCACTATCTTGGGGAAGTGTTGCCAGTCAGTGTCAACAATACTTGGTCAGTAATGGACTAACTCAGGTGTGTTTTTTTAGCCTTTTCCTGTGCTTGTAGTAAGCACTGAACAATGTTGGAGTCCAAGCTCCAAGCAGTGCATTCCTGCCATCAACCTGGCAGCAGCAATCTGCACCAGCTGTAGTATACAATCCTTCTCAAGGGCAGCCCCACATAGAGCACATTTAGAAGTCCAACCTTAACATTGGCAATGTGATATCACAGGCAAGGCATGTGGAACAGTGTCAAAGAGCTCTGAGGAGAGAAGTGCCAGGAGGAATGCAGTGGCTGTGAGAATGCTGTGGACAAAATATATCTTGACTTCACCAAAGCTTTCAACAAAGTGCCTCATGATATCCTGATTAGCAAGCTAGCTAAAAGTGGGCTAGATGGAACAACTATGAGGTGGATCCATAGTTGGCTACAGAATCGGACTCAAAGAGTGCTTATCAATGGTACCTTCTCAAACCGGGGAGAGGTAACGAGCGGGGTACCGCAGGGCTCGGTCATGGGCCCAGTGCTATTCAACATTTTTATTAATGACTTGGATGAGGAGATGTAGGGAATGCTTATCAAATTAGCAGATGACACAAAATTGAGTGGAACAGCTAATACTCTGGAAGACAGAAACAAAATTCAAAGTGATCTCGATAGGCTAGAGCGCTGGGCTGAAAACAACAGAATGAAATTTAATAGGGATAAATGCCAAGTGCTGCACCTAGGAAAAAGAAACCAACTGCACAGTTACAGGATGGGGGATACTTGGCTCAGCAGTACTACAAGCGAGAAGGATCTTGGAATTGTTGTAGATCACAAGCTGAATATGAGCCAGCAATGTGATGTGGCTGCAAAAAAGGAAAATGCTATTTTGGGCTGCATTAGAGTTGCACTGGCTACCAGTTGTTTGCCGAGCTGAATTCAAGGTGTTGGCAGCTCCGCCTGTACCCTGTACGGCTCCGGTCCAGTATATCTCAAGGAGTTGTTTGCCGAGCTGAATTCAAGGTGTTGGCGGCTCCACCTGTACCCTGTACGGCTCCGGTCCAGTATATCTCAAGGAGCGCCTCCAGCAACATCAAGTAGGCCAGCTCAACAAGATCCGCCACGGATGGCTTTCTCCCTGTCCCATCAGCCAGAGAAACCAGGCTGGTGGGGACTAGGAGGAGGGCCTTTTCTGTGGCAGCCCCCAATTTATGGAACTCTCTCCCCAGTGACCTCTGCCATGCCCCTTCCTTGATTAGCTTCCGCCGGGCATGAAAAACGTGGCTTTTCAGGTGGGAATATAGGGTGGGTTAGGATTTTAAGTTTTGTACTGTTTTTAATTGTGTTTTATACTCTGTGTGTGTGTGTGTGTGTGTGTGTGTGTGTGTGTGTCCCTTGTATTTTATTGCATTGTACATCGCTCAGAGTGGCCGGATGTCTGGCCAGATGGGCGATTCATAAATATAAATAAATAAATAAATAAAGTATAGCTTCCAAATCGCGGAAAGTACCAGTTTCCCTCTAATCAGCACTGGTTAGACCTCATCTTGAGTACTGCGTCCAGTTCTGGGCACCACACTTTAAGAAGGATGTAGACAAACTGGAAAGGGTTCCGAGCAGGGCAACAAAGATGATCAGGGGACTGGAAACAAAGCCCTATGAGGAGAGACTGAAAGAACTGGGCATGTTTAGCCTTCAAAAGAGAAGACTGAGGGGAGATATGATAGCATTCTTCAAGTACTTGAAAAGTTGTCACACACAGGAGGGCCAGGATCTCTTCTCGATCATCCCAGATTGCAGGACACAGAATAGGCTCAAGTTACAGGAAGCCAGATTCCGCCTGGACATCAGGAAAAAAATCCTGACTGTTAGAGCACTACACCAATGGAACCAACTACCTAGGGAGGTAGTGGGCTCTCCCACACTGGAAGCATTCAAGGTGCAGCTGGACAGCCATCTGTCAGGGATGCTTTGACTTGGGTTCCTGCATTGAGCATGGGGTTGGACTCGATGGCCTTATAGGCCCCTCCCGACTCTACTATTCTATGATTCTACAAGCTAGAAGCCTCAAAACTCCACTCTGTTCTGAGGGATGTAGAAGAGAACCATGAAAATCCACCAGCTTTCTGAGGCAGTCCTGTGATTTCTAGGTAGGCCACAGTCTCATGATATATCTAAGGACCTAACTGAAGGGGAGACCCAGCCTGGAGAGAAGCGCATGCTTAGACCAACCATCGCACCACCTCCAAAGAACAGTCACCTCTTATGGGCCTGTCATGGGACCCATTCCACGGTTATGGGCTCCCCTCTACGCAGAGAACCCCTGAATCCTCACCAGACCAGAAAAATATAGCACAGGAAGGCTAGGCTTAGCTGGAATGGCCCAGGCAGACCTACTAGTCACATCCTTCCTCCCTGGACACATCCTTTCTGGCAAGTAATGGGAATAAGTAGAACAAGCCTTCCAGCCACTATGAAGGAAGGGAAAAGGGATCCTCACCGAGAGAGGCCACATGCCCGTAATTCTCCATCGTGACTCCCTTGTACAGATCCCGTCTGGCCTGGATCTGGCAGAGCCCACTCCTCCTTGGTGAAACACACAGCCACCTCCTAAAAGGGCACTGGGAGCAGAAAGGGGGGGGGGGAGAAAAAAATCATGTATTTCTCATAAGAAAAAATACAAGTAGTGCTGTCATTTTATTTATTTATTTATTATGATTTATATGCTGCTTTCCAGTGGGCTATCAAAGCAGCTTACACAAATGATAAAATCAGTAAATATAACAAGAAAAGCACTGTAACTTAATCACCAGTCAGCCATCACCATGCTGGCTGGGTCACCCTTCAGGGAAAGCCTGCATGAAGAAGTGGGTCTTGAGCAGACATCTAAGGATCAAGACTGAAGACGCCTGCCTGATATCAGGGGGGAGCGAGTTCCAGAGGGCAGGTGCTGCGACACTGAATGCTCTACTACAGGTACGCCTGAGGCGAACCTCAGGAGCATGCGGCACCGTCAGAAGTTCTTCCCCAGAGGACCACGAGCTCCATCACTTAGAAAAATCCAAACATAATATTACTGGTAAAACCAGATCATCATTACTCCTTATAAAAGCAAAATCCCTCTCCTTCTGCCCTCTGCCCCATAAGAACCTTGTGAGTTGGAGCTACAGCCTGAAACAGATTGGGATAACTCTGGACTGCTTTCCAAAGCAGAGTTGCCAAGAGGGTGTTGCCAATGCTCCTTTGTCCCAGGATGTCTCAGATCTTTTCAGAAGGAGAATTGCTTTGATTTCTAAATGAATATGTGTAGGGTAGGACCACCCCAGCCATAAAAAGGAAGGAGCTGGGATGTAATCTTTCCTAGCATTGCATCAGTCCAAACAAAGGCAGTAAAACATAGAAAGCGGCCTTATACCCAACTCTCCCTCCCTATTCCTCCCTCCCGAATCTCATCTGCCTGCAAAGAGAGGACTAGACTGACATCCTATGGCAGTGATGGCGAACCTATGGCACGGGTGCCACAGCTGGCACGCAGGGACCTCTCTGTGGGCACTCGAGCCATTGGTCACCAGATCGCGAAAAGACTGTCCCCTTCTGCAAAACACTAATGATCTTGTTCTTTCTCACAGTGTGGAACAGAATGATTTTATTCTAGAATTCCTGTTACAGAATTCTTTTCTACATTGTTATCACATTTAAAAGATTTTGAAGAATGATGCACAGAGCATGGCTTGGATGCAAAGCCCTAACAGTTGACCTGAGTGCTGCATGTGTTGCTCTCAAACTAACGGAGTATGAGCCAAGGTTTGACAAATTATCAGCATGCATGCAATAGCAAAAATCACATTAATTGTTCAAAAGCATGCCCAATGCAAACTTTTACCTAATGCAGTGTTTGCAGTCCAAGACATAAAGTGTTTAAAATGTGTTAAGCACGTTTAGTTTTCTTGTTTATCTTGCTCATCCTAGTACAGGTTGACTTTTACTTTTACTAATCCGACACCTGTAGAAGCAGGGAAAGGACCCAGAGTAAAGCTTGCCCCATACAATTTCAGTCTGGCATATAATCATATTACAAGTTGTGAATCCCTTATCCAAAAATACATGTGCCTAATTATTTAAAAAGTTTGTATAAATTCCCTTCAGGCTATGTGTACAATGTAGTACTATAATAATTTTTTGAGTTGATTTTTTCCCCCAACAAAAAACTGTTTGTATCATTGAAAGCTCTGTTATTGTGTTTTTATTTTAAGACAAAAGATGTTAATTAGTTCGGACAACTGTATGAGTTGTTTTTCTAAAACTAAAACCTCGGTATTCAGGTTTAATTGCAGTGTTGGCACTTTGAAATAAATAAGTTGGTTTTGTGTTGCAATTTGGGCACTTGGGCTCAAAAAGGTTTGCCATCACTGTCCTATGGGCTGGGCTTCTACCACACCCACATCAGGAATATTCCTCCCCCCACTCTTCTTGTTTCACATCAGCACACAGGAAGAGTTCTCTGAAACTCAAAATATAGTTCACCACGTTGCGATGTTTTAATACTCATTCTAATAAATATAGTAGGGTCATAGGTCAGTGGTAAAGTACCTGCTTTGCATGCGGAAGGCCCCAGGTTCAATCCCTGGCATATCCAGGTTGGGAAAAACCCTGCCTGAAATCCTGGAGAGCCACTGCCAGTCAGTGTCAACATTACTGAGCCAGATGGGCCCATGGTATAAGGCCGCTTTCTATGTTTTACTGCCTTTGTTTGGACTGATGCAATGCTAGGAAAGATTACATCCCAGCTCCTTCCTTTTTATGGCTGGGGTGGTCCTACCCTACACATATTCATTTAGAAATCAAAGCAATTCTCCTTCTGAAAAGAGCAGATAGGGAGGGAGAGTTGGGTATTTTTATGTGTGATTAAAAATGCTAATGGGAGCAAACTAGTGGAATCTGCCCTGGACTTCCTTGTGGGCAGCCCTGACATCTTGCAGCTTAGGGAGCCAAATTAAAGAAGCAAAGTTCCTGTGAGCCTTATAACAAAAAAGGAAGCATTCAGGCTGTCCCTCGCCCTGTCTCCCCAATGGGAGGTCATGAAACTGGTCTGATCAGTATTTCCACATCCACTTTTGTGCCACCTGTGCTAATGTTTGGTGAATAAAACCAAATACACCACTGAGGCTTTAAAAAAACAGAATGTATTGTTGTGAATTAATACACCCAACCCTTTACCCAAAATATAGTCTTCTTCAGAGGTATTTATAGCTGTTTGGGAAAGCAAAGAACCAAACATTTCTCTGCAAGCACAGCTACAAATTAGGTGAATCTCAAACTAATTTTGGGAACATCCAAAATGCCAAAACACAACCATGAACACTGTAGAGCTTAGAGCCTGTTTGCCTGGGAGAAAATAGGTCTCTAATTTGGAGTATTTGCAAAATTTAGCTGAAATTGTCAGTACTTGCGAATGTCAACAGATGGCCAATTTTGATCCTTCACAGTAACATCTTCCCCCAGAAACACTATGTTGGAAAGAAGATTATGTATTTCTTATCATTTTTCAGTGACTGACACACATGATCCTCTCCCCTATACAAGAACCTGAGTCAGGTAAGTCGGGCTGAGAGAGTAAGCAGTCTCTAAGGTCACTGACTGTAGCGGAGGGAGAGATTTTAGCCTCACAGGATTGTTGTGAATATTGGTCAAGTGGTTGGTATACCTCGATCACTTTGCCTTCCCCAATCTGCTGCCCTCCAGATGTGTTAAACTACAACTCCCATTGGCCATGTTGGCTGGGGATTATGGGAGTTGAGGTCCAACACATCTGGAGGGCGTCAGATCGGAGTAGGCTGCGGTGCACGGATCTCCTCCTTCACGATGTCCCTTTCTTCTTTTTCTGAGTGCTCTTTCTCCTCCTCACCACACACCGCCACCAAGCAAGGCTATTTACTCTGTACTAACCCTCCGCCACCCCCGATCCATACCCCCACCACCCCACTAGCAACCATGAACATCTTTGGGCCCCACTTGGCGAGATCAATTCCGGAAGGGGAATTGGGGGGGAGGTTCTCTCCTTCCCCCCCCCCCCCAAAGGCAACCTCTTGGTGCCTCCCGCAACCCCCTCACCTCCTTGCCGCGCCCTCCCCTCGGACCAGCCTCCTCCTCCTCCTCCTCGCCGGGAAACCTCCCCAGCTCGATTTCCCTTCCGGGAGTGCACAGGCGGGGGCCTTTCCGAGTGCCTCCCCTCCCCTGTTGCGGAACTTCCTGCCTCTCTAGGAAGCAGAGCTCTGTTCGTTTAACCCTTGGGGGACTGAAGAGCCGAAGCGAGGCTGCCTCCCTTCTAACTGCCCCCCCTTCCACGGACCTTGAATCTCGGTCCTGCTGGCTCCTTCTCGGCTGCGGATGTTTCCTGAAGAGGGAGCCCCAAAGGCCGCAGGGGGGCGGGAAGGCCGGCTGTGCTTTCTTTCCTCCTCTTGCACAGAAGCCGGGAAGAGGAGAGATCCACAGTCGGCCAAAAAAAACCTTGTGGCAAGTTACATAAAGGAGTGTCTTGTGTTTTTAGATCTTTCCCTAATGCTGATTTTTACTTTGGCTTTATTCTGTTTTGAACTTACACCTTTTTGTTATGTTTTTTCATGTTGTATTTAAGAGTGTTAACATTTCTCTCAACTGCCCAGAGAGCTTTGGCTGTCGGGCATCATAGAAAAGTAAGAAATACATAAATAGTTTCCTCTGAGTTCTCATTATTGTCCACCCTCTTTTCAGATGAGTGTTCAGCTGGATTTTCTCAAACTGGAGGTGGCTCCTGTTGGCTTGCTTGTATAGGTAGCTTTCCTGGGGGGTGTCTCAAAATACTTGGGAGGCAAGGAGACTTGACCACTCAGATGCTTTACAGGTCTGCAAGCAGTCCTGTTCCATAACGCAGGGGTGCAGAACCCATGGCTGCTGCTAGTGCAGGCCGTAGAACTGTGGGGACTCCACTGAATCTCCCCCGCAGCACACCTGAGTGGCTGGACTGTGGGGAAATACACTGTTCCAGCACTGATATTAAGGATATCCAAGCAAGTGTCCATCACTACATCTTGTGGAAGCAAACTCCACAAGTTAATTGTGCTTTGTGTGAAGGACTTTCCTTTAATACAATTTGGGTGTTGAAGGAGATAAATACACCTAAAACATATACATTTCCATCTAGTATAAGAGGGGAGCAACAATACATTATGAACAGGTAAGCATAGGTTTTGCTCATCTTGAACAAAGTTTGAGGCTGTTAGCAAGAGAAGCCTGCTCAGAGCAGGGCAAGCAGTGTACATGCCCAAGAAAGAGTTCATTCATTTATTACATTTCTATACCGCCCAATAGCTGAAGCTCTCCAGGCAATTTACAAAGATTAAAACCGTAAAATGAATTATAAGAACCATTTACATACAAACATACAACATACAGAGAGGCACACGTATATCTAAAACAATTTAAAACAACAAGAAGTCAAATCCTGGGCCTGATTAAAACCTCATCATATGCTGCAATAGCTGTCAACCAAGTTCCTTTAAGAAATCCCTGCTTGAATCAAGGCAGGAGAATTGACAGCAAAGTATTCTTGCAGAGCTGTTCGGCAGTGTCAGATCTGGCATTAGCAATCTAATCAGAACTGCAAATATTTTCCTGGAATGTGATGGAATCAATGCATAGGCACAAGGCTGGGAATGTCTCAGTTTTGCTTTACATCTCAAGGGCACTCTCGTTTATATGTGAGATAACTCTGGCCCACCGTATTCACTTCATTATCCATTCATTATCATCAATTAGTTGCTCCAGGGTGCCCTGAGTGACTCACCAGGCAAAGTGGGGGAGTCCATTCATCACTGTTGCAGCCCCTGAGAGACCCCTCTGGCTGGGATGTTGAAGAGTCCTTGGTCTCGAGTCCGAGTCTGAGTCCTTGGTCCAAAATGGTGACTCACGAGTCCCAAGTCCCAAAGCTGACTCCACGAGTCCCTACTAAAATCAATGGGGTTTTCCCCAACAAAATAAGGCTACTTCAGATGTGTGGCTTAAATTGTGGAGAAAGCCAACCTAAGCCCCCTGCCTGACACACACACACTCACCAAGGAGGGGGGAAGGAGACCCGGGGGGGGGGGAGACAGCCAGTCTCCACAGATGCAAAAGGGGACAAACAACATCTGCATAGAATCACCCCAGGGGGGAAGGCAGGAAGCATCACCAGGTTTGTCGATGCTCTTGCATATCAGCCCCATCTACATAAGACTTGAATACCTCTCCAGAGCAGACACTTCAGCACCCCTAAGAAATGGCCACTCAACACCATAGGATGGGACCATTAAGCAAGTGGCTTCAAAGGGACCCCATCCCACGTGGGGAAGGCGTCACCCCACCTGACCCAAAAGGCCGCCCCTCAGGGAGGGTGTCAACCCACCTGATCACGGAGGGAGGGGCTACCTGAAACACCAAGGTATAAAACACCCTGCGCAAGGGAACCTGAGCTGCAATCTTGCCATGCCTGGGGTAAGGGAACGAAGGATCGGCAACCCCGGGTAGCAGCACCCGGCGCGCTCCAGCTAGCTGGAATCACTGGCCGCTTGGGTTGACCGGACCCCCGGGAAACCAAGTTGGAATCACTGGCCGCTTGGGTTGACCGGACCCCCGGGAAACCAAGCTGAAATCACTCACAAGCCGCTTGGGTAGACCGGGCCTCCGCCGGGAACCCAGCTAGCCGCTTGGGTTGACCGGACCCCCGGGAAACCAAGCTGAAATCACTCACAAGCCGCTTGGGTAGACCGGGCCTCCGCCGGGAACCCAGCTAGCCGCTTGGGTTGACCGGACCCCCGGGAAACCAAGCTGAAATCACTCACAAGCCGCTTGGGTAGACCGGGCCTCCGCCGGGAACCCAGCTAGCCGCTTGGGTGGACCGGGCCTCCGCCGGGAACCCAGCTAGCCGCTTGGGTGGACCGGGCCTCCGCCGGGAACCCAGCTAGCCGCTTGGGTGGACCGGGCCTCCGCCGGGAACCCAGCTAGCCGCTTGGGTGGACCGGGCCTCCGCCGGGAACCCAGCTAGCCGCTTGGGTGGACCGGGCCTCCGCCGGGAACCCAGCTAGCCGCTTGGGTGGACCGGGCCTCCGCCGGGAACCCAGCTAGCCGCATGCAGTTGACCGGGCCTCTGCCGGGACCCGAGCTGAACTAACTAGCTGAGAGCCCTGAAATCATGGTGACCTTGAGACTTCTTGCTTGCTACTTTGTACGGAACTGATAAGCTGTATTGCTGGCGTGGGTCTGAGTTTGTGAAGGTAATTTTGTAAATAAACTTGTTTTCTAAAAGATACTTTTGTGGCTATAACTTATCCCTTTGTTCTGTGCTACGGGTGAGGCGCTGGGGACCTCGGAGAAGGCCCGCCCCAAGACTCGCTACCCCCTTAGCATTGAACCCGTGCAGAAGACCAGGTTGTCGGTCTTCCACTCAGAGGCGTAGCGTGGGGGGTGCAGGGGGGGCCGGCCGCACCGGGCGCAACATCTGGGGGGGCGCGCTCGCGGGCCAGGTGAGCAGGGAGGGCTCACGGGAGGACACGTGTCAGCCGCGGCGCGACGGAAGCTCCCGACCCGCGAGCGCGGCTGCCGCTGCTGGGGCCGCAGGGGGACCCCGCGCCCTCAGTCAGGGGCTTTGCTGGGAGGGGAGGAGAGAAAGGAGGAGCCGCCGCCGCCGCCGCCGCCGCCGCCGCCGCCGCCGCCGCCCAGGGAAGGCTCGCGCGCCTGGGGCTGCGAGCCGCCCGCGATGCCGGCAAGCTCCGAGCGAGCCGCCCGCGTCGCCCTCCCCTTGGCCCGGCCGGCCGGCCGGCCGGCATCCCCAGACCCCTGCGGGAAGCCGCCAGATCCTCTGGGCAGAGGTTCCTCGCCGCCGCCGTCCAGAAGCTGGGTGAGGGTCGCCGTTCCCCAGGCTGCCCTTTGCGCCCGGGAAGGGGCCCGGAGGAGCCGTCCGCGATCCCAAGCGCCGAACGGACGGAGGGGGCGGGGGGCTGTGGAGGGGGGCTGTGGAGGGGCTTGTGTTGCCCCCCCGCCCCGTGAGTCGGCCAAAGCGCCCTGGAGGTAAAGAACGCCCCCCCCCCCGCTCCGGCATCCATCTCCCCTGGAGCATGGACCCCCGCCAGGCGGAGAATATCTTCCGGCCAGTGGGGTGGTCATCAAGATGGGAGCGGAGGAGGGGAGGCAGCCGCCCGAAGGGGGAAGCTGCCTGCCCCCGCCCCACTGCAACAGGCTCTTATCCTGCTAGCGAGATCCCAAACTTTTGGCCGGGAGGGGCGGGCTGTCAGTGTCCAGCGGGGGAGGTGGGCTTTTACACCTTCTCGGCTTTACCCCCAGCCGGAGGGGGAGGCCGTGCCTCCCCCCCCCCCCCCGTAGCTTGGGAGCTTCCCGGGGATCCTCTTGAGAGCAAGACACTGGGCTGGAGGGACAGCACTGGGGCTGCTCTCGCCTCTTGACACGCAGAAGAGCGTCCCCTCCGTAGCCGGCTCAGCGATGGTTGAAAATGTGGAGAATGTGTAATGCATGTTCGCACTCAATAAAGTGTTTGAAAATAAACTTGTATTTAGATGCATTTTACTTTAATTACATCAGTATTTTCATAACAAACAATACATGTGCTTAGGGGGTAAGGGTTTCTTTAACTAATCTAGTGGAAGAGACTCGAGTGCTAAAATCCACGGGTTAGGGGGCGCAAATTACTTGCCTTGCCCCGGGTGCTGACAACCCACGCTACGCCACTGCTTCCACTGGAAGTAAGCTTTCCACCTTCACTGAAGCTCTTTCCACATTCCATGCATTGATATGGTTTCTCTCCTGTGTGAGTTCTCTGATGAGTAGTAAGTGCTCCACTAGCACTGACGCTCTTTCCGCACTCCATACATTGATATGGTTTCTCTCCTGTGTGGGTTCTGCAATGCCTATTCAATTTAGAATTATATTTGAACATCTTCCCACACACCACACACTTTTTCCTTTCCTTTCTGATCTTCTTGTGAGATCTGGAGTTCATGGATATCAACACCTTGAGAAACAGAGGATTCCTTCTTCCGCTTCATTATCAGGTTTCTCCTGTGCTGTTTTGTTCCCCTTTGTTTCCCAAATAACTCTTTCCCCTCTTCATGGTTGGTATCTTCCAAGGACACCTGAGACGGCTCCTGAGATTTCTTTGTCCTGCCCATCACCTACTTCGGGAGAAAAAAGAAAAAGAAGCTCATGTTAAGAGTTCAAGGAAGACCCAGGATCCCACCAGCAATCAAGCCCTATTAGCTGCTTTGCTATGAGAGGATGCAAAAGAGTCGCCTGCCCAGGTAGACTGCTAGTGCCTTTGACCATCGTGCTTCCTGTCTGCTACCTGTGGCTGCTCCAGAGAGACTTTCTGGGGACTGAGAACAACTGCCTATGCGGGACCAAACCCCCGACCCTGCAGTCTCTCTGCAAAATCCTCTGCCACCATGCAGAAGATTGCAGCAGCTTGGGAGGGGCTGCCACTGTCCGGGTGAGGCCAGGTCAGGGGTGAGTGAATGAGGGTGAGGACCATCTGCTGTGTTGGGCAGAGAGCAGCAAGGAAGGGCCTTCTTGTTCATGTCTGTGTTATTAGACACACAATTACTGCCTGTGAGCAGGAGAGCCCTGTTTTAAAAAGGCACAGAGAGATGGAGGAGTGCAGGGAGCGGCTGTTGAAACAGTAGCAGGGGGAGGGTGATATGGTGGCGGGAGGCAACTGGGTCATTATGAGGGTGGGGAACGGACAGAGCAGGGCCGGGGCTGCTCCCAAGCCGTGTCCCATCTCCAGGGCCAGATTAAGAGCATTATGGGCCTGGTGCTGAGGATTTTGGTGGGCCTTTTTATGGAAATAAATAAAATGAAGACGCAATTTATATTAAAACAAATTAAATATTTTAATTACCATTAAAGTGCCAAAACAGAAACATATTGAAAATATTTCTTTTTTTGTAAACAATAAGCTTGTTAACTCAATAAAACCGTTATAAATAGAACATTCACAACAACCATTTTTAAATAAACATAAACCATATAAACAGGTAATAACCAGGTCAGGCCTGGTTATTACTTGGATGGGAGACCCCTCCTCTAGTTTCCTGCATTGAGCAGGGGTTGGACTCGATAGCCTTGTAGGCTCCTTCCAACTCTATGATCTATGAATCTATGAGCCAGACCTGCCTTTAATGTCTCTGCCCCCAGCAAGCTCTGCCCCTTTAACTTTAACACATTCTGTGAAGGTTTAAACAGGACCCTACACACATTCAGCAGAATGCTCCAGACCTTCACCAAATACACACAGGTCAGGAGAGGCAAAACCACATAGGGAATGGGATGTTGGGGGCAGGGCCAGTGCAATGCATGGGTGAGGGACTTCTGAATAGGGTTGTAGTCTAACCTAATAAAGGTTGCAATCCTATGAACACTTATTTCGGAATAAGCCCCAATGGATACTGTTGGGCTTATTTATTTATTTATTTATTTATATTTATTTATTTAATACATTTTTATACCACCCAATAGCCGAAGCTCTCTGGGCGGTTTACAACAGTTAAAACCATAAAATACAATATAAAATAAATATAAAATTTAAAACCACAGATTAAAACAAACAACAAAGCTAGCAGCAACAGTTACAATAACAGAGTTAAAAACAACTACAAAATTAAAATGATTAAGATGATTAAAATGATTTAAATGCCTGGGAGAACAGAAAGGTCTTCACCTGGCTCCGGAAGGAATACAAAGTAGGCGCCAGGCGAACCTCTTTGGGGAGCTCATTCCATAACCGGTGCCACAGCAGAAAAGGCCCTCCTCCTGGTAGCCACCTGCCTCAATTCCTTTGGCAGGGGCTCTCGAAGAAGGACTGCTGATGCAGATCTTAGTGTCCGGGCAAGTACATATGGGAGGAGACAATCCTTCAGATACCCTGGCCCCAAGCCGTTTAGGGCTTTGAATGTTAGTACCAGCACTTTGAATCGGGCCTGGAAACAGACTGGCAGCCAGTGCAGATGAGAAAGCACTGGCATAATATGTTCTCGTCGGCCAGTCCCGGTTAATAGTCTCGCTGCCCTATTTTGGACCAGCTGAAGTTTCCAGACCGTTTTCAAAGGCAGCCCCATGTATAACACATTGCAGTAATCTAAACGAGAGGTTACCAGAGCATGGATAACTGTAGCTAGGCTACAGCGACAGTGAAGGTAGGTAGGTAGGTAGGTAGGTAGCGGACGGGCGGGCGGGCGGGCGCGGGGGGGAGGTGCAGTGGCAGGGGGGGGAGGTGCAGTGGCAGCGGGGGGAGGTGCAGTGGCAGCGGGTGGGAAGGCGCGGCGGAGGCGGCAGGTGGGGCAGGAGCGCGCCGGTGGCAAGGAAGGAGCGCAGCGTTTCTGTGCCCTCTTCCGCCACGCGCCCTAGGCAGCCGCCTGCCTTCCATGGCGGCCGCTCGTCCCGTCAGCGCGCGCTCTCACACGTCACCCGCTCTGGGCCCCGCCGCTTCCGGCTTCCGGCTTGCCCAAAGGCCCGCTCGTGACGTCCCCCCCCCCGAGCCGGGCTGTCTTCGCTCCTGCCTGAACAGCCATTTACGGAATAGAGCGGCTGCGGAGGCGCAGATGCCAAGGACTGCGCGCGTGTGGCTCTCTCTGCGGCTCTCCGCGCCGCGGGTCCAGCCATTGTGGGCCTATTTTGTGGTAGGGGCCTGGAGCTGCAGCTCCAATAGCCCCTATCTTAATCCGGCCCTGCCCATCTCAGAGAGCCCGAGTAGCCCAGGTGGCAGTCTCCCTGGGCTGAAGGTTCTGCTGCTGAATGCCGGGTCGCTGAAGAGGAAAACAACAACAGCCATCCAGGATCTGATCCTGCACGAGTGAACCTACTTGGCCTGTATCATGAAGACCGGGTTGGATGACGCTGGGGAAGGAAGTCTCTCCCAGTGGGAACGTAAGAAAAGCCTTGCTGGATCAGGCCTAGGGTCCACCTAATCCTATACACATACACAGCTTGGGACCGAAAATACCTGACAGAATGCCTCTCCCAACCACAATCTACTCGGACACTATGCTCAACATCTGGTGCCTTCTTCTGACTGCCGCCCCCGAGGGAGGCTTGGAAGGTGGCAAGAAGGGCCTTTTCTGTGGTAGCCCTCCAACTGTGGAACAGGCTCCCCACTGAGGCCCTCAACTTTACTATCCTTTCAGCACCAGGTTAAGACTGCCCTCTATGCCGAGGCATTTAACAGCTCCAAACAGTACACGGGTGGTGTACTGTTTGGTGTACCGTGTACTGTACACACGGGTGGTATACAGTACACGGGTGGTGTACAAAAAAGGTGGTGATGTCACCTTTTTTAACCAGGCTACTTTTTATAATCTTGTCTTAGCTATTTACGGTAAGTAATTTTAAAATTGTTTTTAAAATGTCTAGTGAAATTTTTTTCCATGTTTTTATTGTTTGTATTTTTATATTGTATTTTATTGCGCTTTATAATTGTTGTAAACCGCCCAGAGAGCTTCAGCTTTTGGGTGGTATAGAAATTAATTAATTGATTAAAAATAACAACAACAACAACAATCCGACATTCTGTTCGCACAGTGGCCAACCAGATGCCTGTGGCTGCTCCCAGACTAAAACACCCGATCCGTTAGGGGGAGTGCAACCCACTTCAGAGCAGGCTGGACACCACTCATCTGGACCATGAAACTACCACTGTCTTGTCTTTTTCATTTAAAAAAAAATTCCAAATATGTGACGCTTCACGAATTTCCATGCCTCTGTCTCATCTGGACTGAGCTTCAGTTTATTGGCTCCCATCCAGCCCATCGCCACGACTTCCATGGCCTGAACTGAATTAGACAAGAAGGAGAAATCCAACACAACAGTATACTGATGACATGGCGCTCCAAATCCCCAGTTCAGTTCTCTCAGCAGTTCCCTGTAGATAGTAAGTGGAACACAGGATGGAATGGAACCCTGAGGGATGCTGGACCGTCAGTGCCAGGGGTTCAAGCAGAAATCCCTCAGTCTCATCTCCTGGAAATGGCCATCAAAGTATGTGCGGAACCACTGTCACCCACACAGCCATTCCAGAAGGATAACATAGCCAATGATATCGACAGCCACTGACAGTTCAGTTAGAATCAACAGCCTCACATTCCTGTCTCTCCCCCAAATAAGGCCATCCCAGGGCACAATGTAAATCTAGCACTCTGGAAGACACAAAAAGGATGCAATTGTGGTGAAGAAATACAGCTTCTTTGCCACCATTGCTGACACAAACTAGATTCAATAATGAGCTTCTACTAGTGCTCGACTACATTTGTCATGACTTTTCCTCCACTTGTGTTATAGCCATTTGTTCATTTGCTTCATCAGTTTATGTCTATACCAAAGAGCGGCCAAGGCTCAGCTCAACATGAGAAGTTGCTTTATAACTGGCCAATATTTTCAAAAACTGAATGCTTTGCTTCGTGAATTTGTATGGGGTTCTGTCCCTCCACGAATATCTTTGAAAAGAATGCAACTTCCGATTAAAGAAGGTGGATTTGGTTTCCCCGATCTTGCTCTATGTCCTCGGGCTTATGCCGATTTGCACTCAATACTGGTCTTCTCTGCCTAGATTAGCTTCCCCCCCCCCCCGGACAGTTTTGGAATCCTCATGTCTGGACCCCCTCTCCAAATGGATTGCACTTGGTTCTGGACCTCAAAGGACACCGACTGCTGAGAGGGAGAAAAAATCTCTGCTCAGAAATATTCTCCCCCACATATACCACTGCCCTCAATTTGGAATGCAACTTCCACCCTTTCTCCACCTTTGGGCTTTGTGGCTTTAATGATTCTAAGCTGCCTCAAGCTTTGGGGGAGTAGTCATGAATGGACCACATAACTTAAGTAAACGGCAGAGGCGTAGCGTGGGGGGTGCAGGGGGGGCCGGCCGCACCGGGCGCAACATCTGGGGGGGCGCGCTCGCGGGCCAGGTGAGCAGGGAGGGCTCACGGGAGGACACGTGTCAGCCGCGGCGCGTCGGAAGCTCCCGACCCGCGAGCGCGGCTGCCGCTGCTGGGGCCGCAGGGGGACCCCGCGCCCTCAGTCAGGGGCTTTGCTGGGAGGGGAGGAGAGAAGGGAGGAGCCGCCGCCGCCCGGGGAAGGCTCGCGCGCCTGGGGCTGCGAGCCGCCCGCGATGCCGGCAAGCTCCGAGCGAGCCGCCCGCGTCGCCCTCCCCTTGGCCCGGCCGGCCGGCCGGCATCCCCAGACCCCTGCGGGAAGCCGCCAGATCCTCTGGGCAGAGGTTCCTCGCCGCCGCCGTCCAGAAGCTGGGTGAGGGTCGCCGTTCCCCAGGCTGCCCTTTGCGCCCGGGAAGGGGCCCGGAGGAGCCGTCCGCGATCCCAAGCGCCGAACGGACGGAGGGGGCGGGGGGCTGTGGAGGGGGGCTGTGGAGGGGCTTGTGTTGCCCCCCCCCACCCCGTGAGTCGGCCAAAGCGCCCTGGAGGTAAAGAACGCCCCCCCCGCTCCGGCATCCATCTCCCCTGGAGCATGGACCCCCGCCAGGCGGAGAATATCTTCCGGCCAGTGGGGTGGTCATCAAGATGGGAGCGGAGGAGGGGAGGCAGCCGCCCGAAGGGGGAAGCTGCCTGCCCCCGCCCCACTGCAACAGGCTCTTATCCTGCTAGCGAGATCCCAAACTTTTGGCCGGGAGGGGCGGGCTGTCAGTGTCCAGCGGGGGAGGTGGGCTTTTACACCTTCTCGGCTTTACCCCCAGCCGGAGGGGGAGGCCGTGCCTCCCCCCCCCCCGTAGCTTGGGAGCTTCCCGGGGATCCTCTTGAGAGCAAGACACTGGGCTGGAGGGACAGCACTGGGGCTGCTCTCGCCTCTTGACACGCAGAAGAGCGTCCCCTCCGTAGCCGGCTCAGCGATGGTTGAAAATGTGGAGAATGTGTAATGCATGTTCGCACTCAATAAAGTGTTTGAAAATAAACTTGTATTTAGATGCATTTTACTTTAATTACATCAGTATTTTCATAACAAACAATACATGTGCTTAGGGGGTAAGGGTTTCTTTAACTAATCTAGTGGAAGAGACTCGAGTGCTAAAATCCACGGGTTAGGGGGTGCAAATTACTTGCCTTGCCCCGGGTGCTGACAACCCACGCTACGCCACTGGTAAACGGTATTTCACTGTCCCATCTTAGTTTCCTTCATGCTTTTTTCTTCTTCTAGAAAAGGCCTGATGTTTGAGCTCTAAATATCTTTCAAACCTTCTTCCCCAATTTTCCCAACTTCTCTTAGTGCCTGGGAAGCTCTCCCCTTCCTTCTCCATCAATCCCATGATCTTGGTCATGTCTCATCTCTACTGCTTCTGCAAAGCTTCTTTTGCCCTGTCCGCTTTGCGTACCAGATCCATGTTGGCATTTGGGCCCTTTTCATCAAGCCTACTTCATATCATTAAAAACTTATCTACGTTCATATCAATCAGATGACAAATCCTTGACAGCTTGTAGTAAGTAGGCTTTGTAAGTAGAATCATAGAATCATAGAAAAGTAGAGTTGGAAGGGGCCTACAAGGCCATCGAGTCCAACCCCCTGCTCAATGCAGGAATCCAGGTCAAAGCATCCCTGACAGATGTCTGTCCAGCTGCACCTTGAATACCTCCAGATTGGGAGAGCCCACTACCTCCCTAGGTAGTTGATTCCATTGTCTTATTGCTCTAACAGTCAGGAAATTTTTCCTGGTGTTTAGATAGAATCTAGGTTCCTGTAACTTGAGCCCATTATTCCGTGTCCTGAAAACTGGGATGATCGAGAAGAGATCCTGGCCCTCCTCTGTGTGACATCCCTTCAAGTACTGGAAGAGTGCGATCATATCTCCCCTCAGTCTCCTCTTCTGAAGGCTAAACATGCCCAGTGAGGCGGGGCGGGCCCCCCCAGGGAAATAAGGCGGCGCACCCAGCCTTATTTACACGTCTACCCAAGGCAGCTTACATAATTCTCCTCCTCTCCATCTTATCCTCACAACAACCCTGAGAAGTAGGTTAGGCTGAGAGTTTACGCTGGACATGCCTGCGATATATCTCATGTGTCATGTTTGTTTTATTTGTATTTGGTAAACCAAGTGAAAACAAAAGTACTGTTTTCTCCCAGTACACCACAAGTATTTGACCTGAAATATTTGACGGTGGAAATTAAAGCACACTTAATGTGATTCAAATGTTATACTATGTAGAAATCTTTATTGGAATACTTGTAAAAATTTAAAGACAATAAAACATTTTTTCTTTATGTTGTTTAATTCAAGGGGGGAAATGAAGGTACTGAAAAGTGCTGAAATGCTACTTAATTATAGCAACCCAACGAACTGTGCATGATATGCTGACACCTGCCAATCTCTTTCAACGCTTTTCGACTACAGCTATTGGGGCACGTTCAGCTTCGCTGTCACTACGTATTAGTTTCATTTCACTCTGAGACATATATGCATTTGACTGATATATATGTATTCTCCCATGTACTTGCTAAGCATAATCATATGAAAAACATTAATTACAACTTTGAAACTGCCAAGCTTGTCTAAAATTGCATTTGCAATTGGCATGCATGCATTTTCACTAATGAAGTTAAGAAACGAAAATAAATTCTGCGGAAAAATTAAGCACTGGAAAACTTTCCATTTTGGAAAATTTTCCTCCCTACATCATGGTTCTGTTCTGCAAATTTTAAATTTTATTTGAGAAAATTAAAACACAAACATTACTGTGAAGAAAGCCCGAGCAAACACACAGTGACATGAACCCTGACACAGTTTCCCCTTTACAACCCCTGTCTGCATAATCCCCACTGGGGGACAGGAGATGCAAGTCTGGCCAGACAGATAATAAGTGACTCCATCACATATCCTCAATGGGGCACATCTGCCCGAATCCACAAGAAGAAGCATGGACCATCAGGAAGTACAGGGCAGTCTCAAAGAGCTGCTAAGTATTCCCAGAGGGCATGATAAGCCCAAAGGCGCCACCTGTTCCCGGGCAGGAATAAGGCCACCTGATCACAAAGGGGCAGGAATAAGTTCACCTGATCACCATGGGGCGGGGAGGGAGCGTGCGGGGTAGAAAATCCCTCTGCCAGGTCCACTCAGGTTGTTGGGAACACGGGACGGCTGTCATCTTCAACCCTAGCTTCGGCTAGCCCAAGAAACTTCTTTCCCCGAGCGTGGATGAGCTCGGAGTCAGGCTATGCTGAACTGCTACGCAAACTCCTTAAGTGTAGAGTCTTTGGTGCAAGGTACTCTCTTGCTGTAATACGCTACACCTGTAGAATTAAACATTTCCGTTTCATCAGGTCACGACCTGGTTTTGTTTATGTTGTAGTATTCCTGGAAGTCTATTAGTTCTGCTCCATTAATAAAAGTCTATTCTTTGGTCTAAAGCTGGTTGCGAGTGATCTTTAGGTCGCGGCTGGGTTTAAATCGCTTGATATCCCCTTGAAGGGCAATATCTCCGTGCCGGTTAACCCATTAAGTGTCAAACCTGCACAGAAGACCCGGTTGCTGGTCTTCCACAATTACAAAACACAAAACAAACAACAAACTAAACTAAAATGGACTTCCAATCTTCTCCACAGGAAATATAAGTAACAATAGTTCTTATTCTATAGATACAAAAATACCTCACGTTTTTCTATTGTCCAACATTTTTCTTCTACTTCATTCAACTCACACATATACCAATCTTTATTTTCCTAAATTCTGCAAAAAGTCTATTAGAGGTTTCCACTCAACCCTAAACAACAATATTAACCTTTTTCTCTATCAACAAAATAACAAAGAAAGTCTAACCCTCTCAGCTTAATCCACTGTCTTCACTAACCATTCTTCTATTGTAAGCAATATTAGGTCTTCCATCTGGTAACCTATGTCCTCACTGTGGGAAGCTGTGTGGATCTAGAATTACAAAAAGGAAATTTTAAAAGGAGGAAATTCTAAAGAAAATTGTGTAGACTCTAGCGATGGGTCCGTAAGTGACTGTGGAGGCCAATTCTAGATCCACACAGCTTCCCACAGTGAGGACACAGGTTACCAGATGGAAGATGGTCCTGTAAAGGATTCGTTTGACGTGCTTTTCGCCTAGCACGTTTCTCCCTTTCACCTTGCATTCGGGCTTCTTCAAAGTCCATAGAACCTTTGTGAAAGGCCAACCTCCAGTTAGATCGTTCATGGGCCAGAGCTTCCCAGCTTTTGATGTTTATATTGCATTTTTTTAGATTAGCCTTAAGAACATCTTTAAACCATTTATATTGACCACCGATATTCCGCTTTCCATCCTTGAGTTGGGAGTAAAGTAGCTGCTTTGGGAGACGGCAGTCAGACATTCAAACAACATGACCGGTCCACTGAAGTTGGCGTTGAAGGATCATTTTTTCAACGCTAGTAGTCTTTGCTTCTTCCAGTACACTGACATTTGTTCTCCTATCTTCCCAAGTAATTTGCAGGATTTTCCAGAGGCAACGTTGATGAAATCTTTCAAGGAGGTGGAAATGACGTTTATAGATAGTCCATGTTTCGCAGGCATACAATAAGGTTGGCAATACAATGGCTTCATAAACCAGTGTTTTGGTCTTCTTACAAATATCCCAATCCTCGAACACTCTATGTTTCATTCGAGAAAACGCGGCACTTGCGGAGCTCAAACGATGCTGGATTTCACTGTCGATGTTAGCTGTAACAGAAAGATAGCTGCCAAGATAGGGAAAGTGATCGACATTTTCCAGTATTGTCCCGCCAAGCTGGATAGATGGCATCACCAAAGGGTTAGCTTTCACTTGCTGATGAAGCACTTTGGGTTTTTTTATGTTAAGTGAGAGACCAAGTTTTTTGTATGCTTCTGCAAAAGCATTTAGGATAGTTTGGAGATCATCCTCTGAATGTGCGGAGACCACATTATCATCAGCATACTGAAGTTCCACAACGGAGGTTGTAATTACCTTACTTTTTGCTTTCAGCCTGCTGAGATTAAAAAGCTTTCCATCTGTTCGATATATAATTCCCACACCAGTGGGAAGTTTCCCCTCGACAAGATGTAAAATCATGGCGATGAAAATAGCAAATAATGTTGGGGTGATAACACATCCCTGTTTAACACCTGATCCCACTTTAAATGGAGCACCATGAGAGCCATTGTTGTTCAAAACCGTTGCCGTCATGTTGTCATGGAGAAGTCGCAAGATATTCACAAATTTATTGGGGCATCCAGTTTTCATAAGGATAGTCCAGAGAGCTGCTCGGTCTACAGTATCAAAGGCCTTAGCCAGATCAATAAATGCCATATAAAGGGGTTGATTTTGCTCCCGGCATTTTTCTTGGAGCTGACGTGCAGTAAAAATCATGTCTACTGTCCCTCTAGAGGGGCGGAAACCATACTGAGTTTCAGGGAGGATCTCTTCTGAAATAGATAGAAGATGGTTTGCGAGAATCCTAGCAAATATTTTACCTGCGGTAGCTAAGAGAGAAATGCCCTGATAGTTTCCACAGTCTGTTCTATCACCCTTCTTAAAGAGGGTGATAATTATGGCATCCCTGAAGTCTTCTGGGATCTCTTCTCTTATCCAGATTTTTTCTATGAGTTTATGAAGATGTTGTACAAGTTCGGGGGGGCCTTCTTTAAAGATTTCAGCAGGAATCCCATCTGGTCCACTAGCTTTGTTATTCTTCATTTGATTAATGGCTTTTTTTACTTCATCCAAAGTGGGGAGTATTGCAAGTTCCTCTCTAATTTGTTTTGGCGGGATTTGCGAAAAAATCTCATTAACCACCTTAGATTTACGATTTAAAAGGTCATAATAATGCTCTTTCCAGCGCAGTGCAATGGACTCTTTTAAGAGTTTGGTGCCATCTTTTGATTGTAAAGGGTTTGTACCATTGGTTTTTGGTCCATAAATGGTCCTTGTGGCCTTAAAAAAGCCCCGTGTGTCATGAGATTCTGCGAGTTGTTGAATTTCTTCAGCTTTCTTTTTCCACCAAGCGTTCTTAAGTTCTCTTGTTCTTCTTTGGACCTCAGCCTTTGCACTAGCATAGATTTTTTTCTTGGCAGCGCAGTTAATATCATTTTGCCATATTTGGAAGGCTTTCCTTTTTTGGTCAATTATATATTTAATCTCATTATCATTTTAATCAAACCAATCCTGATGTTTCTTAGTTTCATATCCAATAGTTTGTTCACAAGCTGCAGTAATGGAGGTTTTCAGCTTAGACCAATGGTCCTCAATGTTATCAGGAGGTTCCGTAGGAAGATGTTCCTTAAGAAGTGATTGAAGACGAGTTAGCTTAATAGGATCTTGAAGGGCGTGGATGTTCATTTTACACCTTGGTTATCTTCCTTGAAGCCTACGTTGGGGAGCAGTGTTGATAACCATAGTGGACCGGATTAGTCAGTGGTCTGTCCAGCAGTCATCGGCACTCACCATGGCCCTAGTAAGAAGTACATCGCGGCGATCTCTAACACGGACAATTACATAATCCAGAAGATGCCAGTGCTTTGACCGTGGGTGCTGCCATGATGTTTTAAACTTATTCTTTTGTCAAAATAGCATGTTTGTAATAGTGAGATTATGCTCTGCACATATAGACAAAAGTAAGAGTCTGTTCGGGTTGCTATTACCAACGCCGTCTTTTCCAGTGGTTTCTGGCCATAAATCAAATTTATGCCCGACTCTTGCGTTAAAATCGCCCAGGAGGATAATTTTATCCTCCTTAGGTATCTCTGACAGGAGAGTGCCAACTGGGTATAAAAACTTTCCTTGATGTCTTCATCAGCATCTAACGTTGGTGCATAAGCGCTCAAAATAGTTACCTGCTGGTTATTGGCGAGCTTTAATCGAAGAGTTATCAGGCATTTGTTAATGCCAGTAGGAACTTCTGACAAAGAGTTCACTAGATCATTTTTGATGGCAAAGCCTACTCCATGTATTCGTCGGTCCTTCTCAGGTAGTCCTTTCCAGAAGAAGGTATAACCTCCTTTTTCTTCCTTCAACTGTCCCTCTCCTGCCCTTCGAGTTTCTTGAAGTGCTGCTATGTCAATTTTAAACCGTCTCAGCTCCCTTGCAATAATAGCAGTCCTACGCTCAGGGCGTTCACTATCTATGTTATCCAGCAATGTCCGTATATTCCATGTTCCAAAATTCAAACGTCTTTTTTGACCGCTAAAATGGTGACCCCACAGGACGCGGAAATCCAGTCAGGGGAGAAAGAGGTAGACTATGTTTAGGGCACCTTTTCTAGCCCCCTCCCCATACGGGGTGAGCAGAGTGGATCCTAAATAGGGCTGCTCAGTCATGGATACAGCTGCCGAGGTGCTCGACTACCTCGTTCCTTGAACAGGGCGACTGAGTCTGCATCCACCGCCCATGTGTTGGTTCATGACTAGGGGCTTCCAGATTCACAGTCCTGCCCCCGTCGCCATTCGCCATTCGCCATGGGACTTTTTGTTTGTTGGTTGGTTGGGTTGGGTTGGGTTGGAAGACACCTGTGCGTGAAACTGTTTTATGTGGGGAGATCGGTGCACAACGGATCACCACACAAACTTGATAGGGTACGGCAATGATCCAATGGCACGGTTACCCTGATGATTGGAAAACCATTCTCTGCTGCAGCCTTCATCCGCCTTCACAGCCGTTGTAATTTAGGTTTATCATAGAATCATAGAAAAGTAGAGTTGGAAGGGGCCTACAAGGCCATCGAGTCCAACCACCTGCTCAGTGCAGGAATCCAAGTCAAAGCATCCCCGACAGATGATTGTCCAGTTGCACCTTGAATGCCTCCAGACTGGGAGAGCCCACCACCTCCATAGTTGATTCCATTGTCTTATTGCTCTAACAAGAAATTTTAAATTATCTTCCGCCTGTTCTGCCGTTGAGGACTTTATGTTTTGGATCGTTCTTTGTCTGGTTCCTCTCCCCGGACCTTACCTCCATGGGTGACCCTACTGGGAGTACATAGCTCCCAACGGCATTGCTCACAGGGTTCATCGGAACACGCAAGCCCACTCACCACTTCAAGGTGACGATCCAGCGAGAGGGGCCCCCTTATACAACTATTTCCACTGCATTCATTCCGCCTTGACAATGAGCTCTTGGCTGCTGCTTTCTCTCCCCCCAGAATAAATCAGGAGGTAGCTGGGAGGGACCCCTCTGGCTGCAAGGGCCAAGGGGGCAGGCGAGGTGAAAAGGACAGCTTTCCTTTGTCTCCTTGCTCTGAAGCGAAGAAAGAGAAGTACTTGGTTGGCCAGAAATCCCATAATGTATTCATATACACCTACAGAGTGCTGTCAGCACAGAAAGACTGTGACAAGCCCCCCGGTAGTTTTACTGCAAGATGATATACACAGGGATCCCCTTGAAGCTGACTCGGAAGCTTCAACGGGTGCTGCCAAGAACTCCATTTTCTTTCTGCGTCTCAGCAGTCTGTGTGTTTCAATTTTGCTGGACTAAAACAGCCATATAGTGATGCCCCACCTTAGTGTGTGTTATCTAGAGAGGCTTCAAGCCTGAAGGTCGGACCAAGACGCAATTCATTGGACTGAGTTATCTCAGCTGCATTCCTGTGGGAACACTTCCCCCTCCCTTGGGGCCTGGGGAAACTGTCTTAGCTAGGCTGTGATTGGCTGTTGAGAGATCTCCCTGGAGTTGCAAGGGGTGTGAGCATAAAATCGGGGGTGACAGCGTCTCACTGCCCATTTGTGCCTTTGCTTTGGACTCCATGTCTATCTGTAGGCCCTGACCTATTATAAGACTCACGTGGTGTAGGCATGTTTAGGTAAGCTTTGATGTTTGCCTGGAAACATTGTTTCCAAACACAACCTGGTTCTTGTATGCCTTTCATTCCCTTTCCCCCACTTTCCCTATAAATAAACTTAACAGCTAACTCATGTGTAGTGTGTGCTTCTTTCCAAGTAAGTCCAGAGCCTTCTGCTTAGTTACTGCTACTTTTTAAAGTTTCCCATCTAGGGCTTTGAATTAGAGAAATCCCAGTTTGGGCTCTTATTTCTTAAGCTCTAGGAGTGTACTGTAAGGTCTGCAAGTCCCCTGGCTCAGGTTGAGGTGGATGTAAGGGGTGGTGGCAGCCTATTTGGTAACTGTTTGTCCCTCCCTGTAGGGATCTCGGATAACCCCCTTCCTCCCTTCACAGGTGCAGGACAGAACAGCCAGCTTTTAAACTGGTACAGCAAGGTTTAGGCACATCATGACCAACATGGCTGCCTGTTCAATTGTGGGCTCATTTCAAGGTGCTGGTACTCACTTTTCAAGCCATAAATGGATTGGGACCCCAAAATGTTAAGAGGCAGCTATATGTGGCTTACGCTGGCTCAGCTTGTCTGAGTGTGGAAAGCTAAGCAGGGTCAGGCCTGGTTATTACTTGGATGGGAGACCCCTCCTCTAGTTTCCTGCATTGAGCAGGGGGTTGGACTCAGTAGCCTTGCAGGCTCCTTCCAACTCTATAGCTGGAACCCTTCCCCATTGATACATTACAGGCTTCTGTAACTGGGGTATGTGATGTCCACAAATTTCCCTTCTTCGTTGGCTCCCTGCGTCACCTCCCACACTGTGCTAGTGTCACCCAACACTCTGGAGCAGATTTAGGGGGGAGCAGGGCTCTCCAACCTTGGGTCCCCAGATGTTGCTGGCCTACAGCTCCCAGCATGGCTAATGGCAAGGGATTCTGGGAGCTGTAGTCCAGCACCATCTGGGGACCCAAGGTTGGAGAGCCCTGCTCTAGAGGTAAGGAAGAATCTGTGAAAATCAACTCCCCCACTCTACTAGATCATAGAATCATAGTAGAGTTGGAAGGGGCCTACAAGGCCATCGAGTCCAATCCCCTGCTCAATGCAGGAACCCAAGTCAAAGCATCCCTGATAGATGGCTGTCCAGGTACTAGGTAGTTGGTTCCACTGGCGCATTACTCTAACAGTCAGGAAATTTTTCCTGATGTCCAGGTGGAATCTGGCTTCCTGTAGCTTGAGCCCATTATTTCGTGTCCTGCAATTTGGGATGATCGAGAATAGATCCTGGCCCTCCTCTGTGTGGCAACCTTTCAAGTACTTGAAGAGTGCTATCATATCTCCCCTCAGTCTTCTATTTTGAAGGCTAAACATGCCCAGTTCTTTCAGTCTCTCCTCATAGGGCTTTGTTTCCAGTCCCCTAATCATCTTTGTTGCCCTTAAAAGTGTGTTGCCCAGAACCGGACGCAGTACTCAAGATCAGGCCTAACCAGTGTGCTGAGTAGAGGGGAACTAGTACTTCCCGTGATTTGGAAGCTATACTTCTATTAATGCAGCCCAAAATAGCATTTGCCTTTTTTGCAACCACATCACATTGCTGGCTCATATTCAGTTTGTGATCTACCACAATTCCAAGATCCTTCTCGCTTGTAGTATTGTTGAGCCAAGTATCCCCCATCCTGTAACTATGTATTTGGTTTCTTTTTCCTAGGTGCAGCACTTGGCATTTATCCCGATTAAATTTCATTCTGTTGTTTTCAGCCCAGCACTCTAGCAAGATCACTTTGAATTTTGTTTCTGTGGAAAGAACCAGATGGAAACCAAATGGAAACAGAGTATGGAGAGAGAGAATTACTATTCTAATCACCAATGTGGCTGGTGAATCATCATTTCAAGCTCTTTCCACACCCCAGGCATTCATACGGTTTCTCCAATGTAAAATAGAGTATATTGAATTAGCCTGAAGACCATATCTGAGAGAAGGTAAAATCCATTTGAAATTCTACATAAAAGTAAACATAGATCCACACCATATTAAAAGAGAACAAAATAAAATACATTTTAAAATGTCACATAAGATTATACATAGGACAGCATTCAATATTTGGCTTTACTAAACTAAGAATTAAGATTAAAAGGATTCTAAAAAGAATCAAATTTAAAAAATTGAGGTGGCACATGCCAACATGGGTTTTGTGTCTTCAAACCTTAGAACAGCCACCACACTTAACTGAGGTGGATTCAAAATATTCCATTTGCATACTCCAAAGAACTGAAAGAAAAAGAAGATGCTGGCAAACAAAGTAAGTGGGGTAGCAATTGGAGCAGGGAAGCAATTGGAGCGGGGAAGGTCAGGACAAGGAAACAAGATGGGTTGCCTTCGCAAAGGACACTGGGATACATGGAGGGACTGGGATGGAGGACTAAGAGGGACTGAGGGATAAAGAAGCCATGCCAAGCCACTGCACGCCCAAGGGTCTGTTGGGAGTAATGTAGATCGGCGAGTGTATGCCCCAGGGGGGCTTAGCATTACGTGCGAACTGGATCTCTGAGTTACATTCTAATTAACTCCTTGTAGTAGAAAGCATAATTTTTCTTTCACATTCCAGTATTTCATTTTCTTTAATACAGGCTCTCCAATGTACATTAATTTACACAAAAAACCCTGTCATTATAACCTATGCATTTCAATTATTTCTCTTCCACAGAGTATTTCATTTGAAGTGAGATTTCTACACACTTAAGGGTGCAATCCTATGCATGTTTAGACAGAAAGAAGTCCTACATCTCCCAGAATTCCCCGGCCAGCAGTGCCTTAAAGCACATTCCACAATCCCTGTGTGTGTATGACACATACCCACGCATGTATAACATTGAATCTATTGAAAATGATCTTATTGCAACCAGAACATTTCTTGACCTTTCCCCAAAGTGAATCCTCAGATATCCGTTAAGGCTTATTTAATGAGAACAACCTTCACAATATTCAGAGCATTTCTACAGATTCTCCCTTACATAGATTATTTGCTGTGATGTTATCACCCCACAGCACGAAAGCCGAGGCATTTACGGTAAATCATTTGTACTGTGAAGCTTCTTTGATATAAAGAAAGATGTGTGCCCTGCCTCAAGCTTGTTTTATACTCCAGGCACTTAAATAGTTTCTCCTGTCTTGAGCCTATAAATGGAGTCAAATTGCTCTAAGAGAGCTGTTAACCAAGAAAAAGTCTGGGGTAGACTGAGAGCTGACCCTGGTTCAACAGTAGCATCTGAGTCTGCCCCAGTAGTAGTCACTGTTGGGTCTTCCTCCTCAAGTAGACCCTTGTTCCTGAGTAGGCCCTGACTCATGTGTATGTTCTGGGCGAAAGGGTCTTCGGGGAGTCAGGTGAGCTATTCCACCA
Organism: Shinisaurus crocodilurus; assembly: GCA_021292165.1. NCBI lineage: Eukaryota > Metazoa > Chordata > Lepidosauria > Squamata > Shinisauridae > Shinisaurus > Shinisaurus crocodilurus. Next base: position 18,633,594 of record CM037882.1, read on the forward strand.
TGGCTCTGAGTATCCCACCTGATACATTGCCATTGGTGCTCCGCTGAGCTATGGGTGGTGGGAAGAGAGTCTGGAATCACGGCTAGGCTTGGGACAGGGTTGAAGGAGTTGTTGGGAACCTCAGACAAGACACTGCTGTCACAGGATCCCTCATGTGGCTCCAGGTCTACCGCAGGAGAGTGTTCTTCTGGGGAATCGGACTCCTCCTCTTCCGAAGAGGTCTCTGTGTGAGTTTTTTGATGTGAAGTAAGGTATTCTCTTCGATTGAAGCTCTTTCCACACTCGAGGCATTTAAATGGTTTCTCCCCTGTGTGAGTTCTTTCATGTAAAGAAATGTATGCCCTGCTCCTGAAGCGCTTTCCACACACCAAGCATGTATATGGTTTCTCTGCTGTGTGAGTTCTTTGATGAAATTTAAGATACGGTCTTAGGCTGAAGCTCTTTCCACACTCCAAGCATTTGTACGGTTTCTCCCTTGTGTGAGTTTTTTGATGTAAAGTAAGGTATGCCTTCCGACTGAAACTCTTTCCACACTCCAAGCATTTAAATGGTCTTTCCCCCCTGTGAGTGGTTTGATGTAATGTAAGAGACGATCTCACACTGAAGCTCTTTCCACACACCAAGCACTGATATGGTTTCTCCCCTGTGTGAGTTCTTTGATGGGAGTTAAGGGCATACTTCCGCCTGAACATCTTTCCACAATCAAGGCATTTATATAGTTTTTCTCCAATATGAATTATTTCATGTGCTCTAAGGGCACCCCTTTGCCTGAAGCTCTTTCCACACTGCAGGCATGTAAATGGCTTCTCTACTGTGTGAGTTCCCTGATGACTTGTAAGGCTTTGCCTGTGAAGGAAGGTCTTTCCACACTGCAAACATTCAAATGGTTTCTCTCCTGTGTGCATGATCTGATGTGAAACAAGGCCATGCTTCTGTCTAAAGCTCTCTCCGCACTCCAGGCATTTGAACGGGTTCTCTTCTGTGTGAATTCTCTGATGACTAATAAGGCTTCTCTTGTGACTATAGCTCTTTCCACACTGCAAACATTCAAATGGTTTCTCTTCTGTGTGAATTCTCTGATGCGAAGCAAGGTCATATTTCCGGTAGAAGCTCTTTCCACACTCCAGGCATTTAAATGGTTTCTCCCCCGTGTGAATTCTTTGATGACTGGTAAAGCTTTGCCTGTGAATGAAGCTCTTTCCACACTGCAAACATTCAAATGGTTTCTGTCCTGTGTGAATGATCTGATGTGAAACAAGGGCATACTTCTGTCTAAAGCTCTCTCCACACTCCAGGCATTTAAATGGGTTTTCTTCAGCGTGAATTATCTGGTGACTAGTAAGGCTTCTCTTGTGACTATAGCTCTTTCCACACTGCAAACATTCAAATGGTTTCTCCCCTGTGTGAATTATTTGATGTAAAGTTAGGTCATACTTCCGGTTGAAGCTCCTTCCACACTCCAGGCATTTAAATGGTTTCTCCCCTGTGTGAGTTCTTTGATGGGAAATGAGAGCTGAGTTATGTCTGAAGCTCCTCCCGCACTGGAGACATTCATATGGTTTCTCATCTGTATGTGTTCTTTGATGGGAATGAAGGAGAGAGGCCTGACTAAAGCTCTTTCCACACTTAAGGCATAGATATGGTTTCTCCTTTGTATGAGTTATTTGATGAGAATTAAGGACTGAGGCCTGATTGAAGCTCTTTCCACACTCCAGACATTTAAATGGCTTTTCCCCTGTGTGAGTTCTTTGATGTACTTGGAGGGCACCACTCTGGGAGAAACTCCTTCCACAGTCCAGGCATTTAAACGGTTTCTCTCCTGAGTGAATTCTTTGATGGGTAGTAAGTGCCCCCTTCTGACTAAATGCTTTTCCACACTCCAGACAGTCAAATGGTTTCTCCCCTGTGTGTGTTCTTTGATGGGAGAGAAGTACGGTACTCTGCCTGAAACTCTTTCCACACTCAAGGCATTTATATCGTTTCTCCATTGTTTCGCTTGCCCAATGGTCATCCATGGTTGATTTATGAGCAAACCTTTTTCCACCCAATTTTTTGGCTCTCTTCTCATCTGGTTTTTTAATTGTACCAAAATTGCATGGAAATCACCATCCAGACAAGAAATGGATTTCTTCCTCTCCTTATTTCTTTGGTTTCCCTCCAGCTTGTTCATCCCAACTCAATCCTCAACATTCTCCTCCACATCTGGCCACTTACTGCTTTCCTCAGGCACTTGATGTGCTCTTTCCTTTGTTTTCTCCCATGCATCCCCAGCTGAAAGAGAGAAACAGAACGTGAGTGCAAAGGAGAGAAAGGCACTTGCAAATCAGGGAATCCACTTGAAGTTCCTTAGAAGGGAACACAAGAGTTCCCTAAACCTTGGACTGGGACTTGGGAGATCCGGGTTCTAGTCCCTGCTCACCCATGAAGCTCACTGGGTGACTTTGGGCCAGTCACTGACTCTCAGCCTAACCTACCTCACAGGGTTGTTGTGAGGATAAAGTGGAGAGGAGGAGGAGGATTATGTAAGCCGCCTTGGGTTCCTTGCAGGAAAAAAGGCGGGGTATAAATATAATAAATAAATAAAGTTATACATTGTCCTTCCCCATTGAAGAAAGCAGGTATGAAAAATAAAAGTTAAAAGGGACATTCAAAAAGGCATCCTCTACATCAGTTTAGCTGAGCTCAAGAAGAACAAATGGAGGAGGTATCATCCCCCCTGCCCGCCCCACTGTATCAGCATGGCTATAAAACACTAACTTGGGGATGCACTTCCAGTCAGAGTAGAGAATGCTGGGTTAGATAGACCAATGGTTTTTCAGCTGTTTCATGTGTTCCTAGTGAAGATCAAACAATATTGGAGTGATGTGCTCCAAACAGTGGGTTCCTAACACCAACCTGGAAGCAGCATTCTGCACCAGCTGAAGTAGACAAACCCTCCTCAAGGGCAGCCCCACATAGAGCACAGTGCAGTAGTCCAACCTTAACGTCGGCAAGGCATGTGGAACAGTGTCAAAGAGCTCTGAGGAGGGAGGTGCTGTGAGGAATGCAGTGGATAACTAGAGATATTTCATAGAAATATTTGCAGCAGAACTAAAAGCGTCAAAACTCCACTTGGTTCTGAGGGACATAGAACAGAATCATGAAAATCCATCAGCTGTCTAAGGGAGATCTGTGATTCTCACAATATATCTAAGGAGCCACCCGTCAATGTCTCCTGGAGAAACAGCTCTTCCACCTTTTCTTCAAGCCAGGAGATGAGGGCAGATTTGGGCATTGGAGGCCCTTCTTCGTGGGAGAACACAAACATGAATGTTACTTATGGCAATTGTGACTGAAAAAAATATATATTCAGAAATGCCAAACAACAGTTTCTCTGTTCCCCACCACACATCCGATCCAAGAGAGAAATGAAAAGAAGGCAAGATATTCCCAAACACGAAGGCCACAGGTGGCAAGGGGACAGGATGCACCTGAAATTATCCATCTGGTGCCTCCTATTTGCCCAGATGGGCAATGGTGCAGTGGAAGAGAAGCCAACCCTCTTTCCCTCACAGGTGTACCTCATGAGGCTCAGGGAAGGGAAGGTTCAGCAATAAGAGAAGTACCCACTTTGACCACCCACCACCTCCAATGGAGAGCCCCGTGTTATATGCCAGGCATGAGACCCATCGTGCAATGATGGGGTCCCCTCTCTGCAAAGAACCCCTGAATCATTGCCAAGCAAGAGAAAAAAAAATAGCACAGGAAGGCTAGGCTTAGCCAGAATGGCAAGGCAGACCTATTATCCATATCCTTCCTCTCTGACCACATCTTTTCTGACAAGTAATGGGAATAACAGGAACAAGCCTTTCAGCTTCTGTAAAGGAAGGAAAAGGGGATCCTCACAAAGAGATGCCATGTGCCTCTAATTCTCCATCATGTCTTCCCTGTATGGAGAGCCCTCTACCCTGGATCCAGCAGAGCCACTCTTCCTTGGAAAAGCCCACAGGCACCTCCTCAAAGGACACTGGGAGCTGAAAGGGAAAAGGGAATGAATTTGTCATCATGAAAATACAGGTAGTCATGCCATTTAATTTAGTTATTTATTGCATAGATTTATATGCCGCTTTCTAGTGCACTATCAAAATGGCTTACAGAAGTAATAAAAACAGGAAATATAACAATAAAAACACTGCAAATCAATCACTAGTAAGCCATCACCATGCTGGCTGGGTCACCCTTCAGGGAAAGCCTACATGAAGAGGAAGGTGGTTCTTGAGCAGGCATCTCAAGATGGAGACTAAAGGCACCTGTCTCATGTCAAGGGGGAGCGTGCCCTAAAGGGCAGGTGCTGCGACACTAAACTTACAGGTACTCTAGAGGTGAGCCTCTGGAGCATGCAGCACCGTCAGAAGTTCTTCTCCTGAACACTGTGAGATTCATCACTTAAAACAAGATCTTCATTAGTCCCCATAAAAGAAAAATCCCTCTATTTGGTGGCTGGGGGTTATGGGAATTGTAGTCCAACACATCTGGAGGGCGCCAGTATGGAGTAGGCTGCACTGCAGGGATCTCCTCCTTCATGGTGTCTCCTCCCTTCTTTTCTTTTCCTGAGTGCTTTCTCCTCCCCACACACCACCAAGAAAAACTACTTGCTCTGCCCCAATCACCACCGCCGCCCGATCCTTACCCCACTTCCCTAAGGGCTGGGTGGACGTCTGAGAGGATCCTGCAATAACAACCATGCAAATCTTTGGGCCCCACCTGGCGACTGGAGTGCAGGGATCTAGTCCCACCTATGACTCCGGAAGGGGAACTGCGGGGGGGATTTTCTCCTTCCCCCCAAAGCAACCTCTTGGTGCCTCCCTTCTTCTCCTGCAGCCCAACAACACTGCGAGTCTGCGACCCCCTCACCTCTTTGCCGCCTCCGCCGCCACCCTCGGACCAGCCTCCTCCTCCTCGCCAGGAATCTTCCTCAGTCCGATTTCCCTTCCGGCAATACAAAGGCGGGGGCCTCCCTCCCACCCCAGTTGTGGAACTTCCTGCCTCTCTAGCAAGCAGAGCTCGGTTCATTTAACCCTTGGGGGGCTGAGGAGCCGAAACGGGGCTGCCTCCCTTCCAGCTGCCCCCCCTTCCCCGGACCTTTAACCCCGACCCTGCTGGCTCCTTCCCGGCCGCGGATGTTTCCCGAGGAGGGAGCCGGAAGGGAGGGAGCCCCAAAGGCCGCAGGGGGGCGGGAAGGCCGGCTGTGCTTTCTCTCCTCCTCCTGCACAGAAGCCAGGAAGGGAGAGTCGGACAGAAAACCCTTCGGGTCGCTTCAGCCTTCCCCGGGCAGGCGCCCTCCAGATGTGTTGGACTACAACTCCCATAATTCCCATCCAGCGTAGCCATTGGGCATGCTAGCTGGGAATGATGGGAATTGCTGTCCTACGCGTCTGGAGGGCACCAGGCCCGGGAAGGCTGAGTTGTCTATTTCTATTTCTTTCGTCATTGGAAACTCCCGTGAATTGAGGCACTGTGAAGGGAGGCAGCCCGGCCCCAGCGGCCCCACCCCCAAGACTAAATGACCTGATATCTGCCTCCTAGAGAGGCAGGAAGTTCCACAGCTGGGGAGGCACTCGGAAATGCCCCCGCCTTTGTATTCTAGGGAAATCGGACGGGGCGGGGAGTTTCCTGGCGAGGAGGGGAGGCTAGTCTGAGAGGAGGACGCGGCAAAGAGGTGAGAGGGTTGCACTGTTGGGCTGGAGGAGGAGGAGGGAGGCACCAAGAGTTTGCCTTTGGGGGGGGGGGGGAGGTGGAAAGCCCCCCCCCCACACACACACACACACTCCAGTTCCCCTTCCGGAATCATAGTGGGACTTGATTTCGCCAAGTGGGGCCGAAAGATGTGCATGGTTGCTGCTGGTGGTGGTGGTGGGGTATCAATCGGAGGGGAAGGGAGGCTTGTTACAAAGCAGATAGCCTTGCTTGACGGTGTGTGGGGAGGAGAAAGAGCACCCAGAAAAAGAGGGACGGGACACCGTGAAGGAGAAGATCCCTGCAGTGCAGCCCACTCCAATCTGACTCCTTCCAAAGGTGCTTGACTACCATCCCATAATCCCCAGACAGCATGGCCAGTGGGAGTTGTAATCCAACACATCTGGAGGGCACCAGATTGAGAAAGGGAAAGTGGTCGACGTATGCCACCCAGCTGACCAATATTCACACCAGTCCTGTGAAGCTCAAATCTCCCCCTTGACTACAGACTAGGCGAGTGCCCTTAGAGGCTGTTTACTCTCTCAGCCCTACTGACCTCACTGGGTTCCTGTAAAGGGGAGAGGATTCTGTGCGTAACTCTGAAAAATGTAAAATAATAAGGAATATATATTTTTGTCCAAACAGAATGTTTCCAGTGGAAGATGTTACCGTGAAGGGTCTAAATTTGCTGTCTGTTGACATTTGCAAGTGCTGACAACTTCACATAACTTTTACATAATATTCCAAATTAGAGATCTATTTTCTGCCAGGCAAACAGGTGAAATATAAGTGACTCTTCAATGTTGTATTTCTGCATTTTGGACATTCCCAAAATGATTTTGAGATTCACCCAATTTGTAGCTGTGGTGGTAGAGAAACGTGTGGTTCTTTGCTTTCCCAAATAGCTATAAATACCTCTGAAGAAGACTGTACTTTGGGGAAGTACGTTGGGTATGTTAACTCACGTTAATACATTGTTTCTTAAAAGCTCAGTGGTGTATTTGGCTTTTATTCAACGAACATTAGCACAGGTGGCACAAAAGGCCAATGCAGAAATACTGAGCAGACCAGTTGTATGACCCAGTTTCACTGGGGAGACAGGCAAGGGACAGCCTGAATGCTTCCTTTTTGGTTATGAGGCTCACAGGAACTTTGCTTCTTTAATTTGGCTCCCTAAGCTGCAAGATGTCAGAACTGCCCACAAGGAAGTCTCAGGCAGATTCCACTAGTTTGCTCCCATGAACCGTTTTAATCCCACATAAAAATACCCAACTCTCCCTCCCTATCTTCTCCTTTCAGAAGGAGAATTGCTTTGATCTCTACATCAATATGTAGGGTAGGACCACCCCAGCCATAAAGTGGAAGGAGCTGGAATGTAATCTTTCCTTGCATTGCATCAGTCCAAAAAAGGGAAGTAAAACATAGCTGTTTTATACCATGGGCCCATCTGGCCCAGTATTGTTGACACTGACTGACAGCAGCTCTCCAGAATTTCAGGCAGGGGTTTTCCCGCAAACCCTCAAACCTCAGTGCTGTCTCTTTTGTGACCATCATCATGGGCCTTAGATGGTAAAACATATTTCACTCCCCATTTGATGGGGGAAATTTTATTCACTGTTGTATAATAAGAGCCTTCCCCAAATTAGCTCCCTCCAGATGTGTTGGATTGGAGCTCCCATTATCCCCAGCCACCCTGGCCAATGGGAGTTGATGTCCAACACATCTGGAGGGAGGTGTAATACCTTGAACACAGGAATGCTGCAAGTCCTTTAGTAGCAGCAGAGCAGCCGAACCGGATCGGATTGCAGCTTCCTGCCTGAGAGGTTTACTCAGAGAGTAAACCTCAGGCAGGAGGCTCACGGAGGGGCGGTGCGATTCTGTCATTGGTGTGACAGAGAGAAGAGTTGTCGTCGTCCCCTTCCGGCTCATTCCCCAATCCTAAGCAGATCACTGCCTCCCACTTCCTCTCCAAGAGGTCTACCCTAGAGGAAGAGGCAGGGGTGCCTGATCCACTCCATGGCAGAAGTGAGAGAAGCCTCTGACAGCTGCCTCCTAGTGCCATTTGGGCACTTTGGGGCCAGCTGTCAGCCACGCTCTGTGGCCAGCCGCTTGGCAAGAGAGGCACTGTCCACTCTTGCTAAGCGGCTCGCTTGTTCTGGGGCTTGTACCAGAATGGGTCATAGAATCATAGAAAAGTAGAGTTGGAAGGGGCCTACAAGGCCATCGAGTCCAACCCCCTGCTCAATGCAGGAATCCAGGTCAAAGCATCCCTGACCGATGGCCATCCAGCTTCACCTTGAATGCCTCCAGAGTGGGAGAGCTCACCACCTCCCTAGGTAATTGGCTGAGCCCATTATTCCGTGTCTTGCAAACTGGGATGATCGAGAAGAGATCCTGGCCCTCCTCTGTGTGACAACCCTTCAAGTACTGGAAGAGTGCTCTCATATCTCCCCTCAGTCTCCTCTTCTGAAGGCTAAACATGCCTTTTTTGGGAGAGGTCATGTCTCCCCATGGCCTCCTGACTTTTGCAACTGTTCCCAAGGTGCTCGCATCTCAGGAATATGCAAAACTAGCAGGGATTCCCTGCACGGGGTGTGTGTGCGTGTGAAGAAAAGCAGATCGGGTCTAGGTGTCCTTCACCACACACATGTAAACAAGTGTCATCCCAGCCAGAAGCTGGGAACCTCATGCAAATGTACATAGTTTTCTTTGATGGCTCCCTGCCGCCTCACAGTCTCCCATGAATTCACATGCAAATGTTCCCCAAGCACTCTAGTCATGGTCAAGAACCTCTGACACCTAGGAGCCACCCCTCCCCTGCCTAGCCCAGATGAAATTCATCCTGATTGGCCAAGGACAGCCGGGCTACCGAAAGTAGGGGTGGGGTGGGAATCAATACTGCCAGCCTTGGCTTCTTGGTCTTGTTGTTCTGGATGTGAAGGAGTGCAGAGTAGGGCTTTTGCTGAGGCAGGCCCTAAGAATACCAAACCCCCCTGGCAAAGAGTAAGTGCCTGGGTGTTTATGTAGTAAAGGAACTAGTTTTGTTGTTTTGTAGCTCTACTTGTGTATACCAAAGTGTCTCCCCACCTTTTCCCCTTCCCTCATTTCCCACCCTTTATTGTAATCGGTTTACCTTAAATAAACTTTCCTGGTTCTACCCCACACGGTGTATGTAGTTCCTCTGTGGTTCAGTGCTCAAATCCAGTGTATAGACCAAGGGCAAAGCCCTGAGAAAATCAGTCTCAGGACAACAGAGCCAAGGCTGGCAGTTTGCTGCCTTGATTTCTCATCTTGAGATAAAGAACCGATTGCAGTCCTTCACACTCCCCATGGCCTCCTGACTTTTGCAACTGTTCCTGAGGTGCTCTCATCTCAGGAATATGCAAAACTAGCAGGGATTCCCTTAACCGGGGTGGTGGGGTGTATGTCCAGGACAGGACACAGGTGGATAGACTCCATGCAACAGAAGCTGCAATCAGACAAAGGTAAGGGCTTTCATAAGAACATAAGAAGAGCTGTGCTGGATCAGACCAAGGGCCCATCTAGTCTAACGTTCTGTTCACACAGTGGCCAACCAGCTACCCACAGGAAATCCACAGGCAGGACATGGGTACAACAGCACCCTCCTGCCCATGTTCCCCAGCAACTGGTGTACATAGGCATGCTGCCTTCTCCATGAATGCTTCTAGTCCCCTTTTAAAGCCATCCAGATTGGTGGCCATCACTACATCTTGTGGAAGTGAATTCCACAGTTTTAACTACCGGTATGTGCTGTGTGAAGAAGTCCTTTTATTAATCAATCTTATCTGCCCTGAGCCTCCCACCAGTCAGCTTCATGGGATGACCTCTTTGGGTTCTAGTATTATGAGGGAGAAAAATGTCTCCCTATCCACTTTCTCCACACCATGCATGATTTTGTACATCTCTATCATGTCCCCCCTTCCTCGCCTCTTTTCTAAGTTGCCCTACTCTGCAACTCATATCCTTCAGTTGTAGCAATGACTGAAGCATGGACTAAACACTGAATGATTTGTGGGGTGATCTGGGATGGGCTTCTGAGTATGGAGAAGTAAAAGACATGGGAATTAAGTCAACTGGAGTCCCTAACACCTTTCTGGAGACAAAAGAAAGATTTGAGGTGGGCTTCTAAGAGTGGGGAGCAGAGAAGGGATTTGGAGGAATTTTGTCCTGACATGGCAGGGATGGGGACTCCGACTCCAGGACTCAACTCGTGAGTCGGACTGAGTCCCCCCTCTGACTTGAGTCAGACTCGAGTCCCAATATTTTTAATGGGACTCGACTCGAGACCAAGGACTCGTGTTCCAAAATCGTGTTCCTCAAATGCAACATGGATAGGTTTTAGGAAGTACAGCAAGTTTATTTTTTAAAATCATTTTCCCAAAATGCAACCTTTCAGACATTTTGGGTTTGGCTGCCTCTGCCTGCCTGTTTTGGGGTTCCCTGCCTCCTCTGCCTGCCTGGTTATTTGGGGTTTGGCTGCCTGGTCTGTTCTTGCCAAAATCAGTTGCAGAGTTTTGAAATAAAAAGGCACACTTGTGCCTAGAATTTATTTAAGCCACACATCTGAGATAGCCTTATTTTGTTGGGAAAAAACCCCATTGATTTTAATAGGGACTCGTGGAGTCAGCTTTGGGAGTGACTCGTGACTTGTGAGTCACCATTTTGGACCAAGGACTTGGACTCGAGACTCGGGTCCAAAGACTTGTGACTCGACTCGTGACTCGAAACCAAGGACTCTTCAACATCCCTGTGACATGGTGCGGTGTGATCAGGCTAATCCAGATGCACAGTCACAATAACAAAATGGGATGGGGAAAGGGGATCAAAATATATTCACACTAATTCCTAGCACCTTGGGCACTGTTCCTATTGTTGGCTCCTTTTTACAAAAGACCTAGCCACTGTGCATCAAACCAGTTTCTTCGAAGACCCTCACTAGACCACGATAGGGTGCAGGGCAAGAAAGAGCACAATGAACAGTATTCCTGTAAACCCACATCTCTGGATCACCTCTCCCATCGGTTTCATGTACATGTTAAACAGCATGGGGGATGACATAGAGCCCTGTAGAATCCCAGAGCAGAACTGCCAAGGCACAGAGCAATAATCCCTAGGCACCACCTTCTGGAACCAGTAGAATAAGGCTCAAATTGACAGAAGAAAAGGTTATCAATGGCTATTATTCATAACAGGCATATACTACCTCCAGTATAACCAATGGTTTGGTGGTTTCCTGGCCTTTCCCCCTATTCTAAAAGCATTTGTTGAGGCTTAGTTACCAGCAGCGTTTTAAGCCAAAATAGGCTAGTGTTTTTGGTCCCGCCCCTTTTGCCCCACCCCACACTGGAATAGGGCCCCAAGAACTTCTTCAGAATTAAATTTCACCCACAGGTTTAAAGGGGATCAATGCCACTAATGCAGTATGTTCAGTCACTACAGGAAGTTCTGAGTTGTATGTTTGTCCTTTCCGGGTTCCGGTAGACTCCTGCTGCCTCAGGTAAGCTTGTTAAAACTACTCCGCTGCTACTACAGAACTTGCAGCATTCCTGTATTCAAGATATGGCACCTCCCTCCAGGTGTGTTGGACTGCAACTCCCACTGGTCCTGTTGTCTGAGGATAATGGGAGCTGAGGTCCAACACATCTGGAGGGAGCCATGTTGGGGAAGACTCTTATTACACAACTGTAAATAAAATTTCTCCCCAATCAAATGGGGTGTGAAATATGTTTTACCACCCAAGCCCAGTGAGAGGGAAGCAGAATATTAAGATGACAGTCATAAGAGACAGCACTGAGCTTTCTATCTGGAGGGGAAGGAGGAGTATGGAATGACAGCTGGAGGGAATTTAGTCCAAAAGGTGGAGAATGGAGGGGCTTAGTTGAGTGGGAATGGGTTTAGGGCTCCCCCCCCACAGACGTGGTGCCCGTGGGCTACAATGTGTTCACAGACACCAGACTCCCCGCCCACACACACAGGCCAAACACCCTTAATCCACTCATCCCAAATAAGCAAAACCTGAGCAAAGCAGGTACCAATCCCCGCCCAGGCAACAGACATATACACCCTGCTCCTCCTGAGGCACCCCTGCCATTGCCCTTTCTTGGAGGACAGAGCAGTGTGAGCCCCATGCCGTCCTGAACCCTTTAACTGGCTCAGCTTGTCTGAGTGTGGAAAGCTAAGCAGGGTCAAGCCTGGTTGTTACTTGGATGGGAGACCCCCCTCCTCTAGTTTCCTGCATTGAACAGGGGGTTGGACTCGATAGCCTTGTAGGCTCCTTCCAACTCTATGATCTATGAAATCTATAAGTGTGGTGGAGAAAGGTATCCTGCTGCCAGTGTGGTTTTGCAACTATTTGTTTATTGTGAAATTCCAACACAGCTAAAGAATAGGAAAAGAAAAAAAAAGGTAGCTACATAGATTTGAAAAACAAACTTCAACAAAAGCAGACCAAATATCCATAGAATTATCCATTAACTAGTGGCATCTATATATGACCTGTTCAAATGCTGAAAGTGTTGTTGGGTCCTCAATCCACTGCATTATGGGAGATGAGCCTTTATCCTTCACATGTTATAATATCAATCTTTTAGTTGTCAAAAGGGCACAGAAAATCCAATTACGCTGACCATGCATTAATTTCCTGGAAGCAGGAAGAGTTTAGGGGGACATGTACTTCGCTAAATATTAAACTGTTGCAATACATATGGTTAAACCCCAATACATACGGTTAAGCACATTTCAGAGAGAGGATCCAGATAAGATGATTCGAAAACTGAGCAAGATAGAAAATCTGATCTAAGTGGAAAAGACTCACATTTAGTACAGGTCAACAAATACCCCCAATGATATAAAGCAAGATCGGAAAAGCCAAACTCGCCCACTTTAATTGGAAGCTGCATCCTTTCAAAGGATATTTGTGGCAGGGAGGCCCCCACAAAAAAATTGTACAAAGCAGAGCATTGTGAGGGTGAAAGGTAGATTCAACTGCCAGTTTGGTCGACATTTGCACGTGGGAAGGAGGAGGTGCCTTCTTGTCCCTTGCCTCAGGCAAAAAAATATCTAGGGCTTGGTTTGCACCTACCCCGTGGACACATTCTCCAGGTGTCCCCATTAATATATTAGTTACTTTGGTAAGTGGAAAGCGGGGTTGGGGGGTGGGAGTGGGATGTGATTTTTTGCAAATTACTCCTTTTTTCTACAGCCCCCTGCATCACCTCCCACACTGCTTGAGGTTCACCGATTTAAGGGGGTGCAGGGGGCTCTAAAAAGCAGGATTTGTGAAGATCAATTCCTCCACTCCACTAAGTCATAATGCTTTCTGTCAATGGACACATTTGGAAATCAGCCATATCTTTTTTACAGATCCATTCCAAGTTCTTTCCACACACTAGACATTCATAGTGTTTCTCAGATGAATATTCACTTAACCAAAAGACAACAATCTTAATGATATTCTATGCATTTCAGTAATTTCTCTTCTATGCAAATAATTTGCAGTAAGGTTTTTGCTCATTAAAGCGCATTTCTGCAGTGTGTGTGAGATACATATCTACATGCACACGTGTGTATATCATTTGATCTATTGCAAAACGTCTTACTACAACCAGTGATCACCCTATGGGATTTAAGCCGAAGCATTTAAATCATTTGTACTGTGAAGCTTGTCTGATGCATTGAGCAGGGGGTTGGACTCAGCCTTATAGGCCCCTTCCAACTCTACTATGCTATGATTATATGTGTGCTCTGCCTCAAGCTCCTTTTATACTCCAGACACTGAAATAGTTTCTCCTGTCTTGAGCATGTAAACGGAGTCAAATTGCTCTATGGGAGGTGTTAACCAAGGAAAGGGCTGGGGAAGACTGAGAACTTATATTCTGTCTGACACAGGTTCAGCAGTTCCATCTGGGTCTGCCTCATTAGTAGTCACAGCAGAGTCTTCCTCCTCATAAGTAGACCCTTGTTCCTGAGTAGTAGTTGTAGTACCGGTATTTGTTTCATTTTTATACCACCCAATAGCTGAAGCTCTCTGGGCGGTTCACAACAATTCATAAAAACACCAACCACAATACAATAAAAACAGCATAAAATTCCAATGTACAAAATTTAAAACAAATGAGCAGCTAAAACAATTATTTCAATACAATTAGACCGACATAAAAGCCCCCCCCCCATGCCATGAAATGCCACTGAATGCCTTGAAGAAGAGGATATTCTTAACCTGGTGCTGAAAGGATAGCAGAGTTGGTGCCAGGCTGGCCTCAGCGGGGAGATCATTCCATAATCGGGGGACCAGCACTAGAAGGCCCTCACTTTGTTGCCACTTTCTGAGCTTCCCCCGAAGGTGGCACTTGGAGGAAGGCCTCGGATGTTGATCATAGTGTCTGGGTAGATTCAGGTTGGGAGAGGTGCCCCATCAGGTGTTGTGGTCCCAAGCCACATAAGGCTTTATAGGTTAGAACCAGCACCTTGAATTGGGCTCAGAAGCATACAGGCAGCCAATGCACGCGGCCCGAATTGGTCTCATATGTTCAGAACTTCTGGTCCCAGTTGTTAGTCTGCTAGTTTTTATAGGCCTAGAGGGGCAAAGATCTAGTACGGATGTGGTTGCACAAACCAGTCCAAGCACCTTGTCAGCATCCTTGAGCTGTACCAACTGAAACTCATCCAAGAAAACTTGACTTGCTGTGCTCTGGGTACCTCGCCTGATTCAACTGCCATAACATTGGCGTCTAAGCCCTGGCGGATGCAAAAGATGTTTTCCCGGAAGGGCCTAGCAAATATATTGCAGCACGCCTCAGATGGGTCCAGGATGTCCTTGGGGCCAGCATTTAATAGGCCCCGGGCGACCCTAAAAAGCTCTGCTGTGTGGCAGAGAGAAGACTGAATATCCAGATTCAGCAGTAAGATGTTACTTTTTTGCTGCCCTCATTGCCCCTAAGTATTCCTGATTATAGGCGTATAACAGAGTTCGACTGCAGCCACTAGGGAGTTTTTCTCCATCTGCACTCAAGCCATCGCCTATTTTGTTTCAACGCTCTCAGCTCCGGGGTATACCACGGAGCTGGATGAGCTCTACTATAAAGAGGGCACTCAGGAGTAATCATGTCAACTGCCCAGGCCCTTTCTGCATTCCACAGATTGACCAGGGCTTAGACAGGAGTGCCAGCCATACCAGCCGGGAACCCCCCTAAAGCCCTCTGGAAACCATCTGGATCCATTAGCCTCTAGGGAAGACCATCTTAATAGGTCCCCCAACCTTGCAGAAGGGGAAAGCCGCCATTAGTCTGAAACTCAATGGGTGATGATCTGACCATGACAAAGGGTCTGAATCAAAGTTCTCCACCTTCAGATCACCATCTGACTGGCTGAAAAAAACAGGTCTTCAGGTGTGCTCTGCTAAATGTGTTGGGCCAATGACATGTTGGAACAGTCCCATGGTTGTCATGGAGGCCATGAAATCCTGAACCGAAAGGAGTAGGCCCTTACTCATGTGTATTGTTAGGGCGAAAGGGTCTTCGGGGAATCAGGTGGGCTCTCCCATCATGGCTCTGAGTATCCCACCTGATACATTGCCATTGGTGCTCTGCTGAGCCATCGGTGGTGGGAAGAGAGTCTGGAATCACAGCTGGGCTTAGGACAGGCTTGAAGGGGTTGTTGGCAACCTCAGATGAGGCACCGCTGTCACAGAATTCCTCAGCTTTCCCCGGATTGACTGTAGGAGACGGTTCTTCCATTGAATCGGACTCCTCCTCTTCCGATGAGGTCTCTCTGTGAGTTTTTTGATGTGAAGTAAGGTATTCCCTTCGATTGAAGCTCTTTCCACACTCCAAGCATTTAAAGGGTTTGATTCCTGTGTGAATTCCTTGATGTAAGGAAAAGTACGCCTTCCGCCTGAAGCTCTTACCACACACCAAGCATTTATATGGTTTCTCTGCTGTGTGAGTTCTTAGATGATATTTAAGATACTGTCTCATGCTGAAGCTCATTCCACACTCCAAGCATTTGTATGGTTTCTCCTCTGTGTGTGTTTTTTGATGGAGAGAAAGGTATCCCATGCGACTGAAACTCTTTCCGCACTCTGAGCATTTAAATGCTTTTTCCCCTGTGTGAGTGGTTTGATGTAATTTAAGAGATGCTCTAACAAAGAAGCTCTTTCCACACTCCAAGCATTTGTATGGTTTCTCTGTTGTGTGAGTTCTTTTATGAAAATAAAGAGACTGTCTCAGGCTGAAGCTCTCTCCACACTCCAAGCATTTGTATGGTTTCTCCCCTGTGTGTGTTTTTTGATGTGAAGTAAGGTATGCCTTCCGACCGAAACTCTTTCCACACTCCAAGCATTTAAATGGTTTTTCTCCTGTGTGAGTGGTTTGATGTAATGTAAGAGTCTCTCTCACACTGAAGCTCTTTCCACACTGCAAGCATTGATATGGTTTCTCCCCTGTGTGAGTTCTTTGATGGCAATTAAGGGCACTGCTTCGGTAGAATCTCTTTCCACAGACTAGGCATAAATATGGTTTCTCCCCTGTGTGAGTTCTTTGATGGAAATTAAGGGTAGATTTCCACTTGAAGCTCTTTCCACACTCCAGGCATTGATATGGTTTTTCCCCAATGTGAATTATTTTATGTGTTCTCAGGGCATCGCTGTCACTGAAGCTCTTTCCACACTGCAGGCATTTAAATGATTTCTCTTCTACGTGAATTCGTTGATGTAAAGCAAGGTGATGCTTCCGGCTGAAGCTCTTTCCACACTCAGGGCATTTAAATGGGGTCCCTTCTGTGTGAGTTATCTGATGACTAGAAAGGCTTTGCCTGTGAATGAAGCTCTTTCCACACTGCAAACATTCAAATAGTTTTTCTCCTGTGTGAATTCTTTGATGTGAAGTAAAATGATCCTTCCGGCTGAAGCTCTTTCCACACTCTAGGCATTTCAATGGGTTGTCTTCTTTGTGAATTCTCTGATGACAAGTAAGGCTTGTCTTGAGACGGAAGCTCTTTCCACACTGCAAACATTCAAAAGGTTTCTCTCCTGTGTGAATTCTCTGATGTGATGCAAGGGCATCCTCCTGGCTGAAGCTCTTTCCACAGTCTAGGCATTTAAATGGGTTGATTTCTGTGTGAATTATCTGATGATTAGTAAGGCTTGTCTTCTGACTGAAGCTCTTTCCACACTGCAAACATTCAAATGGTTTCTCTCCTGTGTGCATTCTTTGATGTATAGTAAGGTTACTCTTGTGTTTGAAGCTCTTTCCACATTCCAGGCATTTAAATGGTTTCTCCTCTGTGTGAGTCCTTTGATGTGCTTGAAGGGAAGCACTCTGGCAGAATCTCCTGCCGCACTCTAAGCATTTAAATGGTTTCTCCCCAGAATGTATTCTTTGATGGGTAGTAAGTGCCCCCTTCTGACTAAATGATTTTCCACACTCCAGACAGTTAAATGGTTTCTCCCCTGTGTGTGTTCTATGATGGATGAGAAGTTCTGAACTCTGCCTGAAATTCTTTCCACACTCAAGGCATTTATATCGTTTCTTTGCTTTGTGCGTTCTACAATGCTCATCAAGGGTTGATTCATGAGCGAACATTTTTCCACACACAGGGCATTTCTTCTTTCCCTTTTCTTTGGGTGTTTTTTCCTGTACCATAACTGCATGGGGGTCAGTGTCCAGACATTTCTTCCTCTCTTGATTTCTTTGGTTTCCCTCCAGCTCGTTCATCCTGTCTCGTTTCACAACATTCTCTGCCACGTCGGTACACTGAACGCTTTCCTTGGACACTTGATGTGCTCTTTCATTTGTTTTCTTCCACCCATCACCAGCTGAAACAAACAAAGAAAGAGAACATGAGTGGAAAGGAGAAGGCACTTGCAAATCAGGGAATCAACTTGATGTTCTTGCCCCTAGAAGGGAACACCTCAGTTCCCTAAATCTAATCAAACATGATCTCCACAAAGAAGATCAGGAGGAAAGAGAATTTAATGGAAGCTAGGAAGGCTGAAACCCCACGAATCTTCATTTTGACAGTTATACATTGTCCTCCCCCATTGAAGAAAGTAGGCTCAAAAAAGAAATGAGTTAAACAGGACCTTCAAAAAGGCAACGTCTTCTTCAGTCTAGCTGAGCTCAAGAAGCACAAACAGAGGAGGTGCTCTGTCCACTGCAGAGTATATCATAAATTCTTTGCAAGGTCACATTCATTTCCATTCAGTGAGGCTGCAGCAGTATCCATGTACTGAATTTCAAGAGTGCTTGCTGTCACACCCCACCCCTCATAGGGCCTCAAGCTTGCCCTCCTTTTTGGGATTTATGGGGGTACTCACATAAGGTTGGGGGTTTCCCTACCTCTAACCCTTACTCTTACACCTCTCACGTTAACCTTGGGATGTCTATTATCCCTACCTTATATCTCTTTGACCAGTATAATAAGCACAGCTTCCCACACAGGCTGCTTCAAATAACAGAGAAAAGTTTATTTTAAAATACAACGGTTTTTGGAAATAAGTTTCATATGTAAGTTTCAGTCAAATGTTAAGTAATTTACTATCTTATCCTATCACCAATCCTCCCTCACCAAGTGTTCCCCAAATATCAATCCCTGCACTCACTAGCTAATCTCCTAACAATCCTAATATAATCTTAATTAAGATTATGTAACTAAAAACTGGTGCCTGAGTTTTGCTTTCTTCCTCCTCCCTCCCAATCTGTTTTCCTTTTGTGTCATGTCTTTCAGATTGTAAGCCTAAGGGCAGGGATTGTCTAATATTAATCTTTGTAAGCCACTCTGAGAGCCTTTTCTGGCTGAAGAGCGGGGTAGAAATGCTGTAAATAATAAATAAATAATCTCTCAACTCTCTCCAGTCAGCTTCACAGACCCCCAAACAGCAATCCAGCACTTCACACACTCCTTCACTCTCTGTTCCATACACTCTTGCACTCTCCTCTTGCACACTCCTGCCTGAATAGCACTGCCCACTGTTTATGTAACACAGGCTTTACCCAACTTCTTACTCTCTCAGCCAATCATGCCACGTATGCAAATACACCATTCCTCCTGCCCATCATTTCTCAGTTACCTAACATAACACACACAGATACAGCAGGAATACACACTTATTATCATACTCAATACACATTATCATACTCCCCACATAAACACTTTAGATTTACCCCCAAATACATAACATCACACTTGCCCATTTGCTTCCAAAAAGAAACTTCTAGAACAAGGAAGAGGAGCAGCTCTCAGCTTTACAAGGCCATGATGTGGACAAGACAAGAGACTTTCGTGATCCTGAGTACTCAGTTCTGAGCCAGGACTCTCCAACTGGACTGCTTCTTGCACTCTCTTTCATGGTTCTACAATGCACCCATCCCACTATATCCTCCTCATACTACCAAATCTGACACCCAACTTCCTGTCCCTTGAGAAACGGGTCAAAGGAATATACTATCAGGCAGGGGTGGACTGCTACCAGGAACAGACAAATTATGGCTACAATGTGAAGGATGCCAGGAAAGTTGGTTTCTTCACGGCAGGAATGTGGACTTCATAGGTAAATATCATTATGCATTATGGATGTTCCCCCCCCCCCCCCAGTTTTGTACACTGCCTTGATTGAACACTTTTGCCTCATATGTAAGCCCTTTTAAATAAATAGAAAAATGAGATACAAATGTTATGGTAAGAACCATGTCCCAAGCTCTTCTAGCGCAGTCACACCACCAGTGCTCACGCTAAATTGCCTCCACACATACGGCTGCCTTGAATTGCTCAGAGATAGAGCCTATATTTTGCACACAAAACGTCCCCAGATTCTGCCTCCCGAATGTCCAGGGAAAAGGATCTCCAGTGTAGCAGGGCTGGAAAACACCCCTGCCTGAGATATTGGAGAACCGCTGCCAGTCCGACTAGACATTACTGGTTTAAACAAGCCCAGCCATTGATTCTAAGCAGTGTTTTTTAACCTAATTGGCTGGAGTTAAAGTGGGGAAGGTGGACACAGCAGATTGTACCACAGAAAATGTATCCAATTTTCTTTCCAATTTAGACTCCACAAAGCAGAAGCATCAAACTGACACTTTACATATTTCTTTATTTGCTGGTTTTTGGTCAAAGAAGACTACCCAGACAACTCACAATAATATTAATTCAAAGAGGTCAATTAAAACAACCATCAGCCAAATAAGGAGCACCAAAAACAGACAGAAAACAAGAGCCATCACCCATCACCAGTAAAAATAATCCAGCAAGGGAAACATGTCATTAGTCCATTGAAACATGATAGCCCTTGCTCTCAATCTAAGAATTGGCAGAACAGGGACGAGGCAGGCTTCCCGGGAGAGGGAGTTCAATCTCTGGCATATCCAGCTAGTGCCAGGAAAGAATCCTGCCTGAAATGCTGCAGAGCCACTGCTAGTCAGTGTTGACAATACTGGGTTAGATGGACCAATGGACTGACTCGGCAGTTTTCAGACATTTCCTGTGCTCCTAATAAACATCAAACAATATTGAAGTAACATGCTCAAAACAGTGGATTTCTGACACCAACCTGGCAGCAGCAATCTGCACTGAGCACTTCATTAAAGGTACTCCTGAGGCGAACCCCAGCAGCATGTGGCACCATCAGAAGTCCTCCTCCTGAGGACCGCAAGATCCACCACTTAGAAAGATCCAAGCACAATAAATAATACTGGTAAAACCAGATCTGAACTGCTCCTCATAAAAGAAAAATATCTCTGCTTCTGCCCTCTGCCCCATAAGAACCTTGAGAGCTGCAGCTACAGCCTGAAACAGATTGAGATTACTCTTGAGTTGCCAAGAGGGTGTTGCCAATGCTCCTTTGTTCCAGGATGCCTCAGATCTTTTGCATCAGACACAACCAAATCTCATCTGCCTGCAAAGGGAGGACTAGACTGACATCCTATGGGCTGGGCTTCTACCACGCCCACATAAGGAATATTCCTCCCCACACTCTTCTTAGAATCATAGAATACGTAGAGTTGGAAGGGGCCTACAAGGCCATCAAGTCCAACCCCCTGCTCAATGCAGGAATCCAAGTCAAAGCATCCCTGACAGATGGCTGTCCAGTTGCACCCTGAATGCCTCCAGTGTGGGAGAGCCCACTACCTCCCTAAGTAGTTGGTTCTATTGTTGTATTACTCTATCAGTCAGGAAATTTTTCCTGATGTCCAGGCGGAATCTGGCTTCCTGTAACTTGAGCCTATCTGGGATGACCAAGAAGAGATCCTGGCCCTCCTCTGTGTGACAACCTTTCAAGTACTTGAAGAGTGCTATCATATCTCCCCTCAGGCTACTCTTCTGAAGGCTAAACATGCCCAGTTCCTTCAGTCTCTCCTCATAGGGCTTTGTTTCCAGTCCCCTGATCATCTTTGTTGCCCTCCTCTGAACCCATTCCAGTTTGTCTACATCCTTATGTACTCTTTGCATATAGTTGTATAATAGGAAATAATCATGTGAAGCAAACATATATTTTTTCTACCTTATTAAAACGTTTTTGCCAAACAAATATCCCCATTGTTGCAAACTGTAAAAGCACTATGATGTGTTCCTTCCATGCACACCATGGTCCTCCTCCTCTCCATTTTATCCTTGCAACAACCCTGCAAGGTAGGCTAGGCTGAGAGTCATCAACTGGTCCAACGCCACACAGTGAGATTCATGGCCAAAGGAGGACTTGAACCCAGATCTCCCCACCCACATTCCAACACTAACCAGTACATAGGAGTTGTTCTCAGATACAAAAACACTATTGGGCTGAAACATCCAACCTGAGGCTGAGAAGGGACTGAATGGAGGGAAGAATCCAGCAGTAGGGGGGCGGGGGGCAACATACGTAGACCAGGACATTGACACAGCAGGGAAAGTGGGCAAAACTGATAGCAGAGCAGGAGAATAGAGGGGAATTCAGCACGGCATCCCCAGCAGCCATCATTTGTCCCTGTACATTTGCACAAGACCAACAGTAATCAACAACACTGTGAACACCGACTCCACCAGCAGTAATTCTACCCACCCGCCCAAAGTGGGGGGAGCCAATAAATCCCCCCTCTGGACCAGCTAGACACTCAGGCAGGTGCTGAAAGTGGGGGGGGGGGGGGACAACAACACTGATATGTGCCAGCTCAACCCCCAATAGCAAGATGACATTATCAAGCAGGAGATATTGTGCCCCCCCACCCGTTTGCGTTTCCCCCCCTTTTCAGTGCATACAAGGAAAGGGACATGGCAAGACGCACTGAAGTGTTGAACTGATACTTGTCAGTGTCCTTCCTCCGCTCCTCGAAGCACAGTAACCACAGTAGTAACTGCTCTCAGAAGGAGCCGCAAAAAGTGTGGGAGGGAGCCAATATCTCCCCTTTCTGGACTTGCTGGAGACTTGGGGAAGTATTGAATGGGAGGAGGGGAGATGGGATAGTACAGAGAAACTTAGCGGAGCACGAGGGAGCACGGGGGGATTATAGCAGTTATTCTATTTGTTTTACTGATTTTCACTGCTGCGAGTGAGTTGACTGGTGTTGTGGGAGGTTGTTGGCTCCAAGATGGCAGTGGACTAAGAGCCTGTTTTTTAAATGCTCCCTTTTAAGTCTTTTTTAATTGCGCATTTAGTTTTAGTTGTTAGGGGTTTTATCAATGAACTTCAGTAGGTTTTTATCAAAAGCTTTTAGTTGTTGTTTTGGGCACTTTTTAGTGGACTGCTGTGTCCTTGGAGGAACTCTTACAGGCGTTATCTCAGCGTTATTATTGTAAGACGGCCCTCCACAAGAGAAGCTCACAGTATTTACAAGGGGAACGCCAAACTACTCCTACTCTATCGGACTGCTAGAAATTTCTCCGGTTACTGATGAGGCTGCTGGTGCTGCTGTAGCTGTGAGAAGTTTCCATATAAGCTTTCATATAAAGAAAATAAGAAAAGCAAGTAAAACAACAGTGATATTAATGAGAGAATTGAACACTGAGCACTGAAGGATGATAAGGAATCTCAGCAGCTAGAAGTCTTGATATTTCTACTGAGAGTTCTGAGTAAGTCCGAGCTGTAAAAGCCATAAAAGCTTGTATTATAGATAAACGTGTTAAGGAGGTCAGTTGGTGTTCCAAAGTGTGTGGGGGTTAAGTTAAAAATTTTTACAGTCCTGAATGTGTCCCTGTAAAGATGGTGCTTACCAGAAAAGGCTATAGGGACCAGGGGATTGTACCCTCCACTAATAACATTTGTTTAAATAAACGGCCAAAACAAAGAAGACAAACAAAAATTACGCAATTTTATACAACCACGGAAAAGGACAGGGAGGTAGATGATATATCCTTATACCCCCCAAATTTTAACTTAGATTGGACCCTGGATATTAAAGGAAATGTTCAAGATTTCAATGAGGATATACCCTCTGTAAATCTTGCCCAAGAACTGGCACAAGTGGAGAAAACAGCATTTTCAGGGTTGACTCAACTACCTGAAATAGATGATTGGCTGAGTGATCAGAGGTTAAGGCAAGTCGAGGAGCCGGCAGCTAGTAGCGAAAATATGAATAAGAATGAGCCTTTTAATCCTCTGGATTTAACAAAGGGGGACTGCATACCAATTGAAGGCTGGTTCCTCATGTTGATGAAAGACATTGAGCATATTAAAGTTTTTTTGTCTGAATGTAATAACCTCCTAACTATTCTGGTGAAGTTAAATCAGAAGGCTGACCTGGAGTCTAGAGGGGTGGAATTAGAAGTGGATACAGGAACGGAGCTAAGGAAAAGCGGGGTAAAAACAAATAAGGTAACTGTGGTGAACAGCGAGGGGAGCAGGAGAGGTACTAAGAAGAAGAAAGGGGTTATTAATTTAAAGAAGAGCAAAAACGCTAAAAATACAAAGCCCCGACACTACAAAAAAATGGAATTTGATAAACTTTTTAGACTATTAGATAACACCTCTAATAAGAAGGTGAAGCTAAAACCTACGATGGAAAGTAACAATAAGAAAGCAAACTGTGACAACTCCAAATTCTGCCAAGTTAATCCATCCGGCACTCCCTTACAGCCTTCCTTATCAACATCAGCTCAAGTTCAGGATATGGAGATGCAGGACCCATGGGCACAAGTCTTGTTGAAGAAGGAAATATCTCAAAGAAAAAGGACAAATCATAATGAGTGGACTTTAATACTGAACCGCCAAAAGCTGGTCTTGAATAATTACCCCAAGCCTAAGGGGTTATTAGCTCAACATGATCGTATACTGCATCTTTTGGAAATTCTGGACACAGCCCTTCCGGGTCAGCTTAATACAGCCGACATCGTTCACGTAGAGTACTTATTTTATAATTATATATGTGCACGAGTAGTTGTCACCTTTAATACATGGGATACAGCAAGAATAGTGTTTGATTGCAGAGACGCCTTTCGGGAGTGTGGCATCCTTATCTCCAGATTCTTTGAGAATGTGGCACCCCCCTTGGTGTTAGGTGCCTGCTATACCTCCTGTTCAAAAAATGTACTAACTGAGGACTGCTGCTCTAAAAACCTAATTAGATTTGACACAGTTGAAGTGTCTCCAAGAAGATATAAAGTTCTTGGCTCTCAGGAACAGGAGGTTTATAACTCAACTAAGGACAAAGCTCAAAGACAACTGCCTTGCATGGAGAAGGGACTCATTGATGATGAAGAAATAATGCTACTAGAGTCTTTTCAGGCTTTGCCCTTAGAGGCTCAAGACGAAATTGTTACAAGACTTGAGATGTTGAAAACACTTTTGATAAATATACAGGAAGGGCAACATAATCTACCAAACAAAGAGAGGGATCCGGCTTATCCTGTTTTGGTTGAACAGGACATCTGTCTAACAAGAATGGAGGAAGCCAATCAAAGGTCTATGGAGGTAAAGAGACATCCCTTGCCATTCCAGGTCAATGTAAAAATTACTCAAGCCCTCAATAAAATCGAGCAAGACTGTACCTGGAAGGATGTAGTCCCTAAAACGGCTAACACCAACAACGGGACAATTAAACCTCTTGATTGGCTTAATATGAGATATTTAGAAAACACGGAGCTGGGATCCCCAGAGAGGGAAACTCATCCTGGTGGACACTTAACCCACATTGCAGGCCCAATAAAGTCAAATGTGAGCAGGTGGAGTCCCAGTATCGAGGCAATTGAATATCTGGAGGAAGAGACAGTAGAGGGGAGGAAATCGACAGCCTTTTCGAACTGACAAAAACCACTCTCCTTCCATAACACCCAGACCAAGCAACCACAAAACCGTGTGTTTTACCCCAAGGTTTCATCTACTCAGACTGGTGAACCCAAGGAAATACAGGGTAAAGAAACAGGTCAACTGTTAAATCTTCTATCCTGGAACATCACGGGGTGGAAGAATAAGCTTGTAGATCCAGATTTTATTGAATATCTACAGACTTTTGACATCATTTGTCTTCAAGAGACTTGGCTGTTGGAGGAAAAGTCTTTAATTTTACAAGGCTTTAGAGTCTGGGAACAACTTGCCCGGAAAACTTCTTTTTCAGGCCGTGGTAGTGGAGGCCTGGCTATTTTGATCTCCACCACTCTAGAGGTGGGCAGAGTGGAAATAGCTGGGTCATCCTCTAATTATTGCCAGGCCTTAATTATTCCTAGTCGCAAGCTGGGTCCCCTGATCTGTATTAATGTCTACTTTCCCCCAGGATCATCAGCCTCTTCACTAGAGGTATGGTCTATGCTGGAGGACCTTTTGGAGAAGCTCCTCGCAGAATATCCTAATCACCTCCTTTTAATATGTGGTGATTTTAATGCAAGGATGGGTAAAGACTATCCCTCACTGGAAAAGGCCCTAGGTTTTGAGTTAGGAGAAATAATGAGTATTCCTAGAACCTCTCAAGATATAACCATTAACAAGTTTGGCCAAGCTCTTTTCTCCTTGATTTCTAATTTTCAGCTTGTGTGTTTTAATGGTACATACCTCGATTTCTCGAATGGATATTATACATACCTAACTGATAAGGGGGCAAGTGTGGTCGATTATATATTAGGGTCACCCTCCATTGTCCCCTATGTGCAGTCCTTGGCAATGGGAGATAGACCAGAAAGTGATCACCTTCCCCTATGCTTGATTCTTAAATTTCAAGAAATAAAATCTGGAGCCCTGACTGACTCAAAAATGCCAGGCCACTTACAGGGTGAGAAACGACTTAAATGGTCCCTCCAAATTGACGCCAACATAAGGCAGATGTTGGCCTCTGACAAGCTCTGTGAGCTGAGACAACATGCTCTCGATAGTTCCTGGGATATTTGTGAGATATACCAGGATATAATCGGTACACTTAGACCCCACCTGACTACTGCCACCTCAGATAAAATCATGGTGGCTTCACGGACTTGGTTTGACAGGGAATGCAAGCTTAAGAAGAAGGAACTGAGTAAACTTGCAAGGTGGGCGAAGGGGATTGGCACTGAGGATTCCACCTCTGCCCTGCGACATCAACGCAGAGAGTATAAAACTATGCTCAGAGGGAAAAAAAGGGCATTCATTGTAAATAGCTGGAAATCTTTGGGTCTTGCCCTTATTGAAGGAAATGAACCCAAATTTTGGGAACTAATTCAGGAGGGTTTTTCATGTAAAATGTATGCGACTGGTCCCCCAATTACTCCTGAAGTCTGGGTTTCGCACTTCAGTGGTATTTTCGGGAGTAAAATAGCAACACATCCAGTCTCAATTAGGAATTCCACCAACCTCCCCAAATGGTCAGCTGTTTCCCCTGATGATATAGAGATTTTGATTTCATCGCTACGACCTGGTAAGGCTCCAGGGGAAGATATGATTACCCCAGAGGTTTTTACCATGGATGTCAGCTGGTGGGCGCCAATTCTTGCAAATTTATTTACTTATATTAACTCAACAGGTAAATTCCCTTTTGGTTGGCAATCTAGCATTGTTGTGCCAATTCTTAAGAAAGGTGACCCAACAGATCCTTGTAATTATAGACCCATTAGCCTTTTAGACGTGGCCTCCAAGCTCTATGCACGATATCTTTTAAACAAGCTGCTTGAATGGGACCGTAGCCAATCTATTATATATGATGAACAGGCTGGCTTTAGGAAGGGGAGAAGCACAATTGACCAAGTGTTTATTTTACATCATTTGATTTGCAAAACTATTAAGGGCCCAAATAAGTTTCTTTTTGCTGCTTTTGTGGATTTCTCATCAGCCTTTGACCTAATTGATAGAGAGCGCTTGTGGTATAAAATGGCCAAGACAAATATTGATACCAGATTACTCTGGCTCATTCAGTTACTCCACCAAGATAACTCACTACAGGTGAGAACTGGTTTGCACGGCGCCCTATCACAAGCTATGCGTATCAATCGAGGGGTGAAGCAAGGGTGCATTTTGGCACCCTTTTTATTTAATTTCTATATTAATGATTTAATCCCTGGAATATCTTCCTCTTCCTTTTCCCCCCCCCTCTGTTGGTAACCGAAAAATATCAATATTACTTTACGCTGATGATTTGGTTTTGCTGTCTTTGAATAAAATTGGCTTAAAAAGGATGTTAGTCAAATTTGGACAGCTTTGTAAAAAGGAAAGGCTCTCCGTCAATTATACTAAAACCAAAATTATGGTATTTGGGAAGAGGGCCCCAAGGTACAAATGGGTTCTTGATGGTCATATTCTAGAGCAAGTACACTCGTTTAAATATTTAGGCGTGCATTTTGAAGAGAAACTTCTCTGGAGGCAACATATAAGTGCCACTAAATTATCGAGTGCTAGATCCATCGGACTGTTCAGAAAGTTTTTTATTCTAGAGGGGGCAAATTAATAAACCCTGCTCTCAAGGTTTTTACTGTCAAGATCCTAGCACAAATGTTATATGGGGCAGAAATATGGGGAGAGGCAGCTAAATATGAGCTGGAAGTTTTACAAAATAAGTTCATGAGGCATATTTTGGAACCTGGGGCCCCATCGGCCCATCTCAGAGCAGAGCTTGGCCTGCCTTCAATTGCAGCTAGAATTGATTTGTCATTTTTCAGATACTGGCAAAGATTGAATGGATTGGAGGATTCCTCCCTTACCAAGCTCTGCTGGCTAGAACAATTAAGGCTTGGAGGGTGGGCAAAGCAGTGCCATGACAAACTTAATGTTTATAACCTTCCTATAGACAAATTTTTATGTCTCAATTCACTGGCCCTTAAAAATTGGATTTTTGATCATGATTCAAATCAAGACAGGGCGACTATTGTCGGGGCACAATTTTCTATTTGGTATCCACAAATTAAGGTCAACCATGCAAGATCTCATTACTTTGAGGTATTGACCTTTCCCCAGCTTCGTAGGGCATTTACAGAACTTAGGCTCCAGCTTATGCCCTCGGCATATCTTGATGGGAGATACCTTAGAATCCCAGTTGTAGACCGGAAATGTATCTTTGGGTGTGCTCAGATTGAAGATATAATACACTATTTATTGTATTGTCCCCTGTATCAGGAGCCAAGAGAAAATTTTTTGTCATTTATAAACCAGCTGTTCTCAAAGCAAACTCCTCAAGAAATAGTAATTGGACTTTTAGCTGACAATTACCTATTCATTACATATTTGGTAGCCAAATTTGCATTGGCAGCTAGGAATCTACGTTCTTATTTTATCAAAAACAATAATGTATCTTGAATGTTAATATTTTAGATTCCAGGGTTTAAACTTTTAGAGGAATGTGAAATGGTTTGTTTTATGTAGACCTACTGAGTTTTATAATGTTTTAAATTATACTGTTTTATAAATTTTATAAATTTTACATTTTAATGATTTGTAAAGGCCTATGGCTATATACAATAAAGTTTATTCATATTCATAGAATGGGAGGAGGACACTGATGAGTGTCAACACTTCGAAGCGAGAGGATTACATGGCCAAGTGGAAGATATTGTGTGTCCTTCATGCTCTTTTGGTGTACCTACCCGTCACTCAGGTGCTACCCTGGATAACCGAAACACACAAGGAAATTGACAAGGCCACACATACCAGACAGGAGAAAGTGCACTCTTGCGCACTTGCGAAAGAATGGGGCAGGAATAATAATTTTAAAATACAACACCACCTGTGCACTCTCGAAGCACTGAAAAAGTAATTTTGAAAGGTGGCGAACAAAAAGGGGTAGCGATCACAATGGGGAGGGGGGCCAGGACAAGAGACAAGACAGGTTCTGCCACAAAGGCATCTGGGATACATGCTGGAGCCGGCTGGAGGACTGAGGTAAGCCACAGCAAGCCCGACTGTCTGTCAGGTGCAACATGGGTTGTTCTGTGAACAAACAACCATCCATGGTTTATTTGCAGGGTGGCTTAGCATTACATGAGAACCCGCCCTATGACAGGGTAGTGGGAAAAGGGCAGTGGAATTTGCTCATTGCTCTAGGGAATCCAAACGTTAACCACAAGTTTTTTCAACTTAGTTGCCTGGTTCACATGTCACAACAGCCCAGGTTATTTTTTAAACACTGGGCTGTGAATGCTGCAGGGTTTTGTGCATGCTGGCCGATTACTCCCACTGTGAGCGGGAATGGCTGAACAATTCAGTGGTTATTTGCCATGATGTTGATGTTTCACATCAACACAGAGGAAGAGTTCTCTGAAACGCAAAATATAGTTCACCACATTGCAATGCTTTAAAATTCATTTTGATGAAGGTAGCAGGGTCATAGGTCAGTGGTAAAGCAGCTATTTTGCATGCAGAAGGCCCCAGGTTCAATTCCCAGCATATCCAGGTAGGGCTGGGAAAACCTTGCCTGAAATCCTGGAGAGCCACTGCCAGCCAGTGTCGACAATACTGGGGCAGATGGGCCCCGTGGTATGAGGCAGCTTTCTATGTTTTACTGCCTTTCTTTGGACTGATGCAGTGCTATGAAAGATTTCATCCCAGCACCTTCCGCTTTACAACTGGGGTGGTCCTACCCTCATCATATCCATGTAGAGATCAAAGCAATCCTCCTTCTGAAAGGAGAAGATAGGGAGGAAGAGTTTGGTATTTTTATGTGTGATTAAAAAGGTTCATGGGAGCAAACTAGTGGAATCTGCCCATGACTTCCTTGTGGGCAGCCCTAACATCTTGCATCTTAGGGAGCCAAATTAAAGAAGGAAAGTTCCTTTGGGCCCCATAACCAAAAAGGAAGCATTCAGGTTGTCCCTTGCCCATCTCCCTAATGGGAGGTCATGAAACTGGTCTGGTCAGTATTTCCACATTGGCCTTAAAAAAACAGAGGCTTTACGAAACAGAATGTATTAATGTGAACTAATATACCCAAAGTTTTCCCCCATTATACAGTCTTCTTCAGAGGTATTTATAGTTGAAAAAGCAAAGAACCAAATGTTTCTCTGCCACCACAGCTACAAATGGGGTGAATCCCAAAGTCCTTTTGGGACTGTCCAAAATGCAGAAATACAACATTGAAGAGTACTTGGAATCTCACCTGTTTGGGAAGAAAAACTCTAATTTGGAGTACTTGTAAAAGTTATGTGAAGTTGTCAGCACATGCGATTGTCAACAGATGGCAAATCTTGATCCTTCATGGTGACATCTTCCCCCAGAAACACTGTTGGAAAAATTATTTATTTCTTATTATTTACATTTTTCAGAGTGACACACATGATCCTCTCCCCTTTACAAGAACCCAGTGAGGTAAGTTGGGCTGAGAGAGTAAGCAGCCTCTAAGGTCACTGACTGTAGCAGAGGGGGAGATTTGTGCCTCACAGGGTCAGTGTGAATATTGCTCTGGTTTGGTTTACGTCAATCACTTTGCCTTCCCCAATCTGGTGCCCTCCAGATGTGTTCGACTACAACTGCCATTGGCCATGCTGGCAGGGGATCGTGGGAGTTGTAGTCCAGCACCTCTGGAGGGCGTCGGATTGGAGTAGGCCGCACTGCACGGATCTTCGCCTTCACGGTGTCCCTTCCCTTCTTTTTCTGAGTGCTCTTCCTTTTCCCCACACACCACCAAGCCAGGCTATCTGCTCTGCCCCAATCCCCCCTCCCCATCGGGCCTGAGTGGATCTCTGAGAGGATCCTGCAATAGCAGCCACTGAAATCTTTGGGCCCCACTTGGCTTCTGGACTGCATGGATCAAGTCCCCCCTAACTATGATTCCAGAAGGGGAACTGGAGGAGACTTTTCCACTTCACCCCAACCCTCCCCCAAAAGCAACCTCTTGGTGCCTGCCTCCCTCCTTCTCCATGCAACCCCTTCACCTCTCTGCCGCGTCGTCCTCCCCTCGGACCAGCCTCCCCCTCCTTGCCAGGAAACCTCCCCAGCCCGATTTGCTTTCCGGCAGTGCAAAGGCGGAGACATTTCCGAGGGCCCCCCTCGTTTCCCAGTTGCGGAACTTCCTGCCTCTCTAGGAAGCAGAGCCCCCTTCCTTTAACCCTTGGAGAACTGAGGAGCCGAAGCTGGGCTGCCTCCCTTCCGACTGCCCCCTTCCACGGACCTTGAACCCCGATCCTGCTGGGTCCTTCCCGGCTGCGACTGTTTCTCGAGGAGGGAGGGAGCCCCAAAGGCCGCAGGGGGGCGGGAAGGCCCGCCATGCTTTCTCTCCGCTGCTGCACAGAATCAATGGAGGGAAGAGATCCGCAGAGTCCCAGAAAATCCTTCGGGTCGCTTCTGCCTTCCCCGGCCTGGCGCCCTCCGGATGGGTTGGACTACAACTCCCATCATTCCCAGCCAGCGTGACCAATTTGTGATTGCAATAAGAATTATCTGTTACCATCTGGTTTTCACGGATCCTTCTCGCCCTTTGCTCCCCCTAAATCTCCACCCAAGTGTTGGGTGAACCCCTCGCACTGTGTGGGAGGGGGCCGAAGGAGAAAGGGGACGTTTGTGGGCATCAAATACCCCCCTCCCTCCCCGTAGACTCCTGCTGGCTCAGGGAAGGTAGTTAAGAATGCTCTGCTGCTAAGCATTCCTACGTTCAAGATGTTACACCTCCCTCCTTCCACATGTGTTCGACTACAACCCCCGTTGGCCAGGCTGGCTGGGGATAATGGGAGCTGCAGTGCAACACATCTGGAGGGGCCAGGTTGGGGATTTCATAGAGCATAGAGTTGGAAGGAGCCTACAAGGCTATCGAGTCCAACCCCCTGCTCAGTGCAGAAAACTAGAGGAGGGGTCTCCCATCCAAGTAATAACCAGGCCTGACCCTACTTAGCTTTCCACACTCAGACAAGCTGAGCCAGCATAAGCCACAGGCCTGTATATAAGGGAAGACTCTTATTATGCAACACTAGAGTAAATTTCCCCCAATCAAATGCGGAGTGGAATTCCCCAAAGCACTGAGCTTTGAGGGTTTGCGTTTGGAGGGGAAGGAGGAGCAAGGAACAAGAGCTGGAGGGAATTGAGTCCAAAAGGTGGAGAGTGGAGGTGCTTAGCTGAGTGGGAATGGGTTTAGGCCTCTCTTACACCTCCAGCAATTAACCGACTTAGACAAACCCTTATTAAAGAGACCTTGCAGCATTCAGTACACATGGAATACGAGTTTTTGTTTAATCTGAGATCCATAGATGCTTCCGGTACAGGCGCTAAAGCGGCGATTCATTTATTAGGCAAAACGGGACAATCCCGTTTCCTGTTCTATCAATGCCAAGAGTGACAAAAACTCACCATCAGCACCCACTAGTTGATCCAAGGTAAAAATCAACTTATTTATCGAGGCCAACCACAAAACACATTTTCTTACTGTGGAAGACCAGCAACCGGGTCTTCTGCAAGGGTTCGGCACTTAACGGGTTAACCGGCACTGAGATATTGCCCTTCAAAGGGATATCAAGCGATTTAAACCCAGCCGCGACCTAAAGATCACTCGCAACCAGCTTTAGACCAAAGAATAGACTTTTATTAATGGAGCGGAACTACTAGACTTCCAGGAATACTACAACATAAACAAAACCAGGTTGTGACCTGGGGAAAGCAGAAACCTTCACTTTACAGGTGTAGCGTATTACAGCAAGAGAGAGTCACCTCGCATCAAAGACTTTACACTTACGGAATCCGAGCCCATTCGCGCTCCGGGGAAGACGCTGCTTCTTCTAGCCTGAGGCTAGGGTTGGTGGCTGATGACCCGTCCCGTGTTCCCAACAACCCTTTTCTGGTCAGTAGAGGGGTTTTCTACCCCGTCCTCCCCCTTCCCGCCCCTTTCTGATCAGGTGGGCTTATTCCTACAGGGGGGGGAGGTGGCACCTTGGATAATACCGTACTTCATAGGGAATACTTCGCAGCTCTTTGAGACTGCCTTTCACTTCCTGATGGTCCATGCTTCTTGTGGATTCGGGCAGATGCGCCCCATTGAGGATATGTAGATGGAGTCACGTATTACCTGTCTGGCCAGACCTGCATCTCCTGTTCCCTGGGTGGGGATTATGCAGACAGGGGTTGCCAAGGGGAAACTATGTGTGGTTACCAAGGGAAAACTGTGTCAGGGTTTATGTCACTGTGTGTGTGCTCAGGCTTTCTCCACACTTACCAATTTTTAACTCTGGGTTACCCCATAGTTAATTTAGCATGAGAAAATGGATCAAAATGTAACTGACGTGACATTATATGTGGCATAGGGCCGGAACTGTGGGAGGAACCCTATCCGTTTGTGCGGAGCACCCGATGCCATCCATTTCAGAGAGAGGAGCCAGATAAGATTCAAAAATTGAGCAAGGTAGAAAATCTGATCTAAGTGGAAAAGACCCAAATTTAGTACAGGTCAACAAATGTGACTGATGATATAAAGCAAGATCCAGAAAGCCAAACCCACCTTCATTAACTGAAAGCTGCATCCTTTCCAAGGATATGTGTGGTGGGGAGCACCCCGCCCAATTTTTTTTTTTTTACAAAGCAGAGCATTGAGTGTGAGAGGATTAAAGGAAGATTCAGCTGCCAGTTTGGTTGACATTTGTACATGGGAAGGAGGGGGCGCCTTCTTGTCATTTGCCTCAGGCAAAAAATGTCTAAGCCGAGCTCGTGCATCTACACATTCTCCAGGTGCCCCTATTAATACATTAGAGACTTTGGTAAGTGGAAAACGGAGTGGGGTGGGTGGGATGTGATTTTTGCAAATTGCCCCTTTTTTCTACACCCTCTGCATCACTTCCCACACTGCTAGAGGTTCACTGAAGCCTCTGGATCAGATTTAAGGGGGTGCAGGGGGCTCTAAAGAGAAGGCAGAATCAGTGAAAATCAATTCCCCGACTCCACTAAATTGTAACGCTTTCTGTCAACAGACGCATTTGGAAATCAGCCTTACCTTATTTACGTGCTGCTCTGAGGCCTTTGGCAACTATCAAATGGAGCCTTCCCTCTGGTCACTGGAAATCCCCTCTGGTTTTGCAGCTTCCACCCATGCTAGCAGCAGGGGGGGCACTTGCAAAACTGGGGGGGCACTAGGGACACCTGATATCCCCCAAAGAAACCAGATCACGCTGCAAAAAAGATGGGCAGAGCCCTTTTTTGCAAACCAGGATCTACCCTGCTGGGGCTTTGCAAGGAGCTGACTTGTCAAATTTGTCAGCTCCCTGCAAAGGGGGGAAATACTCACCTTCAGCCTGGGCTAGGCACTGTACAGGGTGGATGCCTGCTGGATTTGGCCAATAGGCACCCACTCTGGCCTGTGCCTAGCCCAGGGTTCCCCTTGTGCTAACCCAACGTGCCCTGTTTGCACATACGGGGCAGTTAACATTTTTTTAAAAAATTATGAGTGTAATTATATGCGCACATAACCGGTCTACAGATTTTTTTAAAAAAATGGGGGGAAACCACAGGCAGCCCCTCCAAGGTACCGCTGGGGCTCCTGGGGGGGGCAGCTCATGGCTGCCAAAAATGGGGATCGGGAAAGGCGGCTTGACATCCACCTTTCACACGCTAAAAACAACAAACCTTTATTTATTTATTTACTTACATACCGCTCCATATCTAAGTAGATTCCGGAGCGGTGAACAATAAAAAGATAAAAACAGATAAAATAAACAAAAATACATTGAAAACAAGGTAACATTAAAATAGTGGTTGGACAGCAGAGGATTCCTGGAACAAGGAAGTCTTCCGCAGGTGCCGAAAGCGACACAATGTCAGAGTCTGCCTGACCCCCAGAAGCAGGGAGTTCCAGAGAAATGGAGCCACCACACTGAAGGCTCTTCTGGTGGACTCCAGTTGGGCCATAGGTCCATGAGGAACCATCAGGAGCATGCCATCTGATGACCTCAGTGACCGGGCAGGTTGATATGAGGAAAAAGACAAGCTGCAGTGAGCCCAAAACAGCTTGTGGTGGCTCTGGGGAGGTGGGGGGGGGGGGATGCCATTGGCAGCTGCCCCCAAGTGCCGCTCTGGTACTTTTAGGGCAGCTGTCAGTGGTGTTCGCCTGCTAGCTGCTTGGCTAGAGCAGCAAGCTTTTTTGCCGCTTTCACCAAGTGGCTCTGCAGGATTTGGTGCTACCCCTGGCCTTGTTATGTCGTCCAGGTTCAGATGACACAGCAAGCCCAGGGATGGCTACAAAACCTTACAAGCCCTGGCTTGTTGGGGTGGCTGATTAGCCACAACCCACCCACCCCACAGGAAGCACACCGGGGTTGGACAACACACTAAGCCACCTGGGCTTATAAACCACACTAAGCCACTTGGGTATATTATTCCAATCACCAATGTGCCACGCTGGCTGAGAATGATGGGAGTTGTAGTCCAACACATTCCTTCCATTGATTCTGTGCAGGAGAAGGAGAGAAAGCACGGCCGGCCTTCCCGCCCCCCTGCAGTCTTTGGGGCTCCCTCCCTCCTGGCTCCTTCCTCGGGAAACATCCATGGCCGGGAAGGACCCAGCAGGGCCGGGGTTGAGGGTCCAGGAAAGGGAGGTAGTCCCGCTTCGGCTTCTCAGTCCTCCAAGGATTAAACTAACAGAGCTCTGCTTCCTAGAGAGGCAGGAAGTTCCGCAATCGGGGGAGGCGCTCGGAAAGCCCCCGCCTTTGTATTGCAGGAAGTGAAATCGAGCTGAGGTTTCCTGGCGCGGTGGGGAGGCTGGTCCGAGCGGGGGCGCGGCCAGAGGTGAGGGGGTTGCATTGTTGTGGGGCTGGAGGAGAAGGAGGGAGGCACTAAGAGGTTGCCTTGCGGTTTGGTTGGGTGGGGAAGCCTTCAGGAATCATAGTTAGGGGGCACTTGATCCGTGCAGTCCAGCCGCCAAGCGGGGCCCAAAGATTTGCATGGTTGCTGTTGCTCTCAGAGATCCACCCAGGCCCGATGGGGAGGGGGGTTGGTCGGGTGAGGGAGGGGGCTTTGACCGAGAATATTGTCTTGCTTGGTGGTGTGTGGGGAGGAGGAGACAGAGCGCTCTCAGAAAAAGAAGGGAAGGGACACCGTGAAGGAGGAGATCCCTACAGTGCAGCCTACTCCAATCTGATGCCCTCTAGATGTGCTGGACTACAACTCCCATAATCCCCAGCCGACATGGCCAATGGAAGTTGTAGTCCAACGGAAGGCAAAGTGGTTGATGTATATATCACCCACCTGGACAATATTCACAACGAGCCTGTGAGGCTCAAATCTCCCCCTGGGCTGCAGCCTCTGTCAGTGACGTTAGAGGCTGGTTACTCTCTCAGAAATGTGTTGGATATATTTCATGTTAACACATTCTGTTTCTTTAAAGCCTTAGTCGTGTATTTGACTTTTATTCTCCAAATGTTAGTACAGGTGGCACAAAAGGCCGATGTGGAAATACTGACCAGACCAGTTTCATCAATCAAAGTATTTAGTGCTTATAGCGATAGGCCATTACAAACTATACAAAAGTAACATATCTAAAGTGAGGGCATAAAACATGAGTATTTGGGCAAGCCAATTTTCATTTGACATAAAACTAGAACTAAAATACAACTTGCATAAAACTTGTATTTTAAAAAATTGAATAATTGATTGACTTATCCAATTAGGAGATAACCTTTGCAGTCTGTTGCTGCTTTCTTCCCTATACTAGCTCAAATTTTCTTAGCTGCTGTCACAAATAATGCAACATGATGGGACATACATTCATGCATGTCTGAGAGTAAGTATACCACTGTATCATTTGCTGACCACCCTATACATTGAGACACAGAATAAGATATACATTTTGTTGTGGGAGAATTGTATAGTGGGCAGAAGAGTGTAGATAATGGGATGAGTCCTCTATACAGTCATCTCACAGATACATAATCTATCTGTGACGCCTCACCCCCACCTTGTGATCATACTCTCAGCTTTATTATGGTTAAATCCCACCTCCACACTCTCTTAATCTCCTCCGCTGCCACCAACCCCCTCCAGGGTAACCAACTTAGACCACTCCTTTTAAATTTTTAAAAAGGAAACAAGTTTGTTTATTTACAATCAAGGGTAGGGAAATAGATAATGTTAAAGGATTCTAAACTTTGTAAACTCCCTCTCTCTCTCTCTCTCTCTCTCTCTCCCCCCCCCCCCCCCCGACAGCACTACCCAATACTCCCCCTCTCTCCCTAGACTCCACTCAGTCTTCTCTCCTCTCCCCCCCTATGCTGCATACATTTCCTTAGTGGGCTCTTGGATGGTTTTTTTAATTAGATGGTGAAGGACAAAACACTGATCTATAGTGCTTTGCCCTTTACGAAAGCCTTCCTGTTCTTCACCAATGATGTTGTTAGCTTCATCCCAGGTTTCCACTTTATGCAGAAGATATTGGGAGTAAAGCTCAGAAACTACATTTAGTAGGCTTATCAGTCTGTAATTTTTAGGGTACAGTTTGTTCCCTTTTTTAAAAAATGGGGACCCCTACACTAGAGGGCCAGCTTGAAGGCAAGGTACCCGTTGAGTTTATGTATATAAACAGTCTAGAAAAAATAGGGGCCCATCATTCAGGGTTTACCATCTTGAACAGCTTGTGGGGCAGCATATCTCCATCAGATGCTTTCCACTTAGTGAGAGCTGTAATCTCCATAACCTCATCTATCGTCACTAGCTGCAATTCGGGTAAAATCTGTTCACTAGAGAACTTAGAAATGGGGGACTGGTTATTAGAGGGTTGACAAAAAACTGAAGAATGCTTGGTCAAGATGCTGGAGCTGGCAGAGATGGCCAAACTTACATCATTAATTCGAGAAAGGACAATATCTGCGTTTATTATTGAGTGGAAACCTCTAATTGTCTTTTTGCAGAGACTGGAAAATAATGATTTGTTTGTTTGTGGATTTATGGAATAATAAGTGAATTTGGGACAATGGGAAGAAAGAGATTTCTCATTTTGATTATCGAGTAAGAAAAATTATTGTTACCTATATTTGCTGTAGAAGAAAATCTGAGGTCTATTTTGTTTTGTTAATTGTTATATGTTTGATATTATGTGTTTGTTTCATATAGAAATAAAAAATTGAGAACTAGAGGACAAAAAAACCTTGCTGAAATGCAAAAAAACATTCTTTTGGTGAAATAAGAGCTTCCTCCAAAATTCTACTTTTACCTTCCCCTACTGGTGCAAGTCTCCAGAATTTAGCTTAATTTTTCCTTATTAATGCCAGGGCTTTCCACACCTTCATATAAAAAGCTTTTTTCTTCCCTTTGAGTAGGTTTTATAGGTCCGTCGTTGAGCCAATAAAGCTATACTAGTTTCCTCTGATCTATTTAATTGGGCTTCCCTAATCCATTTGGCTAAGATCTTTTTCCCTGCCATACATTCTTTATCGTAACCAGTTTCATGACCTCCCATTGGGGAGATGGGCAAGAGACAGCCTGAATGCTTCCTTGTTTGGTTATGAGGCTCAAACTTTGCTGCTTTTATTTGGCTTCCTAATGTTCCTAACAAGATGTCAAGGCTGCCTGCAAAGAAGTCTCGGGCAGATATCACTAGTTTGCTCCCATGAGCCTTTTTAATCCCACATAAAAATACCCAGCTCTCTCTCCCTATCTTCTCCTTTCAGAAGGAGAGTTGCTTCGATCTCTACATCAATATGTAGGGTAGGACCACCCCAGCCATAAAGTGAAAGGAGCTGGGATTTAATCTTTCCCTGCATTGTATCAGTCCAAACAAAGGCAGTAAAACAGAAAGCTGCCTCATACCATGGGCCCATCTGGCCCAGTATTGTCAACAGTGACTGGCAGTGGCTCTCCAGGATTTCAGGCAGTAGTTTTCCCAGCCCTACATTTGCCAGGGATTGAACCCGGGGCCTTCCACATGCAAAGCAGGTGCTATACCACTGACCTATGACCCTCCTACATTTATTAGAATGAATATTAAAACATTGCAACATGGTGAACTATATTTTGACTTTCAGAGAACTCTTCCTGTGTGTTGATGTGAAACAAGAAGAGTGGGGGGAGGAATATTCCCCATGTGGGCATGGTAGAAGCCCAGTTCATGGTATCTCAGTATTTGAGACAAGTTTCTTTCCTGGCACTAGCTGGAAATGCCTGGGATTGAACTCCCTATCCCGGAAAGCCTACCTCGTGCCTTCTCTGCCAATTCTTAGATTGATAGCTAAGACTATTGTGTTTCAGTGGGCCAATGACAATTTCCTCTTGCTGGATTACTTTACTGCTGATGTGTGATGCCTCTTGTTTTCTATCTGTTTTTGGTGCTCCTTTTTTGACTGATCTTGTTTTAAGGGAGCTCTTGTT
This sequence comes from Shinisaurus crocodilurus, assembly GCA_021292165.1. NCBI lineage: Eukaryota > Metazoa > Chordata > Lepidosauria > Squamata > Shinisauridae > Shinisaurus > Shinisaurus crocodilurus. The sequence goes on from CM037882.1 coordinate 18,672,943, forward strand.
ATTAATGTTATTATGAGTTGCCTTGGAGGACTGCTTTGACTGAAAAGCAGCAAATAAATATGTAAAGTCTTAGTTTGATGCCTGTGCATTGTGGAGTCTAAACTGGAAAGAAAACCTAATAGATAGATTTTCTGTGGTGTAATCCGCTGTGTCCCACCTTTTCCATTTTAACCCCAGCCAGTTAGTTTTTTAAAAAATTGCTTGGAATCAGATGGATTGTTTAAACCAGTAATGCCTTTGAAAACAGTCCGGAAACTTCAGCTGGTCCAGAATATGGCAGCGAGATTGCTAATGGGGACTGGCCAATGTGATCATATTAGGCCAGTACTTTACCACCTGCACTTGCTGCCAGTCCATGTCCGGACCCGATTCATAGAATCATAGAAAAGTAGAATTGGAGGGGGCCTATATAAGGCCATCAATGTATGAGGCCAAGTCAAAGCATCCCCGACAGATGGCTGTCCAGCTGTAAAACACCAGTTTTAAAAGCACTCCACTGGCTGCCAGTCAGTTTCCAGGCGAAGTATAAAGTGTTGGTTATTACCTTTAAAGCCCTACATGGTTTGGGTCCAGGCTACCTATGGGATCGCCTTCTCCCATACAATCCACCCCGCACACTCAGGTCCTCTGGGAAGAATTTACTTCAGTCAGCCAAAACTAGGCTGATAGGTATTACCCAGAGGACCTTTTCTTCTGCTGCTCCCAGATTATAGAATGGCCTGCCGGAGGAGATTCGTCAACTCACCAGTATCTTGGAATTTAAAAAAGCCATAAAGACTGATCTCTTCCGGCAGGCCTATCCTGCGGAATTTTAGGATGTTTTAAAGATGTTTTAGAGATGTTTTAATAGTATGTATTGTGTTTTGTTTAGTCTATGTATTTTATATTTTTTGCTGTTCCCCACCTCGATCTAGATGGAGAGGCGGGTAAGAAATAAATAAATAAATAAATGATGATGATGATGATGATGATGATGATGATGATGATGATTCATCTTGAATGCCTCCAGTGTTGGAGAGCCCACAACCTCCCTAGGTAGTTGGTTCCATTGGCTTATTGCTCTAACAGTCAGGAAATTTTTCCTGATGTTCAGGTGGAATCTGGGTTCCTGTAACTTGAGCCCATTATTCCTTGTCTTGCAAAGTGGGATGATCGAGAAGAGATCCTGACCCTCCTCTGTGTGACATCCCTTCAAGTACTGGAAGAGTGCGATCATATCTCCCCTCAGTCTCCTCTTCTGAAGGCTAAACATGCCCAGTTCTTTCACTCTCCTCATAGGGCTTTGTTTCCAGTCCCCTAATCATCTTTGTTGCCCTCCTCTGAACCCTTTCCAGTTTATCTACATCCTTCTTAAAGTGTGGTGCCCAGAACCGGACGCAGTACTCAAGGTGAGGCCTAACCAGTGCTGAGTAGAGGGGAACTAGTACTTCCTGTGATTTGGAAGCTATTCTTGTATTAATGCAGCCCAAAATAGCATTTGCCTTTTTTGCAGCCACATCACATTGCTGGCTCATATTCAGCTTCTGATCTACAACAATTCCAAGATCCTTCTCACTTGTAGTATTGTTGAGCCAAGTATCCCCCATCCTGTAACTGTGTATTTGGTTTCTTTTTCCTAGGTGCAGCACCTGGCATTTATCCCTATTAAATTTCATTTTGTTGTTTTCAGCCCAGCGCTCTAGCCTATCGAGATCACTTTGAATTTTGTTTCTGTCTTCCAGAGTATTAGCTGTTCCACCCAATTTTGTGTCATCTGCAAATCTGATAAGCATTCTCTGTACCTCCTCATCCAAGTCATTAATAAAAATGTTGAAGAGCACTGGGACCAGGACCAAGCCCTGTGTTACCCCACTTGTTACCTCTCCTCAGTTTAAGAAGGTACCATTGATAAGCACTCTTTGAGTCAGATTCTGTAGCCAACTGTGGATCTACCTGATAGTTGTTCATCTAGCCCACTTTTAGCTAGCTTGCTAATCAGGATATCATGAGGCATTCAGAGCCCTAAATGGCTTGGGGCCAGATTACCTGAAGGATCATCTCCTCCCATATATACAAGCCCGGATCTGAGGATCATCCTCAGTGGTCCTTCTCTAGGAACCCCTGCCAAAGAAAGTGAGGCGAGAGGCTACTAGAAAAAGGGCCTTTTCTGCTGTGGCACCCCAATTGTGGAATGAACTTCCCAGAGAGGCTCGCCTGGCACCTATGCTGTGCTTTTTCCGGCACCAGGTGAAGATCATCTTATTTTCCCAGGAATTTTAGTCTTTCAGTCTCCATTGTTTTAAATCCTTTACATTTTAAATCTATGTACAGTTATGCCTTGGATTGAGAGCATAATTCGTTCCGGAAATGTGTTTGTAATCCAAAACACTCTTATATCAAAACAAAATCCCTCCCCAAAAATTTTTACAGAGATTTTTAATTTAAACCGTACTACAGTACTTGTCAGTCAGTCAGGCGATCACTCGTGACCGAGTAAGATTGTCTTTCAGGATAAAAAAAAAAGAAAGAAAATTTACAAAAAGGAGATTTTAAAAGGAGGAAAATTCTAAAGAAAATTGTGTAGACTCTAGCGATGGGTCTGTAAGTGACTGTGGAGGCCAATTCTAGATCCACACAGCTTCCCACAGTGAGGACACAGGTTACCAGATGGAAGATGGTCTTGTAAAGGATTCATTTGACGTGCTTTTCGCTTAGCACGTTTCTCCCTTTCACCTTGCACTCGAGCAAGACGTCGTTTGTATATCAAGTCAGATTTTTTAAAATAAATATTTAAAAATTTGCTTGTCTTGCAAAACACTCTCAAACCAAGTTACTTGCAATCCAAGGTATTACTGTACTCCTGCTAGGTTTTACTTTGCCTTTTACTTCTATTTTATACTGTAGTTTTAAACTATTTTAGTATATTCTATGTTCTATTTTATGGTTTTAATTGTTGTGAACTGCCCAGATTGCTTCGGCCATTGGGTGGTATAGAAATGTAATAAATAAATAATGTTTAGTCAGACTGGCAGCTGTTCTTCAATATCTCAAGCACTCGTGTTTTCCAGCCCTGCTACACTGGAGATCCTTTTCCCAGGAGATTCTGGGGTTGAATCTGGGATGTTATGCGTTCAAAGTATAGGATCTATCTCTGAACAATTCCAGGCACTCATGCGCATGGATGCAATTTAGCATGAGCAGTGGCGTAACTGTGCCAGAAGAACCTGGGACACTGTATTACCATAACTTTTGCTTCTCATTTTATTTATTTAAAACAGCTTCCACACATCAAAAAAGAGCACTCTCAAGGTAGTCTACAAAATTTAGAAAACATCTCCAATGCACAATTCCATTTACCGATGAAGTCCATAATGCATATCTTTATATTTATTTATTTTAAAAGGGCTTACATATAAGGCAAAAGTGCTCAATCAAGGCACTGTACAAAATTTAGAAAACATCTGTGATGCACAATTACATTTACCTATGAATTCCTGCCGTGAACTTATTTTCCTAGCATCCTTCACCCTGTAGCCATAATTCTCTCCTCCTGGTAGAAATACCCGAACAAAACCTCTGCCTGATAGTATATTCCTTGGACCAGCTGGTCAAGTGACTGGAAGTTGGGTGCCAGATTGGGTAGCATGAGGAAGCTACAGTGGCATGGGTGCATGGTAGAACCATGAAAGTGAGTGCAAGAAGCAGTCCAGATGGAGAGTCCTGACTCAGAATCAGGAAAGTCTCTGTGTAAACTGTTGTCTTGCCCAGATCATGGCCTTGTAAAGCTGAGGGCTGCCCCTCTTCCTCATTCTAGTACTTTCTTTTAGTAAGCAATTGGACAAGCACTCTTGAAGTTCAGTGTATGGATGCTGCAGCAGCCTCACTGAATACAAATCTATGTCAGCTTGGAAAGTAATTTTGATTTACTCTGCAGTGGACAGAGCACCTCCATTTGTGCTTCTTATATTCAGCTAAACTGAAGCAGAGTTTGCCTTTTTGAAGGCCCCCTTTAACTCATTTATTTTTCGAACCTGCTTCCTTCGGTGCAGGGAGGAATATATATATAACTGTTAAAATGAACATTCTTGGGATTTCAGCCTTCTTAGCTTTCCTTTAATTCTCTTTGGAGTCCTTTCTCCTCACTTATGGAGATCATGTTTGATTAGCTTTAGGGAACTGGGGTGTTCCCTTCTAACAGGCAGGAACATCAAGTTGATTTCCTGATTTGCAAATGCCTTTCTCCTTTGCACTCATATTCTCTTACTTTCTTTTCAGCCAGGGATGGGTGGGAGAAAACAAGTCAAAGACCATATCAAGTGTCCGAGAAAACCGATCAGTGTCCAGACGTGGAAGAGAATGTTGGGAATTGAGACAGGATGAACGAGCTGGAAGGAAACCAAAGAAATCAAATGTCTGGATGCTGACCTCCATGTAGTTATGGTACAATAAAAACACCCACAGAAAAGAGAAAGAAGAAATGTCCTGCGTGTGGCAAAATGTTGGCTCATAAATCAACCCTTAATGACCATTGTAAACCGCAAAAAGCAAAGAAACGATATAAGTGCCTTGAGTGTGGAAAGAGTTTCAGGCGGAGTTCAGAGCTTCTCTGCCATCAAAGAACGCACACAGGGGAGAAACCATTTAACTGTCTGGAGTGTGGAAAATCGTTTAGTCAGAAGGTGGCACTTACTATCCATCAAAGAATACACTCAGGGGAGAAACCATTTAAATGCTTGGAATGTGACAGGAGATTCTGCCAGAGTGGTGCCCTTCAATCACATCAAAGGACTCACACAGAAGAGAAACCATTTAAATGCCTTGAGTGTGGAAAGAGCTTCAAACAGAAGGGCTACCTTAGTACACATCAAAGAACACACACAGGAGAAAAACCATTTGAATGTTTGCAGTGTGGAAAGAGGTTTGCTCAGAAGAGAAGCCTTACTAGTCATCAGATAATTCACACAGAAGACAACCCATTTAAATGCCTTGAGTGTGGAAAGAGCTTCAGTCGGGAGGATGTCCTTGAATCACATCAGAGAATTCACACAGGAGAGAAGCCATTTCAGTGTTTCCAGTGTGGGAAGAGCTTCCGTCTCAAGACAAGCCTTACTGCTCATCAGATAATTCACATGGAAAACAACCCATTTAAATGCCTAGAGTGTGGAAAGAGCTTCATCCGGAAACATCACCTGGCTTCACATCGAAGAATTCACACAGGTGAAAAACCATTTGAGTGTTTGCAGTGTGGAAAGAGCTTTGCTCGGAAGATAAGCCTCACTAGTCATCAGATAATTCACACAGAAGAGAAACCATTTAAATGCCTGGAGTGTGGAAAGAGCTTCAGCCTGAAGCATCACCTTGCTTCACATCAAAGAATGCACATAGAAGATAAAATATTTAAATGCCTACAATGTGGAAAGATCTTCCGCAACAGCAGTGCCCTTAGAACACATAAGATAATTCACATTGGGGAAAAACTTTATGAATGCCTAGAGTGTGGAAAGAGCTTCAAGTGGAAGGCTGCTCTTAATTTCCATCAAAGAACTCACACGGGGGACAAACCACATATATGCTTAGTGTGTGGAAAGAGATTCTACCAGAGAAGTGCCCTTAATTGCCATCAAAGAACTCACACAGGTGAGAAGCCCTATCAATGCTTGGAGTGTGGAAAGAGCTTCAGTGTGAGAGCGTCTCTTACATTACATCAAACCACTCACAGGGGGGAAAAGCCTTTTAAATGCTTGGAATGTGGAAAGAATTTCAGTCGGAAGGCATATCTTTCTTTACATCAAAAAACTCACACAGGGGAGAAACCGTACAAATGCTTGGAGTGTGGAAAGAGCTTCAGCCTAAAACCATATCTTAAATTTCATAAAAGAACTCACACAACAGAGAAACCATTTAAATGCTTGGTGTGTGGAAAGAGCTTCAGGCGGAAGGCATACTTTTCTTTACATCAAGGAATTCACACAGGGAACAAACCATTTAAATGCCTGGAGTGTGGAAAGAGCTTTAATCGAAGGGAATCCCTTAGTTCACATCAAAGAACTCATGCAGAAACCTCTTCAGACGAGGAGGAGGAGGAGGAGGATCCCCCAGAACTGCCCTCTGCTGGACTAGATATGGGGCAACCTGAGGGATCCTGTGACCGTGACACCTCATCTGAGGTTCCCAAAAATACCTTCAAACTTGTACTGAGCCCAGCTGTGCTTCCAGACTCTCTTCCCACCACCAACGGCTCAGCAGAGCACGAAACGCAATGTATGAGGTGGGATACTCAGAGCCATGGTGGGAGAGCCCACCTGATTCCCCGAAGACCCTTTCGCCCAGGGCATACACATGAGTAAGGGCCTGCTCAGGAACAAGGGTCTACTTATGGGGAGGAAGACTCAGCTGTGACCACTAATGGCGCAGGGTCAGCTGCAACTGCTAAACCTGGATCACCCAGACTATGTGCTCTCTGTCTTCCTCAGACCTTCCCTTGTTTAACACCTCCCATAAAGTCAGTTGATTCCATTTACAGGTGCAGGACAGGAGAAACTATTTTAAGTGTCTGGAGTAAAAAGGGGGGTTTAGGCAGAGCATACATCTTACTTTACATCAAAGAAGCCTCACAGTACAAATAATTCAATGCCATGGGGTGACTACATCACATCAAATAATCCACGTAGGGGAGAATCATGTATAAACAATCTGTAAAAATATATATGGTTCATTTCCAAGTGTGTCCGTTGACAGAATGTGATTTAGCTGAGTGGGGGAATTGATCTTCACAGATTCTGCCTTCCTTTTACAGCGCCCTGATTCCCCTTAAATCTGTTCCAGTGTGTTGGGTGATCCTCTAGCAGTGTGCGAGGTTATGCAGGGGCTGTAGAAGAAAGGGGAATCTACAAAAATCACATTTCCAACCCCCCGCTTTCCACTTACCAAAGTCTCTAATGTATTAATGGGACACCTGGAGAATGTACAGGGTAGGTACAAGCCAGGTCCTGGACATTTCTCTGCCTGAGGCAAAGGGCAAGAAGGTGTCCCCTTCCTTCCCACATAACAAACGTCGACCAAACTGGAAGTTGAATCTTAGTTTAACACTGACACTCAATGCTCTGCTTCATAAATTTGGAGGGGTCCTCCCTGCCACAAATATCCTTGGAAAGGATGCAACTTCCAATTAAAGAAAGTGGGCTTTGCTTTCCAGATCTTTCTGTATATCATCAGGCCTATTTGTTGACGTGTACTAAATTTTGGTCTTTTCCACTTAGATCAGATTTTCTACCTTGCTCAGTTTTTGAATCTTCTTATTTTTTTATTTTATTTCTTTCATTTTTATACCGCCCAATAGCCGAAGCTCTCTGGGGGGTTTACAGCAATTAACAAGACAGTCCCTGCCCGCAGGCTTACAATCTAAAAAGACATGACACACAAGGAAAAAGGAATGGGGAGGGAAGAAGGGGGATCTTATCTTATCTGGATCTCTCTAAATAGATGGCATTATTAAATAAATAAATTAATTAATTAAATAAAATTGGTGCTCGGCACAAGAGATGTCTGGCATATCTCACGTTAGTTACGTTTTGATCCATTTTTTCATGCAAAATAAACTCGGGGAAACCAGAGTCAAAAATTGATAAGGAAATGTGTTTTGTGGCAGACTTGGGAGAGATACGTTGATTTTTACCGTGGTTGTTGGTGATGAGTTTTTGTCATTCTTTACCATGTATTCCAAATACGACTTGCCTGTTATCACTGAAGGGCGATATTCACAGATGCAACATTTGTTAGAATCTAGGTTTGACCCTGCTGCTTTCACTGTTTCAGAGACTAGTGGAAGCACTTATTGAGGCCATTCAGTCATATCAGCCCGCAATCCACATGGATAAATTCTTATTGGTGAATAAATATGATACACCCTTCCGTGAGCAGGAATGGAATAGGTAACTGGATTGTCCTATTTTGCTTAATCAGTGGATCGCTGATTTAGCGTCTGTATCTGAAGCATCTGTAGATTTCAGATTAAGCCTCATTCAGCAAAAACTCTTGTTCCGTATGCATTTGATACCACAACACCTCTTTAATAAGGAGTTGTCTAAGTCAGCTAAATGTTGGAGGTATAACACACCTAATGCTTCATTTAACCATATGTTTTGACAATGTCCAATAGTTGCCTCTTTTGGGGAGGATAAACTTTGTATTCCAACATTCTCTCATATTTACATGTTCTTTTAAATTATTTACCTGCTTCCTCGATGTTAACACACATGGTCAGTGCAAGTGGATTCTCTGTGCCCTTTTGGCAACTAAAAGATGTATATTACTGTACAACATTGGAAGGATAAACGCTCACCTCCCATAATGCAATGGATTGGAGGACCTAACAACACTGTCAACATTTGAATGGGTGGTATATAGAGGCCACTTGCAAACAGATATTTCTATGGATATTTGGTCTGCTCTTATAAAAGTTTATAAACTTTTATTATACATAAAAGTTTGTATAATTCTTAGTCCTATTGTCATGTTTATATATATTTCAAATGCATGCATTGAAATTGATATATTCAAATCTATGTAGCTACATTTCTTTCCTTTTCTTTCTTTTTCTTTAGGTATTTTAAAATTTCACAATAAAAATTAATTAAAAAACAACAGCAGTGGCAGCAGGATAGCATTCTCCACTATGGGGGCAGCAGTTTAGCTTAAAGGGTGCAAGACAGGCCATGGGGCTCTCAGAGCTCTGTCCTCCAAAAAAAAGGGCATACGTGCTGGGGTTTGCTCAGGAGGAATGGGGTGTGTACATCTGTTGCCTGGGGCGGGGGGGGGGGGATTGGTGCGTGCTTGTAGCCTTTGTGTCTTTGTCTTAGTCTTTTTGGTAGCGTGCCTGGTTGGAGCCATGGCAGCGTGCCAGCGAGGGGCCCAAGCCTTTAGGGGGGGCCCCTCAGGAACCGACCCCAGGCAGCTCCTGGTAAAATTAGCTGGTTTGAGGGCTCTAGTAAAGGCAAGCCTTGTGGGAGTTTTACCCATCTCGGACCTACGGGTAGATGGAGTAGTTCCTCGGGCGGCAGGGCTATGCTGGATCTAACCCTGGAAGAAGATTGACCCTCAGGTAACAGGTGTGTGCCAGAGAGATCTTAAGGAATCAGGTTTTCTTGTTTTGCAGCTTTACTGTGTACTAAAGTGTCTCTTTATTTTGTGTGCTTCTCTCATTTCCCTAATCTTGTTGTAAGATGCTACCAGAATAAACCTGTTTGGTTTTACCCCACATAGGTTTTGTAGTACTCTGTGAGTTCAGTATCTAAATCCAGGTTACAGAATTGAAGGCGAGTCCCTAAACAGAGATCCAAGTAGGATTGCAGACAGCTGAGGCTGGCAGTCTGGTATCTTGAGATCTCAGGGGGTCTTGGTTCCTTTGAAGTAGGAAAGGGTGGGGGTGTGGCGGGCCAGCCAGCCCCCCTTCCTCCACAGTTAGATATCGGGGTAACACTGCCTGCATAGAGTCGCTAGGGGAGGAATGGGTTAATGGAAATATGGGGGGGGGGCTGACCTGCATGCTTAACTAACCACACCTACTTCCTCCCACATCCTGTGAATCTTACCTTGGAGGTAAGATCTCTCTCTTCCCTGACCCTCCTTGAGGAAACATGTGAGTGCCTGGCTTTCTTCCAGCCATGCTGACTCGGACTCTTAAGCCATACCTGCATCCACTAACCAAGTATGCAAAACCTCCAGCTTTTTGCAGGGTTGCAATTATTTAATCAAATCATTGATTAAATCATCAATAAAAATGATTTTTTTTTTATTTTTTGCAAAAATAGATCGTGATTTTTTTGATGCAACCCTGTCGTGTAGGTAGCCTAGTAACTGATAATACTGGTAACGTAAAAAAAAAAAAATGAGGAAAGAACTTGATAAAGAGGAGACCCTTAACCTCATTACATATGGATGTAGTGCCCTTCTGTAGTGGTTGCCTGAAACTTTGAAATTAATTTTACTAAATCTTGGGGGGGGGGATTGATTAAATAAAAAAATCATTGATTTAAATCAAAAATATATATTTTTTTCAATTTTTTGCAAAAAATCATGATTTTTTGCAACCCTGGTTTTTTGGGAGTACAGTAGTAGTAGTAGTAGTAGTAGTAGGCGATCACTCGTGACCGAGTAAGATTATCTTCCAGGTTAAAAATTACAAAAAGAAAATTATAAAAGGAGGAAATTATTAAAAAATTGTGTAGGCTCTAGCGATTGGTCCGTAAGTGACTGGAGGCCAATTCTAGATCCACACAGCTTCCCACAGTGAGGACACAGGTTACCAGATGGAAGATGGTCCTGTAAAGGATTCGTTTGATGTGCTTTTTGCTTAGCACGTTTCTCCCTTTCACCTTGCACTCGGGCTTCTTCAAAGTCCATGGAACCTTTGTGAAAGGCCAACCTCCAGTTAGATCGTTCATGGGCCAGAGCTTCCCAGTTTTCAATGTTTATATTGCATTTTTTAAGATTTAAGAACATCTTTAAACCTCTTATACTGACCACCGATATTCCGCTTTCCATCCTTGAGTTGGGAATAAAGCAACTGCTTTGGGAGACGGCAGTCAGACATTGAAACAACATGACCGGTCCACTGAAGTTGGCGTTGAAGGATCATTTTTTCAACGCTAGTAGTCTTTGCTTCTTCCAGTACACTGACATTTGTTCGCCTATCTTCCCAAGTAATTCGCAGGGTTTTCCGGAGGCAACGTTGATGAAATCTTTCAAGGAGGTGGAAATGACATTTATAGATAGTCCATGTTTCGCAGGCATACAATAAAGTTGGTAATACAATGGCTTCATAAACCAGTGTTTTGGTCTCCTTACAGATATCCCGATTCTCGAACACTCTATGTTTCATTCGAGAAAATGCGGCACTTGCGGAGCTCAAACGATGCTGGATTTCACTGTCAATATTAGCTGTAACAGAAAGATAGCTGCCAAGATAGAGAAAATGATCGACATTTTCCAGCATTGCCCCGCCAAGCTGGATAGATGGCATCACCAAAGGGTTAAATTGTACTTGCTGATGAAGCACTTGCTGATAAAGCACTTTGGGGTTTTTGGTAAGTGAGAGACATCAGCATACTGAAGTTCCACAACAGAGGTTGTAATTACCTTGCTTTTTGCTTTCAGCCTACTGAGATTAAAAAGCTTTCCATCTGTTCGATATATAATTCCCACACCAGTGGGAAGTTTCCACTCGACAAGATGTAAAATCATGGCGATGAAAATAGCAAATAATGTTGGGGCGATAACACATCCCCGTTTAACACTTGATCCCACTTTAAATAGAGCACCATGAGAGCTGTTGCTGTCATGTCATGAAGAAGTCGCAAGATATTCACAAATTTATTGGGGCATCCAATTTTCATAAGGATAGTCCATAAGGATTAAATTTTAAAAAATTAATTTAAATTAAAAAAAATCTCCCCCCCCCCCAATTTTTTGCAAAAAAAATCATGATTTTTTGCAACCCTGTTTTTTTGGGAGTACAATAAAACCCTGTTGTGGGGGTGGGGGTGGTATGTGCTTTGCTTTTGTTCTGCTTATTTGGGGTGGGGGAGTGAAGGGGTGTTTGGCCTGTGGGGGGCAGGGAGTCTGGTGGGTGCCAAGGGTGTTGTCTGTGAAGACATCGTTGCCCACAGGCACCATGTTGGGGACCCCAGCCCTAAACCGATTCCCGCTCAGTTAAGCCCCTCCACTCCACCTTTTGGACTAAATTTTCTCAGCCCTCATTCCATGCTCCTTTCCCTTCAAATGCAAATGTTCTTTACTGTTGCATAATAAGTCATCCCTGAATTTGCTCCCTCCAGATATGTTAGACTGCAGGGCCTATTATCCCCAGCCAGCCTAGCCATTGGGAGTTGCTGTCAAACACTTGGAGAGAGGCAGGTGTAATACCTTGAACACAGGAATGCTGCAAGTCTTTTACTAGCTGCAGAGTAGTCTTAGCAAACTTACCTGAGCCAGTAAGAGTCTACAGGAACTCAGAAAGGACAAACTAGAAACATGCAAAGCAGAAAGTCCCCTGGTGAGTGCTTGAGCATGTTACAATAGGGGTGATGAATCCCTTTCAACCCACAGGCTGAATTTAATGCCACTGAAGCTCTTTGGGGCTACATACCAGTGGTGGGCAGGGGGAAAGGGGCTGGCCATCAGTGCCAGTATATTTTAGCTTAAAGTTCCACTGCCACAACCAAGCCTTAGGAGAGGCCTTTCAACCTTTTCAAATGGGGGGGGGGGGGAAGCTGCAGAAAAAGCCATAATGCTGTCAAGCTATCAGTGGATATGGGGAAGGGGCGGGGCAATCTGAGGAACCTCTGCGGGCTGGATTTGGCTCCCAGGGGCAGACCACATTTGGCTCCCAGGGCTGCATTTCCTGTTAATCCTTCACCAAACTACTGAAATGCTAATAATAACCAATAAGAATAATGAAATACATAATGATTTATACCGCCTAATCTCTCAAATGACTGGGTGGGTGGCTCTCAGTCGCAGAACACCTTGGTGTGTTTTCAGTCATTGGCATCTCCTCCATTTGCCTGTTATTGTCCAGAACCACTAGTAGATTGGAGTCCAGCATGTCAGGAACATAAGAAGCCCTGGATCAGACCGAAGGTCTCTGTATTCTACCGTTCTGTTCACACACTGGCAAGCCAGCAGCCTGAGGGAAGCGCAGAAGCAGGACATGAGTGCAATAGCACCCTCATGCTCATGTTCCCCAGCAGGAGAGAAAGCGGATAGCCATCACGACAAGTAGCCATTGATAGCCTTCTACATGGATTGGCAACAGCAGGAGAAATAATTTCCTCTGAGTTCCCATTATTGGCCACCCTCTTTTCAGATGAATGTTCAGCTGGACTTTCCCAAAGTTGAAGTGGTTCCAATTGGCTTGCATCTGTAGGCAGCTTCCCTTGGTGTATGTCTCACACAATCCTTGGAGGCAAGGAGATTCAGCCTGTCCTCCAAGTTACATTCCTGTCATTATACTTCATCTGTGCTCTCAGCATTTTCTCCTGCACTTGCAGTCTGATGGGTCTTCTTGTGACCTCCCTGTCCCCTCTTCTGTGTCCTCCTTATAGGACACAGTTTGGCTTGATGGCTTTGGTTCAGGCACAACCAGCACTAGCTATTCCTGTGCAGGCATGGGTGATCATCATGTTCCCCTCCACATCAAAAACAGGGAGTTGTGCTATGTAAGTAGTATCTCTCTTCACTTGGAGAGTTCTTTTCTGCCAGTGTTGCCTCGGACAACTTGTGTATGGTAGCATCCCTGGGGGGTGCAGAGACCCTCTGCAAATCTAAACCATTCTGAGCTGCCACCTCCATGCCTTGTACAATTACCAGGGCTTTCTTAAAGTCGAAATTGGATTCTGACAATAAAAGCCTCTATTTATTTATTTATTTATTTATTATACTTATTAATCGCCCATCTGGCCGGTCACCCTGGGCGATGTACAATTAAAATACAGTAAAAACACAATAAAATATAATGATTAAAACAATAAAACAATTCTTATTAAAAACCTAACCCACCCCATATTCCCGCCTGAACAGCCATGTTTTTAATGCACGGCGGAAGCTCATCACGGAGGGGGCATGGCGAAGGTCACTAGGGAGGGAGTTCCATAATGTGGGGGCCGCCACAGAGAAGGCCCTCTTCCTAGTCCCCACCAGCCTGGCTGCTCTGGCTGATGGGATAAGGAGAAGGCCATCCGTGGCAGACCTTGTTGAGCGGCCCACTTGATGTTGCTGGAGGCGCTCCTTGAGATAAGCTGGGCCGGAGCCGTGTAGGGTTTTAAAGGTCAAAACCAACACCTTGAATTCGGCTCGGCAAGCAACTGGTAGCCAGTGCAACTCTTTAAGCACTGGCGTGATGTGATCACGCCGGCGGCTGCCCTTAATCAGGCGAGCCGCCGCGTTCTGTACCAGCTGAAGCTTCCGGACCGTCTTCAAGGGTAACCCCACGTAGAGCGCATTACAGTAGTCTAGGCGAGAGGAGACCAAGGCATGAACCACTGATGGGAGCAGGTGATTAGGAAGGTTAGGACTCCAGGCACTTGGACAGGGTCTCAACGGCCAACCTTGGTGAGGACTTAAAACAGAGGTAGAGCTGCGTGTCATCTGCATATTGATGACACTGCACCCCAAACCTCCTGATGATAGCTCCCAGCGGCTTGAGGTAGATGTTGAATAACATCGGGGAGAGGATGGAACCCTGCGGCACTCCACAAGTGAGCAGCCGAGGGTCCGAAGCCTCTTCCCCGAGAACTACCCTCTGATACCTTCCAGAGAGGAAGGACCGGAACCACTGCAATACAGTGCCTCCCAAGCCCAACCCCTCCAGACGGTCCAGGAGGATACCGTGGTCAACGGTATCAAAAGCCGCCGAGAGATCGAGGAGGACTAGAAAGGAGCATTCGCCCCTATCCAAAGCCCTCCTCATATCATCCACCAAGGCGACCAAGGCCGTATCCGTCCCATGTCCAGACCTGAAGCCCGACTGGCACGGATCTAAATAATCGGCTTCATCCAAGTGTGCCTTCAACTGAGCACCCACCACCCGCTCGATCACCTTGCCCAGAAATGGTAAATTGGAGACTGGGCGAAAGTTGTTTAAATCCTGGGGATCCAAGGAGGGCTTCTTTAGAAGCGGTCTTATTACTGCCTCCTTGAGGGCTGATGGCAGCACTCCCTCCTCGAGGGAGGCATTCACCACCGCCTTGATCCCCTCACCCAGTCTCTCCCTGCAGCTCATTATGAGCCAGGACGGGCAAGGGTCAAGCAAGCAGGTGGTCGGCCTCACAGATGAAAGCACCTTGTCCACTTCATCAGAAGGAAGAAGCCGAAACCGATCCCACAAAACCGGTCTGCCATTGGCCTCCTCCCGCTCACTCCCTGTGTCCACGACGTACGATATCCCACTCCTAATCCGATCGATTTTATCTGCATCCTGTCATCATTTATGCCACATACTAGCTGGTCCCTCAGCATGGCATTCAAGGTATCTCCAAATGCAGGGCCGGTGCTACCATTAGGCCAACTAGGCAGCTGCCTAGGGCGCAGGGCTAAAGGGGGTGCCAGAAACACCTTGGGGAAAAAAATACAGCGCTCTCAAGTGGGAAGGGGGGCGCTAAATATCTGATCTTGCCTAGGGCACCAAACTGCCTTGCACCGGTCCTGTTCAAATGCTCAATGCTCTGATAGGGAACACAATTCTGCCATGTGCCACAGACATCCCAGCAGAGTGTGAGAAACTATAATAATTTAAATCGCTGCACAATATGTGACAGCATGAGGTTGTGATGATTTGAGAAGATCTGAGTACATATAACAGCTGGGAGATTTTCTGTGGACATGTGAGCTGAGGTGTCACCAATATGCTGTTGACACTCACTTCTATCTCTCCTTTTCATCAAATTCAGGTGAGGTAATGAGTGATCTGATTCAGTTCCTGGGCTCTGTAATGGAATGGATGAAGGCAAATAAACTGAGACTCAATCCAGACAAAACGGAGGTGCTCTTAGTGGGTGGTGGTTCGTCTGCCCTGCAGGTGATGTTCAACCTGTTCTGGAGGGGGTTGCACTCTCCTGAAAGGATCAGTTGTGTAATATAGGGGTGCTCTTGGATCCAGCTTCGTCACTGGAGGCACAGGTGGCTTTGGTGGTACAGAGCACTTCTTCTCAGCTCAGGCTGATATACCAACTATGACCTTATTTGGACAGAGATACGTGGAGGAGGATGGTTCCAATGTCAGTGGGGGTGTATCCACTCCGGGTTTTAGTCTGAACTTTGAAGGAGCTATCCACGGTGCTTAACCCTATTCCCAAAATAGGTTTGGCACCATGGATAGCTCCTTAAAAGTTCAGGCTACAGCCCAGAGTGGACACCGCCCCACTGACATTGGAGCCAGCTACAGCTATCCATGCAGAGGCGTAGCGTGGGGGGTGCAGGGGGGGCCGGCCGCACCGGGCGCAACATCTGGGGGGGCGCGCTCGCGGGCCAGGTGAGCAGGGAGGGCTCACGGGAGGACACGTGTCAGCCGCGGCGCGTCGGAAGCTCCCGACCCGCGAGCGCGGCTGCCGCTGCTGGGGCCGCAGGGGGACCCCGCGCCCTCAGTCAGGGGCTTTGCTGGGAGGGGAGGAGAGAAGGGAGGAGCCGCCGCCGCCGCCCGGGGAAGGCTCGCGCGCCTGGGGCTGCGAGCCGCCCGCGATGCCGGCAAGCTCCGAGCGAGCCGCCCGCGTCGCCCTCCCCTTGGCCCGGCCGGCCGGCCGGCCGGCATCCCCAGACCCCTGCGGGAAGCCGCCAGATCCTCTGGGCAGAGGTTCCTCGCCGCCGCCGTCCAGAAGCTGGGTGAGGGTCGCCGTTCCCCAGGCTGCCCTTTGCGCCCGGGAAGGGGCCCGGAGGAGCCGTCCGCGATCCCAAGCGCCGAACGGACGGAGGGGGCGGGGGGCTGTGGAGGGGCTTGTGTTGCCCCCCCCGCCCCGTGAGTCGGCCAAAGCGCCCTGGAGGTAAAGAACGCCCCCCCCCCCGCTCCGGCATCCATCTCCCCTGGAGCATGGACCCCCGCCAGGCGGAGAATATCTTCCGGCCAGTGGGGTGGTCATCAAGATGGGAGCGGAGGAGGGGAGGCAGCCGCCCGAAGGGGGAAGCTGCCTGCCCCCGCCCCACTGCAACAGGCTCTTATCCTGCTAGCGAGATCCCAAACTTTTGGCCGGGAGGGGCGGGCTGTCAGTGTCCAGCGGGGGAGGTGGGCTTTTACACCTTCTCGGCTTTACCCCCAGCCGGAGGGGGAGGCCGTGCCTCCCCCCCCCCCCCCCGTAGCTTGGGAGCTTCCCGGGGATCCTCTTGAGAGCAAGACACTGGGCTGGAGGGACAGCACTGGGGCTGCTCTCGCCTCTTGACACGCAGAAGAGCGTCCCCTCCGTAGCCGGCTCAGCGATGGTTGAAAATGTGGAGAATGTGTAATGCATGTTCGCACTCAATAAAGTGTTTGAAAATAAACTTGTATTTAGATGCATTTTACTTTAATTACATCAGTATTTTCATAACAAACAATACATGTGCTTAGGGGGTAAGGGTTTCTTTAACTAATCTAGTGGAAGAGACTCGAGTGCTAAAATCCACGGGTTAGGGGGCGCAAATTACTTGCCTTGCCCCGGGTGCTGACAACCCACGCTACGCCACTGTATCCATGCAGCCATGCTCTGACAACCTCTCGTCTGGCTGATGCTACCCGAAGGGTTTTCTGTCCGCCTCTGCACATCTCTTTCCTCCATTCATTGATTCTGTTCAGGGGGAGGAGAAAAAGCACGGGCGGCCTTCCCACCCACACCTGCAACCCTCCCTCCTCGGGAAACATCCGCGGCCGAGAAGGAACCAACAGGGTTGGGGTTCAAGGTCCGGGGAAGGGGCGCAGTTGGAAGGGAGGCAGCACCGACGACCGCTTCTACCTCTCAGTCCCCCAAGGGTTAAGTGTACAGAGCTCTGCTTCTTAGAGAGGCAGGAAATCCCACAACTCGGGTGGTGGGAGACACTCGGAAATGTCCCCGCCTTTGTATCCCAGGAAGGGAAATCGGGCTGGGGAGGTTTCCTGGCGAGGAGGGGGAGGCTGGTCCGAGCGGAGGACACGGCCAAGAGGTGAGGGGGTTACATTGTTGTGGGGCTGGAGGAGAAGGAGGGAGGCACCAAGGGGGGTTGGACTCGATAACCTTGTAGGCTCCTTCCAACTCTATGATCTATGAAATCTATGTTTCCTTTGGCGGAGGGTTGGGGAGGGGGAGAAGCCTTCCGGAGTCATAGTTAGGGGGGACTTGATCCATGCAGTCCAGTCGCCAAGTGGGGCCCAAAGATTTGCATGGTTGCTATTGCAGGATCCTCTCAAGGGTCCACCCAGGCCCGATGGTGAGGGGGGGGGGGATGAACCGGGGGTGACGTAGGCTTGGTGCACAGCAAATGGTGTTGCTTGGTGGTTTGTAGGGGAGCAGAAAGAGCACTCAGAAAAAGAAGGGAAGGGACACGGTGAAGGAGGACATCTCTGCAGTGCAGCCTACTTCATCCTGGCGCCCTCCGGATGTGCTGGACTACAACTCCCATAATCCCCAGCCACCATGGCCAGTGGGAGTTGTAGTTTCACACATCTGGCGGGTGCCAGGATGGGGAAGGCTGGTATAGTGCTACTGGCAGTTTAAAGCAGTTGACGTGTACCACCCACCTGACCAATATTCACAACGACCCCGTGAGGTTCAAATCTCGCCCTGGGTTACAGACGTGGTCAGTGACCTTAGAGGCTGGTTATGCTCTCAGAACTGTGTTGGATATATTAATTCACATTAATACATTCTGTTGTTTTTTTATTAAAATCTCAGTGGTTTATTTGGCTTTTATCCACCAAATGTTACCAAGATGACAAGAAAGGCAGATGCAGAAATACTGACCAGACCAGTTTCATGATCTACCCATTGGGGAGATGGTCAGGAGAGAGCCTGAATGCTTCCTTTTTGCTTATGAGGCTCACAGGTACTTTGTTTCTTTAATTTAGCTTCCTAAGCTGCAAGATATCAGGACTGCCTGCAAGGAAGTCACCAGCAGATCCCACTAGTTAGCTGCCATTAACCATTTTAAATCACACAAAAAATACCCAATTCTCTCTATCTTCTCCTTTCAGAAGTATGATTGCTTTGATCTCTATATGGATATGAGGGTAGAGCCACCCCAGCCACAAAGCAGCAGGAGCTGGGATGTAATTTTTCTTAGCATTGCATCAGTCCAAACAAGGGCAGTAAAACATAGAAAGCTGCCTTATACCATGGGCCCATCCGGCCCAGTATTGTTGACACTGACTGGCACTGGCTCTCCAGGATTTCAGGCAGGGGTCTTCCCAGCCCTGCCTTGAGATACCAGGGATTGAACCTGGGGCCTTCTACATGCAATGGAGGTGCTTTACCACTTACTGATGACACCAATACATTTATTAAAATGAATATAAGAACATCATAATGTGGTGAACTATATTTTGACTTTCAGAGAATTCTTCGTGTGTGTTAATGTAAAACAATAAGAGTGGGGAGAGGAATATTCCTGATGTTGGCATGGTAGGAGCTCAGCCTGTAGTATCTCAGCATTTCGGGCAGGATTCTTGCCTGGTACTAGCTGGAGATGCCTGGGATTGAACTCCCTATCCCAGAAAGCCTGCCTTGTCCCTTCTCTGCCAGTTCTTAGATTGAGAACGAGGACTATCGTCTTTCAGTGGGCTAAAAACTATGTTCCCCTTGCTGGATTATTTTTACTGGTAATGTGTGATGCCTCTTGTTGTCTATCTGTTTTTGGTGCTCCTTATTTGGGTGAGTGTTATTTTAATGAGCTCTTGGGATTAATTTTATTGTGAGTTGTCTGGATAAGAACCTAAGATCCCAGCTGGATCAGAGCAAGGGTCCATGTAGTCCAGCATTCTGTTCACACAGTGGTCAACCAGCTGCCCACAGGAAACCCACAAGTAGGACAACAGCACCCTCCCACCCATGTTCCACAGCAGCTGGTATACAGAGGCATACTGCCTCTGATATTGGAGGTAGCATATAGGCATCAGGACTAGTAGCCATCGATAGCCTTCTCCTCCATGAATTTGTCCAATCCGCTGTTAAAGCCCTCCAAATTGGTGGCCATCAGTACATCTTGTGGAAGTGAATTCCATAGTTTAACCATGCACTGTGTGAAGAATTCCTTTATCTGTTCTGAATCTTCTACCAATCAGTTTCATGGGATAACCACTTTGGGTTCTAGTATTAAGAAAGAGGGAGAAAACTGTCTCCCTATCTACTTTTTCCACACCATGCACTCCCCTTACTTGCCTTTTTTCTAAGCTAAACAAGTTGCTCCAGCCCCTTGATCATTTTAGTGTCCCTTTTCTGCACTTTTTCCTACTCTACAATATCCTTTTTCAGGTGTGTTGACCAGAACTGTACACCGTATTCTAAGTGAGATCGCACCAAAGATTTGTATAAGGGCAGTATGCTCTTGGCAGTTTTATTTTCAATTCCTTTCCTAATTATGCCTAACATGGAGTTTGCCCTTTTCAAAGCAGCCGCACACTGGCTTGACATTTTTATCGAGCTTTCCATCACAACCCCAAGATATTAATGGGGTTAATAGAAGTATAACTTCCAAATCGCGTGACGTGATAATTCCCCTTTACTCAGCACTGGTTAGGCCTCATCTTGAGTACTGCGTCCAGTTCTGGGTACCACACTTTAAGAAGGATGTAGACAAACTGGAGAGGGTTCAGAGGAGGGCAACAAGGATGATAAAGGGACTGGAAACAAGGCCCTATGAGGAGAGACTGAAAGAACTGGGCATGTTTAGCCTTCAGAAGAGGAGACTGAGGAGAGATATGATCGCACTCTTCCAGTACTTGAAGGGATGTCACACAGAGGAGGGCCAGGATCTCTTCTCGATCATCCCAGTTTGCAGGACACGGAATAATGGGCTCAAGATACAGGAACCTAGAATCATAGAATCATAGAAAAGTAGAATTGGAAGGGGCCCACAAGGCCATCGAGCCCAACCCCCTGCTCAATGCAGGAATCCAGGTCAAAGCATCCCTGACAGATGATTGTCCAGCTGCACCTTGAATGCCTCCAGACTGGGAGAGCTCACCACCTCCCTAGGTAGTTGATTCCATTGTCTTATTGCTCTGACAGTCAGGAAATTTTTCCTGATGTTTAGGTGGAATCTAGGTTCCTGTAACTTGTCTCCTATTCTGAAGGCTAAACATGCCCAATTCTTTCGGTCTCTCCTCATAGGGCCTTGTTTCCAGTCCCTTTATCATCCTTGTTGCCCTCCTCTGAACCCTCTCCAGTTTGTCTACATCCTTCTTAAAGTGTGGTGCCCAGAACTGGACGCAGTACTCAAGATGAGGCCTAACCAGTGCCGAGTAAAGGGGAATTATCACTTCCCGCGATTTGGAAGCTATACTTCTATTAATGCAGCCCAAAATAGCATTTGCCTTCTTTGCAGCCACATCGCATTGCTGGCTCATATTCAGTTTGTGATCTACCACAATTCCAAGATCCTTCTAACTTGTAGTATTGTTGAGCCAAGTGTCCCCCATTCTGTAACTCTGCGTTTGGTTTCCTCTCCCTAGGTGCAGCACTTGACATTTATCCCTATTAAATTTCATTCTGTTGTTTTTGGCCCAGCGCTCCAGCCTATCGAGGTCGCTTTGAATTTTGTTTCTGTCTTCCAGAGTATTAGCTGTTCCACCCAACTTTGTGTCATCTGCAAATTTGATAAGCATTCCCTGTACCTCCTGATCCAAGTTATTAATAAAAATGTTGAAGAGCACTGGGCCCAGGACCGAGCCCTGTGGTACGCCGCTCGTTACCTCTCCCCAGTTTGAGAAGGAACCATTGATAAGCACTCTTTGAGTCCGATTCTGTAGCCAATTGTGGATCCACCTGATAGTTGTTCCATCTAGCCCACTTTTAGCTAGCTTGCTAATCAGGATATCATGAGGCACTTTGTCGAAAGCTTTGCTGAAGTCCAGATATATGATGTCCACAGCATTCCCACAGTCCACAAGGGAGGTTACCCGATCAAAAATGAGATCAGATTAGTCTGGCAGGATGTGTTCTTGACAAATCCATGCTGGCTTCTAGTAATCACTGCATTGTTTTCAAGGTGCTTGCAGACTGACTTCTTTATAATCTGCTCCAAAATTTTCCCAGGGATTGATGTCAGACTGACTGGCCTATAGTTCCCAGGTTCCTCCTTCTTGCCCTTTTTGAAGATGGGAACAACATTTGCCCTCCTCCAGTCATCTGGCACCTCGCCTGTCCTCCATGATTTCTCAAAGATAATAGACAGTGGTTCTGAGAGTTCTTCTGCCAGTTCCTTTATTACTCTAGGATGCAGCTCGTCAGGCCCTGGAGATTTAAACTCGTTCAGAGTAATCAGGTGCTCCTTGACCATTTGCCTATCAATCTCAAGCTGCAATCCTGCCCCTTCAGTCTGCACTTCAGGTTTGCCAGGGGGGTCATAGACCCTCTTTTGGGAGAAGACCGAGCTGAAGTAGGAATTGAACACTTCTGCCTTTTCTTTGTCTTCTGTTATCAATTTGCCATCCTCATTGCGTAGTTGAACCACCATTTCTTTCCTCTGTCTTTTACTGTGCATGTATCTGAAGAAAGCTTTCTTGTTGTTTTTAGCATCCCTCGCTAACCTTAGCTCATTCTCAGCTTTAGCCTTCCTGACACTATTCCTGCAGTTCTGTGCTACCTGCCTGTACTCTTCCCTTGTAGCCTGTCCTTCCTTCCACTTCCTATACATGTCCTTTTTTGTTTTCAGATCATCTTTGAGTTTATTGTGAAGCCACATTGGCTTCTTCTGTTGCCCTCTGCCTTTTTTCCTTGTGGGAATTGTTTGCAATTGTGCCTTTAAAATTTCTTTTTTAAACAACTCCCAGCCATCCTGGGCTCCTTTTCTCATTGGAGTCGCTTGCCATGGGATCTTACTTATCATTGTTCTGAGTTTGTTAACATTGGCTTTCCTAAAATCCAGGGTACGTGTTTGGCTACACTCAGCTTTTGCTCCCCTTAGAATCAAGAACTCAAGTATAACATGGTCACTTTCTCCCAGGGTTCCCGAAACTGCCACTTTATCCACTAACTCGTCTCTGTTGGTTAGAATCAGGTCAAGGATAGCCGATCCTCTAGTTCCTTCCTCCACTTTCTGTAGGAGGAAGTTATCAGCAGCACAACTCAGGAATTTCTTGGAGGGGCCATGTTTGGCTGAATAAGTCTCCCAACAGATATCAGGGAAATTGAAGTCACCCATTACTACCACATCATGCCTCCTTGAAACATTTGCAATTTGCTTTTCAAAAGTTTCATCCACGTCTTCTCCTTGATTGGGTGGTCGGTAGTAGACTCCAACTGCCATGTTCGTCTTATCCTTTGCCCCCTTTATTTTAACCCAGATGCTCTCAGTGGTGCTGCCAAGCTCCTCTTCCTGTATCTCTGTGCAGAAATACGTATCTTTAACATACAGTGCAACTCCACCTCCCTTTCTGTTGCTTCTGTTCCTTTTGAACAAGTTATACCCTTCAATTGCTGTATTCCAGCCATGGGAGTCATCCCACCAGGTTTCAGTTATCCCTATCAAGTCGTACCTGCCCTCATGTATTAAGAGTTCAAATTCATCCTGTTTGTTGCCCATACTCTGGGCATTAGTATAGAGACATCGAAGACTATGTGCTTTATAGTCCGACTTTCCCCCTACATTTTGTGGTAGACTATCATTGGGCACCGCTGGAGCTGTTCTCTCCGTTGTGGCACAGAGGCCTTCTTCCAATGGTACCCCCGAGTTTATGTCTCCCTCCCCTGTTGGATTCAGTTTAAAGCCCTCCTGATTAAGTTCTTCATGCTGTGGCCAAACACATTCTTCCCAGTCCTTGTGAGGTGCAACCCATCCTTTGCCAGCAGTCCATCTTCCAGGAAGTGTAGCCCGTGGTCCCAGAATCCAAATCCCTCATGTCGGCACCACCTTCGTAGCCAGTCATTCACTCGGAGTATTTTTCTTTCCCTTTCTATGCCTCTTCCAAGTACTGGAAGGATGGATGAGAAAACGATCTGGGCCCCAAAGTTCTTGAGTTCCCTTCCCAACTCTTCAAAGTCTGCCGTGATTTTTTTGTAACTCCGCTTGCCAGTATCATTTGTACCCACGTGGAAGAGAAGAAAGGGGTATGTGTCGGTGGGCTGTATGAGCCTCTGCAGCTACTCTGTCACATCCTTAATCCGTGCCCCGGGGAGACAGCACACCTGGCGAATCCATGGGTCTTCGCGACATACTTTGGCTTCGATCCCCCGCAGGAGGGAGTCTCCCACTACGAGTACTCTTCTCTTTCTCTTGCTTTAGATTCCACCTAAACATCAGGAAAAATTTCCTGACTGTCAGAGCAATAAGACAATGGAATCAACTACCTAGGGAGGTGGTGGGCTCTCCCAATCAGGAGGCATTCAAGGTGCAGCTGGATAGCCATCTGTCAGGGATGCTTTGACCTGGATTCCTGCATTGAGCAGGGGGTTGGACTCGATGGCCTTGTAGGCCCCTTCCAACTCTACTTTTCTATGATTCTATGATATCTTGTGGTCAGTCACCATTAGCTCAGAATCCATCAGCTTATACCTGAAGTTGGGATTTTTTGTCCCAACGTGCATTACTTTACACTTGCTTACATTGAATCACATTTGCCATTTTGATGCCCATTCTCCTAGTTTGGAGAGATCCTTTTGGAACTCCTCACAATCCCTTTGTGTTATAACCACTCTAAATAATTTGGTGTCAACAGCAAACTTGGCCACTTCACTCCTCACTCCGGATTCCAGATCAATTAATGAATTAGTTGAAAAGCATCTGTCCCAATACAGATCACTGTGGATGGACTGCTTTGACCAAAAAGCGGTAATAAATATATATATATATATATATAGTGTTAGTTTGATGCCTGTGTGTTGTGGAGTTCAAATTGGAAATAAAACCTAATAGGTGATCTGCTGTGTCTACTCTCCCAGTTTTAATTGCAGCTAATGAGTTTTATAACCTTCTTAGAATCCGATGGATTACCCGTATATACTCGAGTATAAGCCGACCCGAATATAAGCTGAGGCACCTAATTTTGCCTCAAAAAACTGGGAAAACTTATTGCCTCGAGTATAAGCCTAGGGTGGGAAATGTACGAGGGGAGACTCCCGCCGCCACCCCCAGACACCCCCCGCCACCGTACCTGCACCCACCGAAGCCCCGCCGCCGTCAAAGCCCCCCCAGGACCCCCGCCGCCACCCCCGCCATCCCCCGTACCTGCACCCGCCGCCGCTGAAAAAGCCCTGCCGCCGCCGAAGCCCCGCCGCCGCCAAAGCCCCCCCAGGACCCCTGCCGCCACCCCCCACCCCCGTACCTGCACCCGCCACCGCCGAAAAAGCCCCGCCGCCGCCGAAGCCCCGCCGCCGCTAAAGCCCCCCCAGGACTCCTGCCGCCACCCCCAGACACCCCCCACCACCGTACCTGCACCCGCCGCCACCGAAAAAGCCCCACTGCCACCGAAGCCCGCTGCTGCCGCCTCGCCGCCGCTCACGTCACTGCCATCGCCATTTCACCTCGCCGCCACCCACTCGCAGCCACTGCCGCCACCCCCAGACACCCCCCGCCACCGTACCTGCACCTGCCGCCGCCGAAAAAGCCCCACTGCCGCTGAAGCCCGCTGCCGCCGCCTCGCTGCCTCGCTGCCGCTCACGTCACTGCCATCGCCATTTCACCTCGCCGCCACCCGCTCGCAGCCACTGCCGCCGCCATCGCATGCCATGCCGCCCGCGCCGGTCCCGTATCACTTTTGGCGCGGCGGAAGTGACGCGCCGGGCCCCTGCTCCGGCGCGCTTTGCCGCCTCCGCTCTGTTTAGCAGAGCGGCGGCGGGGCTTTTTTGGCGGCGGCGGGTGCAGGTATGGGGGTGGGGGGTATCTGGCGGTGGCGGCAGGGGTCCTGGGGGTGGCGGGGGGTGCGTGGGGGTGGCAGCGGGGGTCCTGGGGGGGGGCGCTGACCCGAGTATAAGCCGAGGGGGCATTTTTCAGCACAAAAAATGTGCTGAAAAACTCAGCTTATACTCGAGTATATACGGTATTTAAACCAGTAATTTCTACTCAGACTGTTGTGATCTGTATCACTTTACCAGCTGCAGCACATTGTTTACACATGGAAGGGACAGAATGGCGAGGTAAACAGGTTTGTTATGTCTTTCTGGATTCTCGTGTTTTCGCATGGGAAACTAGACTGTGAGAAATAATATGAGCTGGTCACATGGTTTGTATGTTCTGATGACGTGCTAACTTGTTTTCTGTCTGACTCCATGGATTAATCTGCAACGGGGAAGCTAGAGGCAGTCTGACAACAGGGCAGACTGGGCTGGTTAACTGGCACAACACGCCACACGCTGCGCCGGGGGGAGGTGAGATCTGGAAGATCTGTGTGTGGAATTTCAGGCATCTGCTAGCACACAGACAGGGTTCTAATCTCCCAACCCGCACACACTCTGCTCACGCTACAACAGGGTTATGGGCCCAGACGGAACCAGACTGGACCGGACCAGAACCAGAGCGGGTCGGTACCAGAACCGGGACCTGTTTGGCAACAGCTTCGACTCCGGTGATTGCAGTGATTAATGGCAGAGGAGGAAGACATCAAGGAAGAAAAACTATCTCCTGGTCCTTCAACCGGTAAGGGGGAAGAAGGGGGAGAGAATCTGTTGGCTGACAGACAGCTTGCAGGCAAGTTCCAAGGCCGATAGCTTGGAGGGAGAAAGCGAGGCTGAAATTTCTGGTGGGGAGGAGGAAGAGAATCCCCCGGGCACAGAAATGGCAGCTGCACAATCCCTGAATCCACAAATTGTGGAGAAACTGTCTAGATCGAACTATGTGCTGTGGAGTTTTCAGATGCAGCATTATTTAACCCATGCGGGACTTTGGTCTGTAGTAATACAGGATCCAGTTGCAGTGGGCGATCAGGAATACGATGAATGGAAAGAGCGGGATGATAAAGCCAAAGCGATTCTTTGTTTATCTGTTGAAAGCTCACAAGTGCCATTTATCCAATTTCAAAACACAGCAAAAGAGATCTGGAATGTATTGAAGAATACGTATCAAATGCAAACAGCAGGAAGCAGAATCTTGCTGGCACGTAAGCTATACAAGTTAAGCTTGCAACCAGGTGGCTCTATGCCAGAGCATTTGAGCACTATCAGAGACTTGTTTAACAGACTGAGGGCTCAAGGGATGACTATTGATCCACTAAATCAGGCGTCCATTCTGCTATCAAGTCTTGATCCATCTTATGATACAATTGTCACTTTGATGGAGGGGCAGCCAGATCAGAACCTGACCATGGAATATGTGTCAGGCAAACTTCTTTCTGAGTGGGAAAAGCGGCAGGGAAAGAAAAACAACTCTGGCCATAAGTTTGCAGAGAGCCAGGCTGATGTGGCAAACAGCCAAGCTGCAAATAACAAGCAGGGAGTTACCCAAGCCGCTGCTTTAAAAGTGAGAAAATGCTTCACTTGTGGATCTACAACTCATCTGAAAAAAGATTGTAAGGTCAAACGGAAAAAGACAAAGAACAAACAGGAAACAAGAAGCACACCTGAGGAGGCAGTTACAACAGGCAAAAGTTTGATTGCAAGGGTGAGGGTTTCTAATGATGTTTGGGTCTTAGACTCTGGAGCTTCTCATCACATGACTAACTCCAGGAATGTATTTCAATCTCTGGAAGAAGATGGATGTCCAGGTCAGCACGTGGAATTAGCTGACGGGAAACGTATAAATGTTTCAGCAGCAGGAACAATTGAATTTACTACTTTGGGTCAACAAAGGGCATTGTTTGTTCCGGAACTGGACACAAATCTGATAAGTATTTCCCAATTAGCTCAAAATGGCTATGAAATGTGTTTTTCAGACAGCACATGTGTGATTTCACGTGAAGGGACAGTCTGTGCAAAAGGTGATTTGCAGAATTCTCTGTATGTTATAAATCCATTTGTAACACATGATGAGATTGTGAAGTATGCAAATTGTAAACCTCATGATAATTGTGTGCATTTATTCCACAAACGTTTTGCGCATGCTAATTACAGGAGCATCGAGAAGATGCCGGGTCTGTGAGGGCATGAAAATGAAACCTTGTTCAAATTATGTGGAATGTGAAGTATGCAGTCAGGCAAAGTCACACAGGACTAACATTCAGAAACACAGTGATAGAGTGAGCACAAGAATATTTGAGCTGGTACACTCTGATGTTGCTGGGCCATTTGAGGAAAGCTATGGGGGAAATAGGTACTACATGACTATCGTTGATGATTTTTCCAGATTTGGATTTGTTTATCTTTTGCAGCATAAATCTCAGGTTCGAGAGAGATTTGAATCATTTGTGAAATGGGCTGGTAACAGGTTCAAACAATACCCCATAGGTGAATTGCTCACAGATGGTGGGGGAGAGTACATGAGTACAAAATTCAAGAAATTCTTGGAAAGTGAGGGCATTGGACACAAAATTACAGCCCCAAACTCACCGTTTCAAAATGGCGTAGCTGAAAGACGCAACAGAACACTCCAAGAAATGATGAGGGCTCAATTAGCTGGCTCACAGTTGAAAAACCATTTCTGGGGGGATGCACTTTCAAATGCTAACTGTTTGCTGAACAGATTACCTAACACCACAACTGAGAAAACTCCATATGAAATGTTTCATGGGAGGAAGCCAAAGATAGCACACGTGCGAATTTTTGGGTGCAAATGTTTTGTTCATATACAGGCTCAAAATAGGACAAAGCTGTCACCCAGAAGCTTTGAATGTTTTCTGCTGGGGTATGATGGACAAACAAAAGGTTACAGGTTATGGTCACCACAACACAGAAAGGTAATTTTAAGCAAAGATGTCATTTTTCATGAACAAACACATGAAAAGAAACACCTAGTGGAATTGCCAATGTAATCAATGGCTGAGACACAGCTGGAGGTTTCTGAAACAGAACAGGCCACTGGGCAGATATCTGGGGAACAGGAGGGAGGTGAACAATCTCTAAGGCGTTCAACCCGAGAACGTAAAACACCTGTTAGATATCAGGATGAATTCCAAAGTGGGAAAACTGTTGTACATAAAGCTCTCAAAATAGCTTTAGAACCTCAAAGTTTTGAGGAAATCCAGAGCATGGAACCAGTAGTGAGAAATGATTGGTTTGAAGCCATGCAGGATGAAATCAATGCCATGCATGTTAACAAAACATGGAGTCTGGTATCTTTACCTGTAGGGCGCAAGGCCATCACCTGTAAATGGATGTACAAGGTGAAAACGAATCACCAGGGGCAGGTGGAAAGGTACAGGGCAAGACTCGTGGCAAGAAGGTTTGCACAAAAGCATGGAATAGATTTTGATTCCGTGTTTGCACCAACAACAAGGTATGCAACTGTAAGATTGTTGTTGAAATTGGCAGCACAAAGAAAAATGATGGCATTTCATTTTGATGTAAAAACTGCTTTCCTATATGGTGATTTACAAGAGGAAATCTACATGGTGCAACCAAAAGGTTTTGTAGAAAATCCCGGTCTTGTATGTCGTTTGCACAAATCCATATATGGGCTGAAGCAAGCAGCAAGGTGCTGGAACCAAAAATTAGACAGAGTTTTGATTAGTTTGGGATTCAAACAAAGCAAGGCTGATCACTGTCTGTACACATGTCACACAGAACTGGGACATTGGGTTTATTTGTTAGTCTTTGTTGATGATATATTGCTGATAACAGAATCAGTAAGTCAAAAAGACAAAATTGCAAAAGAATTGCAAGCACACTTTGAACGGGAAGATCTAGGTTTGGTACAACACTATCTTGGAATGCAATTATCCCAGGATGAGGAAGGTTCTTTCTTGGTTGAACAAAATGGAAAAATTCAGAAATTGCTGGAAATTCATGGATTGGGGAATTGTAACCCAGTTACCACTCCAATGACTCTTGAATATCAAAAACACACAGATAACACCGAATTTGAGGATATTGGAAAACATCAAAGTGTTATTGGAAGCCTGCTATATTTGGCAAATGTGAGTAGGCCAGACATCAGCAATGCTGTGAACATACGTAGCAGGAAAACGCAAAATCCTTCTATGTATGATTGGCTAGCTGTGAAACGTGTGTTAAGATATTTAAAAAGTTCCATGAATTGCAAACTGAAATTGTCATCACACACAGAGGGAGGTTTTTGTGTGTACACTGATGCTGATTGGGGAGCTGCAACAGATAGAAAGTCCACAAGTGGGACTGTGATCATGTATAATGACAGTCTAATTCAGAGGCGTAGCGTGGGGGGTGCAGGGGGTGCCGGCCGCACCGGGCGCAACATCTTGGGGGGCGCCGCCGAGTGGGCGGAACGTCCGTCATTCCATCCCTCGCACGGCCAAATGGACGTTGAATGAATCAAGGGAGGCTCAGGCAACGCAACGCTATTCCCGACGCAGGGAGAGAGGGAGTTGGTGGCGGCGCGTGGCGCAGTTAGCGTCGCGCAGGCGCGCGCCGCGCAGGCGCGCACCACGCGCCGCGCAGGCGGCCGAAACAGTGGAGAAAGGGGAGGGGCGAAACGGACGGTAGAGGAGGAGGCGATGTTGGTGGCGCCGGCGGTGGGTGTTTGCTCCTGACTCTGA
Organism: Shinisaurus crocodilurus; assembly: GCA_021292165.1. Lineage (NCBI taxonomy): Eukaryota > Metazoa > Chordata > Lepidosauria > Squamata > Shinisauridae > Shinisaurus > Shinisaurus crocodilurus. The sequence goes on from CM037882.1 coordinate 18,703,172, forward strand.
GCCCTAGACAGCCTGGAGGGGATAAACAGAGGAGGGGGCCGAGGAGGACTCGGGTCCCAGCCAGGCCGGGGCTGTGCAACCTGGTCAGCTGCTCAGGCTGCCGCCCAGATGGTAGAGGAGGAGGCGATGTTGGTGGCGCCGGCGGTGGGTGTTTGCTCCTGACTCTGAGCCCTAGACAGCCTGGAGGGGATAAACAGAGGAGGGGGCCGAGGAGGACTCGGGTCCCAGCCAGGCCGGGGCTGCGCAACCTGGTCAGCTGCTCAGGCTGCCGCCCAGGCGCCCAGCCACTCACCTCCTGGAGGGGCCCCTGCCCTGGCACAGGGGTCGGGCCGCCCCCCTGCATGGAAGTTCAAGGGCTTCGTCCAGTCCACTGGCTGCTGCGGCTGCTGAGCCTGCCCTGAGGAGGCCTGACAGGTAACTCTCCCCTCCCAATCCCCCCCCCATCTTTGTGAGGGAACTTGCCTCCCCCCTGATCCTTTTTGTAGGCCAAAAACATCTGGGGACACAAGGTTGGAGAACACTGCTCTTGTCTATCTCTTCCCCTACCTCTGTTGTCTTCTCCACTGGCAACATTTAGATGGTTTTTTCTTCACTTGCAAGCTTTTTTTTTTTGGCACCTGCAAGCTTTTTTCCCCACTTGCAGAACTCTGTAAAGTGCCTAATGATAACAAGAACAATAACCATAGGCAATATACAGGCCCTCCTACTGCATGCATTTTGCTAAGGAGTGTAATCTTAGGGTGCAATCCTATCCATGTTTAGACAGAAAAAAGTCCTACAACTCCCAGCATTGGGAGCTGTAGGACTTTTTCCTTGTCTAAATCTTCATAGGTAGGTAGCACTGTTGCCCCTTTAATAATAGCCATGCAGAAGAGGGAATTCCAACAAGCGTGGTCTTCCCATCCGTGTATGACAAGCCACACTTGCCAAAATACTGAATTCTACATAACTCTAAAATATACAGTAGGATGGATGTGGCTTAAATCAGGGGTGGTGTCAGTCAGGGGATGGCCCAGTAGGTGTGGAGCCCCAAATCTTTCATTTGGATCCCCGAATCTCTGGGACAGAGGAGAGAGGGAGCCAGTGGTGACAGACAGTGGGTCTAGCTACCTTTAATTAATTAATTTTTTTTATTTTTTTTGCTGAAAGAGTAAGGCAATAGGCATGAAGGTGAATAAACATGTTAAGAGTAAAGAAATGGTTATACAATGAAGGGGTGCTAAAAGTGCAGCAAGGCAAGAAAGTGATTTTCTTTTTTTTCTTTTTTTAGAATTTAGAATTTTAGCAGAATACTACGCCTATATCATGCCAAACAAAAAAGAATCTGGTGCACAAGGCAGGAAAAGGAGAAAGATAGAGACAGAGCAACAAGCTAAGTTAGCTGGAAGCCTTCACCGGTTTTTGGTGAGTACTGCTGAAATTACAGCAGGACCATCAGCAGCACCACAGGAGACTCATAATCCTGATCCTGTGTCGGTAGACATTCCTGTTCCTGCATTAGAAACAGAGACAGTTTCATCTAAGGATGTTTATACTCAGCCAAATCTGCCAGAAAATATTGACCAAAAAGTTTTTACTGATATTGGCTATTGGCCTGAAACCATGGATGAAACCTTGAAAACTGAACTTGTCAGGCGAGGGACAGAGGAACTGCAGAATAAGGATGCATGGTTTCCAAGAGACAGTAATGGCAGGTCATTTTCCAAGGATTGGTTCTACCTACATTTGGAGAATGGTGAGACTATGTTAAGGACATGGTTGGTGTTTTCTCCTGTAAACAATGCTGCATATTGCTTTCCTTGCATGCTTTTTCAGAAGGCTAAAGGGAAAAGTTCATTTGGAAAGTCAAGTGGATTTAATGCATGGAGAAAGTTAAGCCCTAGATTACTAGAGCATGAGCGCAGTTCATATCACTTGAGTGCATTTACAATATGGAAAGAATTAGAAATGCGGCTGCATAAACAGGAGACTATTGATGCTGCTGCCCAGCTTGCACAACAGAGGTCATTTGAAAAATGGAAGGCAATCTTAGTCAGAATACTTGATTGTGTTCTGTATCTAGCCAGGCAAACCTTACCCTTACGTGGTCACTCTGAAGATTTAAATACAGATGGTAACTGTGGAAATTTCTTAGAAACTTTCAAGTTACTAGCCAAATATGACCCAGTTGCCAAACAACATCTTCACAGAGTACAACGCACAGATGGTTACATTGTGTCCTATCTCTCTCCACAGAGCCAGAATGAGTTTATTAGCCTGCTCGGCGATCACATTCGAACAGTCATTTTTCAAAATATCATAAAGGCCAAGTATTTTGCTATAATGTTTGATAGCACTCCTGATATTTCACACACTGACCAAATGTCCCAAGTGATTCGATATGTGCATATTGAAGATTCAGGAGTCCATGTGACAGAGTCTTTCATTGACTTTATTAAGTTATATGGGAAATCAGCTGCTGTCATTACAAAACAAATTTGTGACAAGTTGCAAGCTGATGGCCTTAAACTAGAGCATTGCTACGGCCAGGGATACGACAATGCTGCGACTATGGCTGGACACATTAGTGGTGTACAAAAACGTATTTTGGATATGAATCCCAAAGCAATGTTTGTGCCATGTAACAATCACTCGCTCAATCTTGCTGGGATGCATGCAGTTGGTGTTGGGACAAAGTCTGTTACTTTCTTTGGCACTGTGGAAAAGGTGTATTCATTTTTCTCAAGCTCCACCCACAGGTGGGATATCCTTAAGAAACATGTACCAATTCGTGTAAAGCGATCGTGTAACACAAGATGGAGTTCGACGCATGAAGCTGTATGCGTACTTGCTCAACACACTGAGAAAATAATAGACGCTTTGGAAGCGTTGAGAGATGGGCCGGAAGAAACCTCTGAAACCAGGGGTGATGCAGGAAGTCTTTTAGTTTGCATAATGACATATGTTTTTTTCTCTTTCTTGCATTTTTGGAACCCAGTACTAACCGAAGTAAATGATACTCAGATCTACCTGCAGCAAGAAGGACTTGCGCTTGATCAATGCGTGCAAAAGTTAAAAGCATTGACTTTATTTTGTCATGAAAAACGTGATAGTCTAGTGTCAAAGGCAACTGAGAAAGCTCTGCAGGTATGCAAAACCTATTGCATACCTACAGAGAGAAGAGTTGGAAGACGCAAGAAGATGGATGGTGAGAGCAGTCGCGATGCTGGCTTGACCTTAATACAGGAAACAAGCAGAGAACAACTGGAAGCAATTGATCAGCTTCAGGCAGAAATTAAAAAACGTACTAAGCAGATGAATACGCTGCACCAGCGATTTGCTTTTTTGCAAATCCAAACATTGTTGGATACTGGAAAAGATGATTTTATTAAGAAACAAATTCAGCACACGTGTGCTCAGTACACAGAATTGAATGCTGCATCTATGCTCACCGAAATAACTCGACTTCGGCACCACATTATCTTGTATAAGGAGGTCAATCCTGATGAGCAGGTTGCAAACTGGTCAGCTTTAGATTTGCTTCGCTGGGTGTATAAGTGGAAGCTGCAAGAAAGTTTAACTAACTTTGTTGTCACATTAAGAATCTTTCTTACTATCACTGTTTCTACAGCGAGTTCTGAAAGAAGTTTCTCAAAACTTAAACTAATTAAAACATATCAGAGATCTACAATGAGCCAAGAAAGACTGAGTAATCTAGCAATACTGTCCATTGAGAGAGACTTTAATGTAGATTTCAATTCCGTTGTTGAAAAATTTGCGCTAATTAAAAGCAGGCGAATTTAAATTAATCTGTATATTATATGCAGATTGATATCTTGCACTTCTATTAAAGAATTACAATTAGAGGTACAGGATTGAGGAAGTTGGCTCCATCTAGCCCAGTCTTGGATCATCTCCAGGGTATGGTTCCATTTTGATGTTTAGTTTTTGTTCTTGATATTTTTTGTCGTTTACGATGGTTGTGAGACGACATATAATAGCATGGCCCATGCTAGGTTACTACATTTGTAGATTTGTATTCATAGACCTGCTGAAAATGTGGAGAATGTGTAATGCATGTTTGCACTCAATAAAGTGTTTGAAAATAAACTTGTATTTAGATGCATTTTACTTTAATTACATCAGTATTTTCATAACAAACAATACATGTGCTTAGGGGGTAAGGGTTTCTTTAACTAATCTAGTGGAAGAGACTCGAGTGCTAAAATCCACGGGTTAGGGGGCGCAAATTACTTGCCTTGCCCCGGGTGCTGACAACCCACGCTACGCCACTGGTCTAATTGACTGGTATACACGAAAACAATCTTGTGTGGCTGTATCTAGTGCAGAATCTGAATTCATCCGTTTATCTCAAGCATGCAATGAGATTGAATGGTTCAAACAATTGTTTACTGATTTGCAATTACCAGTAGACAGGGCTGTTACAATTTTTGAAGACAACCAGGCTTGCATAAGCATGGCACAAAATGAAAAATGTAGGCCAAGAACCAAGCACATTGATGTTCCTTACTCTCATGTAAAGGACTGTGTGCAGAAAGGGTGGGTAACACTCAAATACTGTGCAACAGGGGACATGGTGGCAGATCTTTTCACAAAACCATTGCCTGTAGTAAGACACAGGAAGCTAATGACGGCGCTAGGCCTCATTGAGCAAATGTGAAACAAGATGTACTCAGCTTGTAAGGGGGATGTTGTGATATGTATCACTTTACCAGCTGCAGCACATTGTTGGGACAGAAGGGACACATGGAAGGGACAGAATGGCGAGGTAAACAGGTTTGTTATGTCTTTCTGGATTCTCGTGTTTTCGCATGGGAAACTAGACTGTGAGAAACAATATGAGCTGGTCACATGGTTTGTATGTTCTGATGACGTGCTAACTTGTTTTCTGTCTGAAGCCATCTTAGAGAGAAGCTGGATTGCTTTCTCTCTTCTTCTTGGTTCTTCTTGCTGGACTTTGTTACTGCAACAATGTAACGTCTTTGCTGAGGTGGAGTGAAGCTCAACTTACTCCACTGGATGTAATGCTTGCTATGCATTTATACTCTGCACATGGACTGTAACTAGGAAATGTATACTCTGTAGAACTTTACTTGCTAAGTGAATAAACAGGTAGAATTAGACCTGTGGTGTTACAGAGTGTTTCCTGACTCCATGGATTAATCTGCAACGGGGAAGCTGGAGGCAGTCTGACAACAGGGCAGACTGGGCTGGTTAACTGGCACAACACGCTGCACGCTGCGCCGGGCGGAGGTGAGATCTGGAAGATCTGTGTGTGGAATTTCAGGCGTCTGCTAGCACACAGACAGGGTTCAAATCTCCCAACCCGCACACACTCTGCTCACGCTACAACAATATATAAAGTGTTAGTTTGATGCCTGTGTGTTGTGGAGTTCAAATTGGAAATAAAACCTAATAGGTGATCTGCTGTGTCTACTCTCCCAGTTTTAATTGCAGCTAATGAGTTTTATAACCTGCTTAGAATCCGATGGATTATTTAAACCAGTAATTTCTACTCAGACTGGCAGTGGTATTCCAATATCTCAGGCACTGGTGTTTTTTCCAGCCCTGCTGCACTGGAGATCCTTTCCCCAGGAGATTCTGGCAGTCAAATCTAGAAAGTTATGTGTGCAAAGTATAGGCTCCATTTCTGAGTGATTCCAGGTGTACACTGAAATCTATGTGTGGATGCAATTTAGTCTGAGTACTGGTGTGACTGTGCCGGAAGAGCCCGGGTCACTGTATTGCCATAACTTTTCCATCTTTTTATTTATTTAATTAAAAAGGTTTCCTTATAAGGAGACAAAGGTGTTGTTTCGAGGCAATGAACAAAATTTAGAAAACATCCATAATGCATAATGACATTTACCTATAAAGTCCACATTCCTCAGTGAACTTATATTCCTAGCATCCTTCACACTGTCTCTTCCTGGTAGTATGAGGAAGAGACAAATCTGCTTGATTGCATATTCCTTGGACCAGCCACTCAAGTGACAAGAAGTTGGGAGCCAGCTTTGGTAGGATGAGGAGGATGCAGTGGGGTGGGTGCATGGTAGTACCATGAAAGGGAGTGCAAGAAGCAGTCCAGATGGAGAGTCCTGGCTCAGGACTAAGTATTCAGGATAAGGAAAGTGTCTGTGTGAACTGTTGTCTTGCCCAGATCATGGCCTTGTAAAGCTGAGGGCTGCCCCTTTTCCTTGTTCTAGAAGTCTCTCTTTGGAAGCAAATGGGCAAGCACTCTTGAAGTTCACTGCATGGATGCTGCTGCAGCCTCACTAAATGGAAATGAATGTGACCTTGCAAAATACATATGATTTACTATAATAAATAAATAAACTCTGCAGTGGACAGAACACCTCCATTTGTGCTTCTTATATTCAGCTAAACTGAAGTAGAGATTGCTTTTTGAAGGTCCCCTTTTACTCATTTATTTTTTGAACCTGCTTTCTTCAGTGGGGGAGGACAAAGTATAACTGTTAAAATGAAGATTTGTGGTGTTTCAGTTTTCCTAGTTTCCCTTAAATTCTCTTTGCTTCTGATCTTCCTTGTGGAGATTGTGTTTGAGTAGGTTTAGGGAACTGAGGTGTTCCCTTCTAGGGGCAAGTCCATCAAGTTGATTCCCTGATTTGCAAGTGCCTTTCTCCTTTCCACTCATGTTTTCTTTGTTTGTTTGTTTCAGCTGCTGATGGGTGGAAGAAAACAAAAGAAAAACTACATCAAGTGTCTGAGAAAAGCAATCAGTGTCCAGACCTGGCAGAGAATGTTGGGAATCGAGACAGGATGAACGAGCTACAGGGAAATCAAGAGAGGAATAAATGTCTGGACGCTGACCTTCATGCAGTTAAGGTACAATAAAAACACCCAAAGAAAAGAGAAAGAAGAAGTGCCCTGTGTGTAGAAAAATGTTCACTCATAAATTAACCCTTGATGACCATTCTAGAACACAGAAAGCAAAGAAACGATATAAATGCCTTGAGTGTGGAAAGAGTTTCAGGTGGAGTAGAGATCTTCTCATCCATCATAGAACACACACAGGGGAGAAACCATTTAACTGTCTGCAGTGTGGAAAATCGTTTAGTCAGAAGGGGGCACTTACTATCCATCAGAGAATACACTCAGGGGAGAAACCATTTAAATGCTTGGAGTGTGGAACGGGATTCTGCCAGAGTGGTGCCCTCCAAGCACATCAAAGAAATCACACTGGGGAGAAACCATTTAAATGCCTGGAGTGTGGAAAGAGCTTTACACAGAAGGGTTACCTTACTTCACATGAAAGATTACACACAGGGGAGAAACCATTTGAATGTTTACAGTGTGGAAAGAGTTATGCTCGGAAGATAAGCCTTACCAGACATCAGATAATTCACATACAAGACCACCTATTTAAATGCATGGAGTGTGGAAAAAGCTTCAAACATAAGAGTTACCTTACTACACATCAAAGAATGCATACAGGAGAGAAACCATTTGAATGTGTGCAGTGTGGAAAGAGCTTTGCTCGGAAAAGAAGCCTTACTAGACATCAGATAATTCACACAGAAGACAACCCATTTAAATGCCTAGAGTGTGGAAAGAGCTTCAGGCGGGAGGATGTTCTTGCATCACATCAGAGAATTCACACAGGAGAGAAACCATTTCAGTGTTTGCAGTGCAGAAAGAGCTTCATTCACAGGCACAGCCTTGCTAGTCATCAGATTATTCACACAGAAGAGAAACCATTTAAATGCCCTGAGTGTGGAAAGAGATTCAGCAACAGTGGTGCCCTTAGAACACATAAAATAATTCACATTGAGGAAAAACTATATAAATGCCTGGAGTGTGGAAAGTGCTTCAGGCGGAAGGATGTCCTTAATTTCCATGAAAAAACTCACACAGGGGAGAAACCATATTTATGCTTAGTGTGTGGAAAGAGATTCTACCAAAGTAGTGCCCTTAATCGTCATCAAAGAACTCACACAGGGGAGAAACCTTATCCATGCTTGGAGTGTGGAAAGAGCTTCAGTGTGAGAGAATCTCTTACATTACATCAAACCACTCACACAAAGGAAAGACCATATAAATGTTCAGAGTGTGGGAAGAGTTTCAGTCGGAAGGCATACCTTACTTTACATCAAAAAACTCACACAGGGGAGAAACCATACAAATGCTTAGAGTGTGGCAAGAGCTTCAGCCTAAAACCGTATCTTAAATTTCATAAAAGAACTCACACCGCAGAGAAACCATTTAAATGCTTGGTGTGTGGAAAGAGCTTCAGGCGGAAGGCATACTTTTCCTTACATCAAGGAATTCATACAGGGGACAAACCATTTAAATGCCTGAAGTGTGGAAAGAGCTTCAGTCGAAGGGAATCCCTTAGATCACATCAAAGAACCCACGCAGAGACCTCTTCGGAGGAGGAGGATCCCCCAGAACAGCCCTCTCCTACAGTAGATCTGGGTCAACTTGAGGGGTCCTGTGACAGTGATGCCTCATCTGAGGTTCCCCAAAACCCCTTCAACCTTGTCCTGAGCCCAGCCATGCTTCCAGACTCTCTTCCCACCACCGATGGCTCAGCAGAGCAGAAATGGGAATGTATGAGGTGGGATACTCAGAGCCATGGTGGGAGAGCCCACCTGATTCCCCGAAGACCCTTTCGTCCAGGGCATACACATGAGTAAGGGCCTACTCAGGAACAAGGGTCTATTTATGAGGAGGAATACTCAGCTGTGACTACTAATGGGGTAGGCTCAGCTGCAAGTGCTAAACCAGGGTCTGCCAGAATATGTGGTCTCTGTCTTCCCCAGACCTTTCCTTGGTTAACACCTCCCTTAGAGCAATTTGACTCCATTTACAGTCTCAAGACAGGAGAAACATCTTATCCTACATCAAAGAAACCTCACAGTACAAATAGTGTAAATGCCATGGGGTGAATACATCACATCCAATAATCTATGTAGGGTAGCATCAGTAGAAACGCTCATCATATGGTGAAGGCTGTTCTCACAAAATAAGCCTTAACCGATGTGAGAGGATTCTGGTTGTAGTTAGACTTTTTGAAATAGATCAAATGGTATACACCTGTGTGCATGTAGGTATGTGTCTCACACACACACTGCAGAAATGCTCTGTATGGAGTAGAAATCCTTGTGCAAATGAAATAATTTGCACGGTAGAGAAATCATCGAAATGCATAAAACATAATCAGGGGGTTGGACTCGATGGCCTTATAGGCCCCTTCCAACTCTACTATTCTATGATTCTACGTTCTCGTTTTTTGGTTAAATAAATATAAATTGGAGAAACTGTATGACTGTCTAGTGTGTGGAAAGAACATGGAATAATTATTCACCAGACACATTGGTGTTTCCTTTTAAAGGCATCATGTCAAACCATCTGTAAAAAAGATATGGCCGATTTCCAAATATGTCTGGATTTTTCTATGCATAGTTGGTTTGTTGAAAATTATGTATAATTCTTAGCCCTATTGTGTGTATGTATGTGTGTGTGTGTGTGTGCGTACATATATATACACAATACACACACATATACACATACACACACTTCATATGGATGCATTGAAATTTATATATTGAAATCTATGTACCTACATTTCCTTTCCTTTTTTTTTTTTTATTCTTTAGTTGTATTGAAATTTCATAATAAAAATTAATTAAAACACAACAGCAGTGGCAGCAGGATAGCATTTTCCACCATGTTTGGGGGCAGCAGTTTAGTTTAAAGGGCACAGGACAGGCCATGGGGCTCACAGGGCTCTGTCTTCCAAGAAGGGGCATATGTGCTTTGTGCAGGTTTTGCCTGTTTGGGGTTGGTGGCTGAAGGGGTGTTTTTGTTAGATATCGGGGTAACACTGCCTGCATAGAGTCACTAAGGGAGGAATGGGTTAATGAATATCGGGTTGACCTGCATGCTTAACTAGCCACACCTACTTCCTCCTACTTCCAGTGAATCTTACTTTGGAGGTAAGATCTCTCTCTGTTCCCTGACTCTCCTTGAGGAAAGATGTGTGAGTCTGGCTCACCTCCAGTCATGCTGGCTCCAGTGGACATTAATGGACCCTAGCCAGTACCTGCATGCACTAACCAAGTGTGCAAGACTACCAGTTGTTTGTGAGTACTGTTGATAGCTAGTCTGTATTACCTCTCATCCTAAAGAGCCTTCTAACAGACCACGTGGTGAACAGCCTTGCAGTAGAGTAAGTTACTAATAAACTTCTGCATATCCCTGTTACAATACCAATCCTCCTTCCCATTACTTTGGCCCCTGGGGGGGTGGGGGGCAGGGAGTGTGGTGGATGCCAAGCGAGGTGTCTGTGAGGACATTGTCACCCATGGACTCCGCGTTGGGGACTCCAGCCCTAAACCTAAACTGGCTCCTTCTAGATGTGTTGGACTGCAGGGTCCATTATCCCCAGCCAGCCTGGCCACTGGGAGTTGCAGTCCAACACGGGAGGCAGGTGTAACATCTTAGGAATGCTGCAAGTTCTTCAGTAGCAGCAGAGCATTCTTAATCAGCTTACCTGAGCCAGCAGCAATCTACAGCAGTGTTCTCCAACCTTGGGTCCCCAGATGTTTTTGGCCTACAACTCCCAGCATGCCCCAGCCAGCCAAGGTTGGAGAACACTGGTCTACAGGAACCCAGAAGGGACAAATTAGAAACATGCAAAGCAGAAAGTCCCCTGGTGAGTGCTTGAACATGTTACAATAGGGGTGATGAATCCTTTTTGACCCACGGGCCGAATTTAATGCCACTGAAGCTCTTTGGGGCTACATACCAGTGGTTGGCAGGGGGAAAGGGGCTGGCCATCAGTGTCAGTATATTTTAGCTTAAAGCTCTTGCTGCCACAACTAAGCCTTAGGAGACGCCTTTCAACCTTTTCAAATGTGGGGGGAAAGCTGCAGAAAAAGCTATCAAACTTTCAAAATATCAGCGGATGATTGGAAGGGGCAGGGCAATCCAAGGAAACACTGTGATCTGGATTTAGCTCCGAGGCAGACCACATTTGGCTCCTAGGCTTGCACTTCTTGTTAATCCTTCACCAAACCACTGAAATGCTAATAATAACCAATAAGAATAATGAAATACATAATGATTTATACCGCCTAATCTCTCAAATGACTGGGTGGGTGGCTCTCAGTCGCAGAACACCTTGGTGCGTTTTCAGCCATTGGCATCTCCATTTGCCTGTTATTGTCCAGAACCACTAGTAGATTGGAGTCCAGCATGTCAGGAACATAAGAAGCCCTGGATCAGACCGAAGGTCTCTGTATTCTACTGTTCTGTTCACATACTGGCAAGCCAGCAGCCTGAGGGAAGCGCAGAAGCAGGACATGAGTGCAATAGCACCCTCATGCTCATCATGTTCCCCAGCAGGAGAGAAAGCTGATAGCCATCATGACAAGTAGCCATTGATAGCCTTCTCCTTACATGGATTGGCAACAGCAGGAGAAATAATTTCCTCTGAGTTCCCATTATTGGCCACCCTCTTTTCAGATGAATGTTCAGCTGGTCTTTCCCAAAGTTAAAGTGGCTCCAGTTGGCTTGCATCTGTAGGCAGCTTCCCTCGGTGTATGTCTCACAATACTTGGAGACACCCCACATATAAGGCATTGTAATCCAGACAAGAAGTTGCCAGAACATGGATAGCTGTAGCTGGCTGGTAGCTCCAATGTCAGTGGGGTGGTGTATCCACTCCGGGATGTAGTCTGAACTTTTAGGGAGCTATCCATGGTGCTGAACTTAAAATTTTTGGGGTTAGGTTTAAGCACCATGGATAGCTCCTTTAAAGTTCAGACTAAAACCCGGAGTGCATACACCGCCCCATTGACATTGGAGTCACTAGCCTCCACTTATCTCTGTCCAGATAAGGTCATAGTTGGTATATCAGCCTGAGCTGAGAAAAAGTGCTCTGCCATGGAAGCTACCTGTGCCTCCAGTGACAATGCTGGATCCAAGAGCACCCCAAAACTATACACCTGATCCTTTAGGGAGACTGCAACCCCCCCTCCAGAACAGGCTGAACATCACCTTGCAGAGCAGATGAACCACCCACTAAGAGCACTTCCGTCTTGTCTGGACTGAGTCTCCATTTATTGGTGCTCATCTAGTCCCTTACAGCACCCAGGCACTGAATCAAATCACCCACTGCCAATCTTGGATTTGAGGAAAAGGGGAGATAGAAGTGAGTGTCAACAGCATATTAGTGACACCTCAGCTCACATCTCTGGACAACAGCTCCCAGAGGTTTCATATACATGTTAAACAGCATGGGGGATAAAATAGAGCTCTGTGGAACCGCAGAGCATAATTGCCAAGGCACAGAGCAATAAACCCTAGGCACCACCTTCTGGAACCAGCCATCCGATTTAATTTACGGAGAATAAGGCTCAAATTCATGGAGGAAAAGGCTATCAGTGGCTATTATTCATGATGGCTACATACGACCTCCAGTACCACCACTGGTTTGGTGGTTTCCTGGCTTTTTGCCCCATTCTAAAAGTATTTGTTGCGACTCAGTTACCAGCAATCAGAGTTTTAAGCTAAAACAGACAAGTGTTTTTGATCCCACCCCTTGTGCCCTGCCCAACACTGGAATATGGCCTCAAGAACTTCTTCAGAATCAAATTCTTTGGCCCTCAGGTTGAAAGAGGTTCAACCTGTGTGTGTGTGTGTGTGTGTGTGTGTGTGTGTGTGTGTATAGCTTGTTAAAAACTACTCTGTTGCTACCAAAGGACTTGCAGCATTCCTGCATTCAAGATATTGCACAGGCTGTGTTGGACTCCAACTCCTGTCGGCCCTGCAGGCTGGGCATAATTGGAGCTGCAGTCTTAACATTGCTTATACGTTTCTGATCCCCATTCAAGGTGCTGGCTTTGACCTCTACAGCCTTACACAGCTCAGGACCACAAGCGCCTATCCCAGCATAAACCTACACGGACATGATGATCAACATCAGAGACCTTCTTCTGAGTGCCACCTCCAAAAGAGGAAGGGCCTTCCCAATGGTGGCCCCCTGATTTTGGAATGGTCTCCCCACTGAGGCCCATCTGGCATCAATTATTTTATTTTTCGCTTCCAGCGTAAGACCTCCTCCTCTCAGGCATTTGGCAGCATATGATGAGGTTTTAATCAGGTCTTGAATTTTTCCTGTTGATTGTTTAAACTTCTTTTTAGATTTCATAGATTTCATAGACCATAGAGTTGGAAGGAGCCTACAAGGCTATCGAGTCCAACCCCCTGCTCAATGCAGGAAACTAAAGGAGAGGTCTCCCATCCAAGTAATAACCAGGCTTGACCCTGCTTAGCTTTCCACACTCAGACAAGCTGAGCCAGCCTCAATGGCTGTGTGTCTCAATATGTGTGTCTCTGTGTTGTATGTGTATATGATAGTATGTATATGGTTTTTATACTGTGATTTTAAGATTTTAATATTTGTAAACCACCCAGAGAGATTCGTCTATTGGGCGGTATAGAAATGCAATAAACGAATGAATGAAATGAACACATCTAGAGGGAACCATGTTGGGGAACACTCTTATTACAGAACAGTAAAGAAAATTTCCCACAATTAAATGGGGACTTAAATACGTTTTACCACCCAAGGTCTGTGAGAGGGAACTGGAATATGAAGACGAGGGTTACAAGAGAGACAGCACTCAGGTTTGAGAGTTTGTGTTTGAAGGGAAGGAGGAGCATGGAATGAGAGCTGGAAGGAATTTTGTCCAAAAGGTGGAGAGTGGAGGGGCTTAGCTGAGTGTGAATGGGTTTAGGCCTGGGGTCCCCAATGTGGTGCCCGTGGACGACAATGCCTTCACAGACACATCCCTTGGCACCCACCAGACTCCCTGCCCAAACCCCCCTTGACTCCCACACCCCAAACAGGCAAAGCCCACACAAAGCACGGGAACGCATGCACACCCTGGTCCTCTAGAGCCCACAGCACAGAGGCGTAGCGTGGGGGGTGCAGGGGGGGCCGGCCGCACCGGGCGCAACATCTGGGGGGGCGCGCTCGCGGGCCAGGTGAGCAGGGAGGGCTCACGGGAGGACACGTGTCAGCCGCGGCGCGTCGGAAGCTCCCGACCCGCGAGCGCGGCTGCCGCTGCTGGGGCCGCAGGGAGACCCCGCGCCCTCAGTCAGGGGCTTTGCTGGGAGGGGAGGAGAGAAGGGAGGAGCCGCCGCCGCCGCCGCCGCCCGGGGAAGGCTCGCGCGCCTGGGGCTGCGAGCCGCCCGCGATGCCGCAAGCTCCGAGCGAGCCGCCGCGTCGCCCCTCCCCTTGGCCCCGGCCGGCCGGCCGGGCGGCATCCCCAGACCCCTGCGGGAAGCCGCCAGATCCTCTGGGCAGAGGGTTCCTCGCCGCCGCCGTCCAGAAGCTGGGTGAGGGGTCGCCGTTCCCCAGGCTGCCCTTTGCGCCCGGAAGGGGCCCAGGGAGACCGTCCGCGATCCCAAGCGCCGAACGGACGGAGGGGGCGGGGGGCTGTGGAGTGGGGCTGTGGAGGGGCTTGTGTTGCCCCCCCCGCCCCGTGAGTCGGCCAAAAGCGCCCTGGAGGTAAGAGAACGCCCCCCCCCCCGCTCCGCATCCATCTCCCCTGGACATGGACCCCCGCCAGGCGGATAATATCTTCCGGCCAGTGGGGTGGTCAATCAAGATGGAGCGGAGGAGGGTGAGGCAGCCGCCCGAAGGGGGAAGCCTGCCTGCCCCCGCCCCACTGCAACAGGCTCTTATCCTGCTAGCGAGATCCCAAACTTTTGGCCGGGAGGGGCGGGCTGTCAGTGTCCAGCGGGGGAGGTGGGCTTTTACACCTTCTCGGCTTTACCCCCAGCCGGAGGGGGAGGCCGTGCCTCCCCCCCCCCCGTAGCTTGGGAGCTTCCCGGGGATCCTCTTGAGAGCAAGACACTGGGCTGGAGGGACAGCACTGGGGCTGCTCTCGCCTCTTGACACGCAGAAGAGCGTCCCCTCCGTAGCCGGCTCAGCGATGGTTGAAAATGTGGAGAATGTGTAATGCATGTTCGCACTCAATAAAGTGTTTGAAAATAAACTTGTATTTAGATGCATTTTACTTTAATTACATCAGTATTTTCATAACAAACAATACATGTGCTTAGGGGGTAAGGGTTTCTTTAACTAATCTAGTGGAAGAGACTCGAGTGCTAAAATCCACGGGTTAGGGGGCGCAAATTACTTGCCTTGCCCCGGGTGCTGACAACCCATGCTACGCCACTGCACAGCCATTCCCCTTTCTTGGAGAACAGAGCCGTGTGAGCCACATGGCCTGTCCTGCGCCCTTTACCTGCTGCCATGAGCATCCACTCATATGGGCAAGGGGGGGCAACTGCCCCCCCCATCCCAATCATGGCATCACGTTGAGAGCAGCAACAGTGGCTGCAGGGCCGGATTAAGAGCATTATGGGCCTGGTGCTGAGGAGGGCACACGGCTGAAGAGGGCGCAGAAACGCTGCGCTCCTCTTCGCTGCCGCTGCGCCGCCCCTGCCAGGCCTCTGCCTCCGCTGCGCCGCCCCCGCCAGGCCTCCGCCTCCCCACACCTCCCGCCCGCCCGCCCGCTCGCCGCCGCACCCTCCCGTCCCCGCTCGCCGCTGCGCCTCCCCCCGCCCTCCCGCTCACTGCCGCTGCGCCTCCCGCCGCCATCACCACCCCCCCCCGACCCCCCCCGCCACCTACCTTCTCCGCGTCGTGTCGCTTCCGGAGCCCCGCCCGCGTTGTTTTTGGCGGGAGGAACCAGGGCAACAGGGCTTAAACAGCCCTGTTGCCATGGTTTCCCCGTCAAAAACAGCGCGGGGGTCCCGTCGCGTCACTTCCTCCTCCTCCTCGGTGGCGGCAGCGGCGGCAGCAGCAGCAGCAGCAGCCGCCGCCAGGGCGGGGGGAAGGTAGGTTGGTGGTGGCGGCGCAGGGTTTTTTTTTTTTTGCAGAGCAGGGCTGCTTTGGAGAGGGGGGGCGCCAAATATTATTTCGCCTGGGGCGCCAAACTGCCCTGCACCGGTCCTGATTGTGGGCCTATTTTGGGGTAGGGGCCTGGAGCTGCAGCTCCAATAGCCCCTATCTTAATCTGGCCCTGAGTGGCTGGTGTGCTGCGCCTGCCCCGTCCATGTCTACTGTCAGTTTCCAGTCACACGGACAAAGCTCAGGACAGGACAGGACAGGGGGGCAGTAACTTAAGCCTGTGCCCCTTAAATTAACCGGCACTCCTCAAGTGCGGTGTAAGACACTATCCCGCTGCCCCCGTTAAGGTAAGATTCCACTGCCAGTTCGTACGTGGGAAGGAAAAGGGTGTCGTCATCTCCTTTGCCTCAGGTAGAAAAGCGTCTTGGGCTTGGCCGGCACCTACCCCCATGCACCTGCACAGTGTCAGCACAGAATGACTGGGACAAGTCCCCCAGTAGGGTTTTCTGCGAGGTGTTATAGGCGGGGCTGCCCTTGAAGACGACTCAGAAACTTCAATTGGTGCAGAATAAAACAGCCAGCTTTTTGACTGGTATGGCACGGTTTAAGCACATCATGCCTAACGTGGCTAGTGGCTACCTGTTTGCTTGCAGGACCAGTTCAAGCTGCTGCACTCACTTTTCAAACCACCACCACCATCATCATCATCATTTTCATTTCCCAATAAATGGATTGGGGCCCAAATACGTTGCGGGAGGGCTGTTCCCATACCAACCTGGCCATGCATTAAGATCTTATGCTGGTGCCCCTTTCGCAAGTGTCCCCACTGATACATTACAGGCTTCTGTAACAGGCGGGTGTGTGTGTGATGTCCACCAACTTCCCCCTTCTTCCTTGGCCCGCGGCGCCGCCTCCCACACTGCGCTAGGGGATCACCCCACACTCCGGAGGAGATTTAAGCGGGGGGGGGGGGGAGCAGGGGGTCCTGGACGAAAGGAAGCATCTGTGAAGGATCTGTGAAACCAAATGGAAACATCCAGAGCCGGGAAGGAGCCAGCAGGACCGGGGCTGAAGGTCCAGGGAAGGGGGGCAGTTGGAAGGGAGGCAGCCCCGGTTCTGCCCCTCAGTCCCCCAAGGGTTACAGGAACAGAGCTCTGGTTCCTAGCGAGGCAGGAAGTTCCACAACTGGGGAGGGGAACCACTCGGAAATGCCCCCGCCTTTGTGTCCAGGAGGGGCAAATCCGGCTGGGGAGGATTCCCGGCGAGGAGGCGGAGGCTGGTTCGGGGGTGCGGTGGGACGCAGCTAAGAGGCATGGAAGGTATGTAGGTGGAGGGGATGGATCGGGGACGGGGGAGTCTTGGGGAAGAGAAAACAAGCTTGCTTGGCTGGGCGGGTCGGCGGAGAAAGAAAGTTCTCTGGCGAGGAAGGAAGGAAGGGGCACCAGGAAGTTGGAGGATCCGTAGGGGTGTTGTGGCAAAGAAAATGGACTTACTTGGTTGTGGGGGGAAGGAAAAAAGGGGGCAACGTGAAGGAGGAGTTCTGTGTAATGCAACCTACTCCATCCTGGCGCCCTCCAGATGTGCTGGACTACAACTCCCATAATCCCCAGCCACATTGGCCAATGAGAGTTGTAGTTTAAACACATCTGGCGGGTGCCAGGCTGGGGAAGGCTGGTATAATTGCTACTGGGCAGTTCAAGAGTGCTAGATGATACTACCCAGCCTGACCAACATTCACAACGACCCTGTGAGGCTCAAATCTCTCCACCCCACACCCCCCTTAGAGACTGATCAGTGACCTTAGAGGCTGGTTACTCTCTCAAAAATGTGTTGGGTATATTAATTCATGTGAATACATTCTGTTTAAAAAAGCAAAACAAAGAACAACGCTCAGTTTGAATTTGGCTTTTATTCACCAAATGT
Organism: Shinisaurus crocodilurus; assembly: GCA_021292165.1. Taxonomy (NCBI): domain Eukaryota; kingdom Metazoa; phylum Chordata; class Lepidosauria; order Squamata; family Shinisauridae; genus Shinisaurus; species Shinisaurus crocodilurus. The sequence goes on from CM037882.1 coordinate 18,720,987, forward strand.
TACCACAGGTGGCAGAAAAGGCAGATGCGGAAATTCTTACCAGACCCAGTTTCATGACCTCCCATTGGGAGGACAGGCGAGGGGACAGCCTGAATGCTTCCTTTTTGCTATAGAGGCTCACAGGAACTTGCTTCTTTAATTTGGCTTCCTGCACAGGCCTGTGGCTTACGCTGGCTCCTGGAAAGCTAAGCAGGGTCAGGTCTGATTATTACTTGAATGGGGAGACTCCTCCTCTAGTTCCTGCATTGAGCAAGGGTTGGACTCGATGGCTTGTAGGCCCCTTCCAACTTTATGATCTATGAAATCTATGAAGATGTCAGGACTTGCCCGCAAGGAAGTCACCAGCAGATTCCACTAGTTCACTGCCATGAACCGTTTAATAACACGAAAAATACCCAACTCTATCTTCTCCTTTCAGAAGGAGAATTGCTTTGATCTCTACCTGGATATGAGGTTAGGACCACCCCAGCCACAAAGCAGCAGGAGCTGGATGAAATCTTCCTAGCATTGCACATCAGTCCAAACAAAGGCAGTAAAACAGAAAGCGCTAATACCATGGGCCCACTTACCCAGTGTTGTCAACACTGGCTGGCAGAGGCCTCTCCAGGATTTCAGTCAGGGGTTTTCCTCGGCCCTACCTGGAGATGCCATGGATTGCACCTGGGGGAGTGAACCTGTTTTACCACTGACCTATGACTCTACTACCTTTATTACAACAAATTTTAAAACATTGCAACACCGTGAAACTATATTTGTCAGCTTTCGAAGAACTCTTCGTCTGTGTTATGTGAAAATAAGAAGAGTGGGGGGAGGAATTGTTCCTGATGTGGGCATGGTAGAAGCCCACCCGTAGTATCTAGCATTCAGGCAGGATTCTTTCCTGGCACTAGCTGGATGATGCCCAGGATTAAACTCCCTATCCCAGAAAGCCTTCCTCATACCCTTCTCTGGCCAGTTCTTAGATTGAGAACGAGGACTATCGTGTTTCAAAGGGCTAATGATGGGCTAATGACGTGTTTCCCTTGCTGGATTGTTTTTACTGGTGATGTGTGATACCTTTTGTTTTCTATCTGGTTTTGGGGGCTCTTTTTTGGGTGATGGTTGCTTTAAATGACCTCTTGGGATTCATATTCTTGCGAATTGTCTGGGTGGACTGCTTTGACCAAAAAGCAGCAAATAAATGAATATATAAAGTGTTAGTTCGATGCCTGTGCGTTGTGGAGCTTACATTGGAAAGAAAACCTAATAGACAGATTTTCTGTGGTGTGATTTGCTGTGTCCATCTTCCCCATTTTAACTCCAACCAGTTAGTTTGTAAAAGCTGCTTCTTATTGTTTAAACCAATAATGTCTCCTCAGACTGGCAGCAGTTCTCCAATATCTCAGACAGGAGTGTTTTCCAGCCCTGCTACATTGGAGATCCTTTTCCCAGGAGATTCTGGGGGCTGAATCTCGGTTGTTATGTGTGCAATAGTATAGGCTCTTTCTCTGAGCAATTCAAGGTAGCCATATGCGTGGAGGCAATTTAGCCTGAGCACTAGTTTAACTATGTCAGAAGAAACTGCGGTACTGTATTGCCATAACATTTGCATCTCATTTTATTTAGTTAGTTGAAAAGGCTTATGTATAAGGCAAAAGTGCTCTCTCAGGCAGTGCACAAAATTTAGAAAGGCATCCATCAATGCATAGTGACATTTACCTATAAAGTCCACCTTCCTGCAGTGAACTTATTTTCCTAGCATCCTTCACACTGTAGCCATCATTTGTCTCTTCCTGGTAGTAAGGAGAAGAGACAAATCTGCTTGATTGCATATTCATTGGACCAGCCAGTAAAGTGACCGGAAGTTGGGTGCCAGATTTGGTAGGATGAGGAGGATGCAGTGGGGTGGGTGCATGGTAGAGCCACGAAAGAGAGTGCAAGAAGTAGTACAAATGCCTTGGCTCAGAACTGAGTACTCAGGATCAGGAAAGTCTCTGTGTGAATTGCTGTCTTGCCCAGATCACGTCCTTGTAAAGCTGAGGGCTGCCCCCTTTCCTTGTTCTAGAAATTTCTTTTAGTAAGCAATTGGACAAGCACTCCTGAAGTTCAGTGCATGGATGCTGCAGCAGCCTCACTGAATGGAAATGAATGTGACCTTTGAGAGTATTTTTTATTACTCTGCAGTGGACCAGAGCACCTCCTCCATTTGTGCTTCTTGAGTTCAGCTAAACTGAATTAGAGGTTGCCTTTTTGAAGGTCCCGTTTAACTCATTTATCTTTTGATTGCCTGCTTCCTTCGGTGCAGGGAGGAATATGTATAACTATTAAAATCGACATTCCTGGGGTTTCAGCCTTCCTTAGTTTCCCTTAAATTCTCTTTGCTCCTGATCTTCCTTGTGGAGATCCTGTTTGATTAGGGTTAGGGAATTGAGGTGTTCCCTTCTAAGGGGCAGGAACATCAAGCTGATTTCCTGATTTGCAAGTGCCTTTCCATTTTCATTTTCTCTTTCTTTGTTTCAGCTGGGGATGGGGGGAGAAAACAAATGAAAAACTACATCAAGTGTCCCAGGAAAGCGATCAGTGTCCAGATGTGGCAGAGAATGTTGGGAATCAAGATGGGATGAACGAGCTGGAGGGAAACCAAACATGTAAAGAGAAGAATAAAAGTCTGGATGCTGGCCTCCATGCAATTCTGGTACAACAAAAAACACCCAAAGAAAAGATAAAAAAGAAATGCCCTGATAAATCAACCCTTGATGACCCTTGTACAACCCACACAGCCAAGAAACAATATAAATGCCTTGAGTGTGGAAAGAGTTTCAGGCAGAGTGCAGACCTTCTCTCCCATCAAAGAACACACGCAGGGGAGAAACCATTTAACTGTCTGGAGTGTGGAAAGAGCTTCAAACAGAAGAGTTACCTTACTACACATCAAAGAATACACACAGGAGAGAAACCATTTGAATGTTTACACTGTGGAAAGAGCTTCAGTCAGAAGACAGGCCTTACTAGTCATCAGATAACTCACACAGAAGACAAACCCATTTAAATGCCTGGAGTGTGGAAAAACCTTCAAACACAAAAATTACCTTGCTGCACATGAAAGAATGCACACAGGAGAGAAACCATTTGAATGTTTGCAGTGTGGAAAGAGCTTTGCTCGAAAGAGAAGCCTCACTAGTCATCAGACAATTCACACACAAGACAATCTATATTAAATGCCTAGAGTGTGGAAAGAGCTTCAGGCAGGAGAATGTCCTTGTGTCACATCAGAAAATCCACACAGGAGAGAAACCATTGAGTGTTTGCAGTGTGGAAAAGAGCTTCATTCACAGGCATAGCTTTACTAGTCATCAGATAATTCACCTCAGAAAACAACCCATTTAAATGCCTGGAGTGTGGAATGAGCTTCAGCCGGAAGCATCATCTTGCTTCACATCGAAGAATTCACACAGGTGAAAAAACCATTTGAATGTGTGCAGTGTGGAAAAGAACTTCCATCACAGGCAAAGCCTCACTAGTCATCAGATAATTCACACAGAGGAGAAACCATTTAAATGACCCTGAGTGTGGAAGAGATTCAGCCTGAAGCATCACCTTGCTTCACATAGAAGAGTTCACATAGAAGATAAAACATTTAAATGCCTGCAGTGTGGAAAGATTTTCAGTGACAGTGGTGCCCTTAGAACGCATAAAATAATTCACATTGGGGGGAAACTATATAAATGCCTGGACTGTGGAATGAGCTTTAAAGCAGAAGCATGCCCCTTAATTTCCATCAAAGAACTCACACAGGGGAGAAACCACACTATATGCTTAGTGTGTGGGAAAGAGATTCCACCACAGTAGTGGCCCTTAATCGTCATCAAAGAACTCACACAGGGGAGAAACCATTTAAGATGCTTAATATGTGGAAAGAGATTTTACCGAAGTGGTGCCCTTAATTGCCATGAAAGAACTCACACAGGGGAGAAACCCTATCAATGTTTGGAGTGTGGAAAGAGCTTCTGTGTGAGAACGTCACTTACATTTACATCAAACCACTCACTTAGGGCGAAAACCATTTTAATGCTCAGAGTGTGGAAAGTGTTTCAGTCGCAGGGCATACCTTACTGCTCATGAAAAAACACACACAGGGGAGAAACCATACAAATGCTGGCGTGTGGAAAGACCTTCAGCCTAAACCATAATCTTAATTTCATAAAGAACTCACACAGGGGAGAAGCCCATATAAATGTCTGCGTGTGTGGAAAGAGCTTCAAGCGTAATGAGAAACTTTTCTTTACATCAAGGAATTCAACTGCGGGACCCAACCATTTAAATGCTTCTAGTGTGGAACGAGACTGCAATTGAAGGGAATCCCTTAGTTCACATCAAAGAACGCATGCAGAGTTGCCTTAGGAGGAGGAAGATCCCCCAGAACAGCCCTCTCCTACACTAGATGTGGGGCAAACGGAGGGATCCTGTGGCACCGTTGCCTCATCTGAGATTGCCAACAACCCCTTCAAGCCTGAACTGAGCCCAGCCGTGCTTCCAGACTCTCTTCCTACCACCAGAGCAGAGCACCAATGGCAATGTATCAGGTGGGATACTCAGAGCCATGGTGGGAGAGCCCACCTGATTCCCCAAATACCCTTTCACCCTAACAATACACATGAGTAAGTGCCTACTCAGGAACAGGGGTCTACTTATGGGGAGGAATACTCAGCTGTGACTACTAATGAGGCAGACTCAGATGCACAACTGCTGAATTTGCTTCAGACAGAATATATCCTCTCAGCCTTCCCCAGCTAAGTTAAGACCTGGTTAAGACCCCTTAGAGCAATTTGACTCCATTTACAGGCTCAAGACAGGAGAAACTATTCAAGTGTCTGGAATATAAAAGCTTGAAGCACATCTTACTAAACATCAAAGAAGCCTCACAGTACAAATAATTTAAATGCCATGTGTAGATTATATCACATTAAATAATCTACATAGGGGAGAAGCAGTAGAAACGCT